>JACVVK020000254.1:797500-951951 GCA_018292915.2 Batillaria attramentaria
GTGTGTGTGTGTGTGTGTGTGTGTGTGTGTGTGTGTGTGATTTCCTTTTCTTAGGTAACTTTTGTCTCCTTCTCTTCTTAGTCTTTTTTGAATTTTCTTTTTTTATGGTAGTGTAGCAACGGCAAGTTTGAAAATGGTCTTTGTGTGCCTATAACTTCTTCCGTTGTAAAATAAAGGATCGTTATCGTTATCGTTATCGTTATCTCTCTCCCCCTCCCCCCCCCCCCCAAATCAAGTGCAAGCGGAATAACATCAAATTGATGGTAAAAAGAAAAAGAAAAACGTTAAGAATAAGAGACGTATTAGTGCAGTCTCACACCTAGATACAGAATGGATACGACTCTATGGAGATCTATAACATTTAAGTATAAGCTGCACAGATCATCTGAGATTTAGTGGAACACTGATGCCAACCATTGAAGTGTTGATTTTGCAGTATTTACATGTATGTATATATGTACATTGTTATAAAAAGAATAATAACAGAAATAAAGTGAGAGAGATGATGATGATGATACGTTTTTTATTCAGGATAGAGCATTTAGGCATTGCTGCCTATCTTACATGCTGTCCTGCTATTCTACATAAAAGGGTATTGAAAAAAAAATCAAAACAAACAAACAAACAATGAAAAAAAAAAGTATAAACTATCAAGGGAGAGAGACAAAGAGAGAGAGACGACGGAGGGTTAGTACATAGACTCCCTTTGTTACACAAGGGAGCCAAAAATCCGCTGATGGATTTTTAAAAAAAAACCGCAATAATTTTGTCAACTGAAAGGATTATAGTATATAATATGTGTTTGCTAGAGAGTTGCATAAAAGACAGTCGGACAAATAGATACGTCTGCTTCGAGCCCGGGAGACACAGAATGGGAAACACCAGCGTTACAGTGGACGACCAAACGTGCTTCAACATTACCGACGTTCGGTACTTGCCTGAAAAAATCGTCAAATCCTGCCATACCAAGCTGACTGGATGGAAGGTCAGACTGTCACGATTCCTCCCTGTTAGCTCGACATTTGGCAACACGCTCAACCTGTGTGAACTTCAAGTTTGGGGTAGGTATGCGTGTGTTCATTACCGTAGAAAGCAAACTCACATGACTAGAGCGGAAGCCGGTCACTGAAAGATAACTGATTTCTTCTGGACACTTTTCATAATGTTCCGTAAAAAAAAAAACAAAAAAACTTGAAGCTAATTGTTTACTGTGTCTATCTTGAGTCTGAAAATTGTTAATAATCCGTCTACAATTCTACATACATAACCATGTCATTGTAGAGGTCTGCCGAGGCCATAACAGCGATAACATAATTCTTGCATTATTAACATAATTATATAGTCTCATCGATGGATTAGAATTGTGTGCATGTGTTTGGAAAAACAATTCCACAGTTATGTATTTCACCATGTAAGTAGGTATGCAGCCACCAAAACAAGTGTGCGGTTTACTGGTGTGGATAGCATTGTTCTCGCTTACGTGTATTTTGCTTATCGTCTCAGTAGCAATGTTTCCTTTTTGAGTGAGCAGAAGGCTGAACATGTGAACATACGAAAACATGCGCAGATTTTTGGTGTGTGTGTGTGTGTGTGTGTGTGTGTGTGTGTGTGTGTTTACCTCAGCCCTCTGTGCCCGAGTGTTTGACTCAAAGTACGCTTTGGTATCCAACAACATCTGGTGAAGTACATAACTAATTAGTACCTGATGCCTTTCCACAGTATGCAAGCCAGGACATTATGGAGACAGATGTTTCTACACGTGCAGCAGCAAGTGCCAGGGAGGCCAGACTAAATGTGACTCTAACGGCGACTGTACCGATGGTATGTTTGCGGGTTAGATACTGAATTCCTGCTGGTAATCAAACAGTTTGTACTGACTTTCTCCAGAACGACCAGAGCTGGAAAAGGACGTTAAACGGGTTAATTCCAGCTTTGCTAAGCCAACTTACGTTTTGGAACAGTTTCACTCGTGTGTGTGCATACACGCTCGAAATACTCTATCTTGATGATTAGTACAGCTCTTAATGCGATACAATGTTGTACTTTGCGCGAGCGGTTGAAAATATGTGGTCGCCGCGTTATCGAGTACGCTTCTGTTGGCTCAGTGCCAGCATTACAGACGCTGTCACTGTCCAGGTTTCTGAATGGTGTGATGAAAGACATAGCACAAAACAGGTGAAAACGATATGTGAGGATGAAAATGGTACTATTAGCCCCTTTAAACGTTGCGATCAGCTAAGTGACATTGTCTGATACTCCATGACACGCCTTCCTCCCTCCTCCCCCCCACTCTCCCGCTCCCCTCCTCCCCCCTCCCCCAACACACACCTTTCTGATTTCCGTTTGCAGTCTATTAGCAAACGAGAGAGAGAGAGAGAGACTGACTGACTGACTGACTGACTGAAACGTTTATTTCAGGATACGGACTTGTAGGCATGGTCTGCCTATCTTACAAGCTGTCCTGCTAATCTAGGAACACTAAAAGAAAATAAAGGCTAACATGACAAAAAGTATACCAGGCACAAAGGGAGTAAATCTAATAAGAAAAAAAAAAAAAAATGCAAAGATACAAAGAAGCGGAGGAAATTCAAAGGAAACACATCGGAAAATAGGTGAAGAAGCAGATAGCATGGTGTTTGAAATTGTAGTATACAACTTGTAAAAAGGTAACATGTAATAGTGCCATCTGATAACGAGTAATTTAGCACGGTTCAGATATTGTTCATGGACCTATGACTTACGTAAGTATCTGAGAAGTTGAGTTTTAAATGAATGAAGCTTCGGGGTACATTTTAAGTATGCTGGCAACTGGTTCCATGAAAGTGACCCAGAGAATGAGAGGCTTGTTTTAAAAATGTCCAGTCTAGGTAATGGTAATTGGAACAGGCCATTTCTTGCGTTGTGTCGCTGACTTGGTTGAAAGAACGTGGTAAGATATGGAGGAGCCTTACAGAGGACTATCTTGTGCATGAAAACACACCGGTTGAACTCAAGATGCTTGGTAAGGGGGAGAAGTTCGAGCGCTCTAAGTTTTTTCTTCTGTGGGCAAGGGCCCAGGATGTAAAAGCTTTATACCACGTTTATAGAGAGAATTGATCTTTTTCAAGTGAATATCACCGAATTTCTCCCAGAGGTTGGAGGCGTAATCTATATGACTTTTTATATGTGCGTGAAAGAAAACTTTGCAACTGTCGTGGCTAACTGAGAGAGAGAGAGAGAGAGAGAGAGAAATGCTGCTTACTTAAGTCTCATAAGTCTCAGTTCTAATTATGGGCAACATGTCCTGATCAGAAAGTAAGAAATCATATTGTATTTCACGCGAACTGAAAATTACGGTCGCAACATGACTGGTCTTGTTGACACAATGCATGACAGAGCTGTTTTCTAGTGTCGTGTATGCGGCAGTGTTTCTAAGGAAGGATGCAGCATGTGTACAAGGGAGATTTTGTTCCTTTTCAGGGTGCGTGGGAAACTGGGAGAGGCCCAAGTGTACAGGTTTGCACTGTTTGTCACAACAACAATTCATTGCACACACACACACACACACACACACACAGAGGCGATTTTGTTGAACAAGCCGTGTAACACGGGGAATGTACTCTCCACCTCTATATACTCCGGGGCACTTCTCGCTTTAAAGCTGGATGTACTCTCCACCTCTATAATACTCCGGGGCACTTCTCGCTTTAAAGCTGGATGTACTCTCCACCTCTATATACTCCGGGGCACTTCTCGCTTTAAAGCTGGATGTACTCTCCACCTCTATAATACTCCGGGGCACTTCTCGCTTTAAAGCTGGATGTACTCTCCACCTCTATAATACTCCGGGGCACTTCTCGCTTTAAAGCTGGATGTACTCTCCACCTCTATAATACTCCGGGGCACTTCTCGCTTTAAAGCTGGATGTACTCTCCACCTTTATAATACTCCGGGGCACTTCTCGCTTTAAAGCTGGATGTACTCTCCACCTCTATAATACTCCGGGGCACTTCTCGCTTTAAAGCTGGATGTACTCTCCACCTCTATAATACTCCGGGGCACTTCTCGCTTTAAAGCTGGATGTACTCTCCACCTCTATAATACTCCGGGGCACTTCTCGCTTTAAAGCTGGATGTACTCTCCACCTCTATAATACTCCGGGGCACTTCTCGCTTTAAAGCTGGATGTACTCTCCACCTCTATATACTCCGGGGCACTTCTCGCTTTAAAGCTGGATGCAAGGACAGACACACTCCACGAACGAAGCAAACCGTTAGTCTACATGTGGCTTAGACTAGAGGTTGTACATCCAGCTTTAAAGCGGGAAGTGCCCCGGAGTATATGGAGAGGGGGGAGTGTGTTACACTGGTATAGGTAGGTCATTTTGCTCATGCCATGTGTCGACCTGTATACATATCAGTTACATGTATATACCTGTTAAATGTTTACATGCAAAGGCCAACGATGAGCATCTCTCTCTCTCTCTCTCTCTCTCTCTCTCTCTCTCTCTCTCTCTCTAAGACTGTGCACCTAATCTTTTATCCTTGTAAAATAAAGTTTCGTTCGTTCGTTTCGTTTCGTTTCGTTTCGTTCTCTCTCTCTCTCTCTCTTTCTCTCTCTCTCAGGGGCACACGCATGGAATACACTTCCAAAAGACATCAAATCAGCACCCTCGCTTGGATTATTCAAGGCCAAACTAATAAAACATTTGGTGGACAGCTCGTAATGGGCTTGACTATACATGTACTGTAGGATTTTGTATTTCGGGCAAAGAAAATCCCAATACTTATTCACATCACGCGTGGTTTGTTTTTGTGTTTTTTTTTTTTTTTTGGTTTTTTTTTTGTAAAACTGTAAAAACATCGCCTCAAGATTTGTTTGCATTGCTCACCTATCACATCCTTTGTCCCCCCCCCCCTTTTTTATGTTGTTTCCATAGTAATGGAAACAACATAATAGGACGGGCTAAAATTTCCACGTTCATAGGCAAGCATCTGTGGTACAAACGCACGTCACTGCCGATCTCCCGCAGAGACGATTATGCAAGTGTAACTCTGACAATGACGTAAGAAAACCTGCGTCATCGATGCTGGCATGTATGCTGTTCCGAACGCGCTTCTTCTCCTCACTGAGTGCCGTCTGTGCGGATGTGTGTGCGTGTGTGTGTGCGTGTGTGAATTGTGTCCAGGCCCGTTTCTTCGAAAATACTCAACCGAATGGCTTCAAATTTGGGGTATCCAAATTTATCAAAATGTTACATTAGACGATTCAAGCGTGTGATGATTGCTTAAGTGATTTGGGAGTTATCGCCCTTTTGAGACAAGTTGGTTGTCTTTCGTGTACAGGCGTAATATTTATTTAAATCACTCAATTTTTTGGCAGTAGATAGCTTGAATACGGACTCTGAATTGACTCACTACTAGAAAATGGTCGCTCTTATAGTTTTCATGTAAACCGAGCCTGAGTTGACATTGCATGTGAACCCAGTTCAGATGCCTATTTCTCCGAAAATACTGAACCGATCGATTTCAAATTTGGGGTTTCTAAATGAATCAAGATTGTTGAATAGAAGGCCCGATCCAGGTACAATTGCACACATGATTTGCGAGTTATCGCCCTTTTCAGAATAAGTGGCTTTCTGGCGTTTAAAGGCGTAATATTTACCTAAACCACTCCATTTTTTGGACATAGATAGCATGAATACGGACTCTCAACTAAGTGAAGTTTGGAGGTTGTCGCTTTTATACTTTTGGCGTAAGCCGTACCTGATGAAAGTGCTGGTGAACACACTTTAGATCTCAAAATCGCTCCTACTATACATAGATAATGAGCCTGGGGTGCCATAAAAAATATACAAAAAAATTAGAAAAATTCACTGCAGCCGTTATCGTCAGTTGACTCGAAAATTTGTACTCACAGCACATTTCCTCTGCAAGCCACACGCCTCACAAACATCGAAGAAGAGACGCACGCGCACTGACGTAAAGTAAGTGCGTCATGTTTGATTGACGTGATGCTGTTTTTTCTTGGGGGTGTCTCGCCACTTTCTTTCGGAATTCCTCTGTTTGGAGACGTGGTGTTGTATTTTACTTATGCTATGTCGCCATCATCGTGCACTCGCAGAGATGATACGGGATACAACAGACTACAACTCCAATACTTTATGAACAGAATATGCGCGGAGAACAAATTCATGAAAGAAGAAGAATCCAGAACGCTGTGCAGGGGGGCTGCTTACGTCAGATCTAGAACATTCCTCAACTTACTGGAAGGCTCGAAATCTCTCCAAGGTGACGTAATCTACTGACGTTACTGCACCAGCATGTTCTGGGATGGTCTAGAAATTATTTTGCATCGAAATGCAGTATCTTTTCGCAAGAGTCTCTACAACTTGACATGTGGAAAGCGGGAATTTCAGTGGGTTTCGTTTTTGCCACTGACTCACACTCAGAAGCATAATGCAAAGATCTTGGAAACATAAAGATAGTTCACTTACCTCCCTTTGAGGGACAACGCGTAAGAGTTGTCTGCGCGCATTAGCGCGCATCCCGCAGATCTACGCAGTTGTTTGACCCAACCCTACACTAGCCGCCGTAAAACATTTTAAGAAAATAAACAAAAACGAAGATGTCAGCGACTGCCAGGTGGTCTCCCCCCATATATTTCGCATGTGTTTTAGGCCTATGGAAAACATAAGTACTCTCAAAGTTCCGGAGGACGAAAGAAAGATCTAGTTTGGCTTTCACTGCTGTACGTAGGCTACGCAGTGCATTTCGTTCGATGTGTTCAAGTAAAACTAGTACGGAACACAGAAAGATCGAATGTGCGAGAGATCCAAAGATGGACGCATCCGCTGAATACTTCCTGCTAACTCAGCATTAATCATATCTGCGACCGACGATCCAGCAGATTCTATGTTGTGATATGGTTTTACAATGGTTAGAACGAAGTTCAGCCGGATGATTTTGTTCTCTGTGTGTGTGTGTGTGTGTGTGTGTGTGTGTGTGTTCTGAATTTAGATGCAGGTAGACGCTAGCACAATTTAAGTCACCGTGATTTGTAAAGTTGTCAGGGAAAAAAATTACGCTGTATCTGCGTCAGCCGCGTGTGTTTACTGTTAGTTTACACTGCATGCACACGTACCACTTGAGGTCTTTTTTTTTTTTTTTTCTTTTTTTGGACAAGAAAGCGAAAAAAAAATGTTTGTTTTTCAACAGGAATACCAAAAGAAGTATTTCCCCGTTTATATTTGTCTGTTATTTGAACAATTCGGCGCAGAACACAATTGCATGCTTTTGTGATCGCTTTCCACTTTCCGCCATGCTGTCACTATAGGGGCCAGATCTAGGATGCGCGCTAATGCGGGCAGACAACTCTTCGCGTTGTCCCGCTATATGTCTCTCTTACGACACTCTCTGGAGCACAGAGTCTTTCAGTGGAAAGTACCTCTGTGCACAGTGGGGAAATGGCGCTCACTGCGCTACCGTGACGGGCCTAAATTGTCTCGGTGCTCTCAAACACAAGGTCGCGCACTATGTCATCCTTGACCAGCTTTGAACCCAGAGGGATCCTCAGTGGCGCAAGTGATTAGCAGGCTGTCTTCAGAGTGAAAGTAGGCGTGTTTCTGAATCAGAGACATACATAACCTGTCTCTGTCTGAATGGACAGATCTATTATTACATTCAGTCCTAGAGCACGGGTGTGTATGCTTTTGTAATCGTCTCTTATTCCACCACAAGGCAGGTACGTGATCGTCTGCACCGTGCAATAATACTTGCCTGTAGAGTGCAACACCCTTGCCTGTCAGAGTGCAACCCCCTTGCCGTTTACTCACATCCTGTTGGATCAGTCTACCACGTAAACAGTGCCATCAAAGCGCAACAATAATTGTCCGCTGGCAAAGATTTTGCCCAAACGAAAAGTGGTCGGATATTCAAGACTTCGTTTCAAATCGAATCATATGACACACAAGTCTCTGCTTTTCTAAAAAAAAAATTCGCCATTTTTAAAAATGGCGCTGGGTGTAAGCAGTCACATTTTCACGCCCCGCCGAAAAGGGACTGCACTCTGGAGTCTAATCTTACGAGGGCAGGAGTGACGCGTCTTTCTGATTCCAAGGTCTTTGCATAATGTGTGTGTGTGTGTGTGTGTGTGTGTGTGTAGGGGGAGGGGGGGGTGCGTGCGTGCGCGCGCAAGCGCGTGTCTAAGGCGAGAGAGAGAGAGAGAGGGTCTCTTCTCCGATACCAGTAAGCAATCGTCTGTCAGTCAGGTCTGCGGGAAGTAACTCTGTCAAAGGGGAACGACTTTATTACAAGAATTCATTCACCCATGTAGAACCTCGCATACGCCAACAAGTTGTGACGTCAACCAGCTAGGCGAGCTCACACGACCTCATGTGTTTGGGTTTTTGCAAGTGCATAGAGGCACGATAAGGGTTTTCAGTACTTTCTTTATGTCAGCATGCTTGATGTCAGAGAGCTTGCGTTCCGGCGTGTGCGCGCGGGCTGCATACATGACACAACGACTACGACTGTGACTGCAGCAGGTCATTGAATGGAAACAACATATTGGGCTGGTGGCCATCTTGTTTTTCTTTTTTTCTTAGTATTGCTTGATTTATGTATGTAATAGCATGGTCGTGTGTGTGTGTGTGTGTGTGTGTGTGTGTGTGTGTGTGTGTGTGTGTGTGTGTGTGTGTGTGTGTGTGTATGCTCTACCTAGTTAGAGCTTACTTTGTATATATATCAGTAGCCTAGCAAGGACAAGATGTAAGACAGGTCTGCGTACCTAATCTTTTATCCTTGTAAAATAAAGTTTCGTTCGTTCGTTCGTTTCGTTCTCTCTCTCTCTCTCTCTCTCTCTCTCTTGTGTTAGTCGGCTTGTTCGAAAAGAGACTCCGAAAGCAATTAAAACGTAAAACTAAAAAGAAACTTCGGTATTTGTTGTTTCAGAGTGTGACGCCACACATTACGGATCAGACTGCAGGGAGAAGTGTGGTCACTGTTATGGAGGGGAGAGATGTAACCCATACACCGGAGTCTGTCCTAGAGGATGTGCAGCGGGCTGGGGGCCCGACGATAAATGCCAGACACGTATGATTGTCTGTACTTTATTATTATACTGTAGGGGGGAAAGACCTTTGAGTATATTTGCTGTGTCGTACACACAGAACACTGAATTCACCGCAAACTCACGCGCGGATTTTATAGAGGTGTCCGAAGCGCTAAACACTGTATTAGTCTGTAACTGTGACAGAGCTGACTGTACTCTATCACATTCGCAGCCGACTGTTGATCCAGTTGTTCTATAACCCAGACACAATGAAACACACGACAGGTAGTGGTAAATGCGAAACAAAATCTGACTTAAACTGCGCATATTTCTTCGATTCCAATTGCGATCTTTATGTGGATGTCTAACCCCGAGTATACATTTCCAGGGTGTAGTCGGGGCACGTATGGACGGGACTGCCGTAACACGTGCAGCAAAGGCTGTGTGGACAACACGTGTCACCTTGTTACCGGCGAGTGCTCGTGTCGTGCTGGCTGGAAACAAGACCCCAAGTGCGAGACAGGTAAACAATTCTGGAAGCATGCCGATCATAACGTAATACATGTGTATGAGACCGGTTGGCAATAGGCCCGCTCATTGAAAATTGATTTTTCATGTGGTGCAACATAAATGACAAAGTCTTCATTTTGTGTCAGAAAAGGTCATTAATTTTATGACTTGATCCACAGCCTAGGTCCGTCACGTTCACAACGCTTGGCTATAGAGGTCCGATTTATGGGATCGCAAACTGTCTCTTTTTACTCTCACGAGCGTGCAAGTCGGTGAGCAAAATGAGGAACTGAATACAGCGCTAGCAAAACGGGTTTATATCAGTCAAAGGGGAGCAGTCATTTGTAAGTGTGCAGCAAGGAAACAATCTCAGCATAGGGAGAGTTAATAATTTAAGTGCACATGATGAGGCATTCGTTTCTCTTCCTTTAGTCTCTTTGTTGGAAGAGTCTGAAAGTTACAGACGCAAACGTTAAAGTCAGACACGCTGTAGTCGAACCTCGAGTAAGTCCAGACAAGTATTTTTTTTCCCGGGCCAAACTTGTTCTTTGTATGACTAAATTTTCAACGGGTAAGTCTATGGGGTACTCGAAAACGAGTAAGTCAGACCGGTTATGTCAAACAAAATTTGCCCTTGTTTGCTTCGGACAAGCCAGAGTAGTCACCGGCACAGGAATATTTTTCTCCATCTGATGGGTCGGCGCCAAACACGTACAGATGATATTTTCCGTGCAGTTAGGTACGAGACGGCTACGTGGGGTTTTTTTTTGTTTTTGTTTTTGTTTTTTTTTTTTTTGGGGGGGGGGAGGGGGCTAGTTACCTTGGATGATTTCGACTGAAATAAATGAGGATCCCTGGAAGTCTTAACCACTGGACCATCGACCACCCCGGAACAAAAAACACCATAGCTACAGGGATTCGGTGACATGACAGTTTACACGAGTGTGTGGAGCATAATCAATTCCAGCAGTAGGCGCGTGCTGACCAGGGGAAATAAACTGTCAGTATCCAAACCGAATCTTGTGGTGAAATGGTGTAAATCGCTTCACTCGAAGCCTTCTTCGAAATTCGACCTTACCCGTCGGCACGGATCAGTCAAACCGGATAAGTCGAACAACAATCCATTTCCCCTGTGAATTCGACTTAAGTGTGATCGAATGTATAGAAACCCATGATTATAAAGACAAACCTCATCGGTATGAATTGTTTTAGGGTGTGACGACACACATTACGGACCAGACTGTCAGGAGGAGTGTGGTCATTGTTATGGAGGGAAGAGATGTAACCCGAACACTGGAGTCTGTCCTACAGGATGTGCTGCAGGTTATGGTCCTGACCAGCACTGCAAGACACGTACGTTATCTGTACTACATCATTATAAAACAGGTTTAAGTATAATTACTGTGTCGTGCGCACAGCACACTGAATTCACCGCAAACTCACGCGCGGGTTGCATACTGGTGTCCGAAGCGCTAAACACTGTAACTGTCTATCGTAACGTGATTGGATACATTCTTATACGGTGATTATGATTGTATTATTTGCATGCTTTTTACATTTTATGTGTATGTTCTACGCGATTTTCTCAATTCTGGGAGAAATAAAACTGACTTGACTTGACGTGACTAACTGTGACTGACAGAGCTGACTGTACTCTATCATATGCACAGCCGATTATTGATCCAGTTGTTCTATAACCCAGACACAATGATACACGCCTGGTAGTGGTAAATGGGGGGAAAAATCTGACATAAACTGTGCATACGTCTTTGATTCGGGGCAGGGCCGCTATTGTGCGGGGCCGCTATTGCGCGGGGCCGCTATTGCGCGGTGACTATTTGTCATTCAACCAGTCTCTCAACACAGTGTAACAGAAATTCCCAAAGCCTTACAGAATATTGTCCTGACAATCATTCCAACGTATTCCAAGTTTTTTTTTTTTTTTCTCAAATGTTTTTTCCCTTGACTACTTTAGTTAAAACTACCTAAATAGGGTTAGGGTTAGTTATATGGCAAATACTGACGATTTTCCAAGGAACCCATTTTTTGTGAAACCCACTTTTTCAATGGAAATTTCTCATATTTATAGGGACGTGTGTGTGTGTGTGTGTGTGTGTGTGTGTGTGTGTGTGTGTGTGTCTGTGTGTGTGTCTGTGTGTGTGTGTGTGTGTGTGTGTGTGTGTGTGTGTGTGTGTGTGTGTTGTATTGTATTGTTTTGAATCAATGGGTTAATGGGTGTGTGTGGTGTGGAGGGGGGGGGGAGGGTGACACATATATTCTGGCTCGTGATTAGGCACTGTTTTTGCACTGTTTCACATTTACAGACTCATGCAGATGTTTTATGTTATATGAACCTGACATTTTCAAAGGTCAAAATATTGCTCTTATTTTCATCTGTTATCATGTATTTCTTATACTTCGGTAGCTCGGGGAAAATATCTCTGATCATGTGCTGTGACTCTCACGAGCACCGAAGTGATACAAAACAAAATTTCAAATTTATCTATAAATGTTACTTTGGTCATTTAATAAAGAGTTTATGGTGTATTTTATTATAAAGAAGTGGAAAAACAATGAAAACACTCATTTGTCTGATTTTTACCAATACCGACAAGCCATCCATAATACTATGCGTACATTCGCCGTATATAAGCATTTTGATATACATTATACAGTACTTCATTTCTGTTTGTTTTAAATGATAATAAACCATTAGCAGGTGGGATAATAATTGATTTAAGTAGTACACGAATCTGTTTGTGATTTAGACCGGTTGTTTGTTAATATCACGTAAGACGCCGAAGCGCGAAAGCGCGCCTTTAAGTTAAGGGCTGTAACTCTGGTGCATCCCTATGGATTCTTGGGAACATTTTTGAAATACAATCAGGACATCCTCGGAAGACATTTGGCACCATCGTAGTACATTCCCGGGGGAGGGGCGGGGGGGCGTCACCTTGGCAACTATTCCACTTCTTATAGATAAGGGGAGCCGGGGTGGTCGAATGGTAGAGCGTTGGACTTCTAATGCTCGCGTCGTGAGTTCGATCCCGGTTGGGGCCTAATATTTGTGCTGGCTTTTTCATCGTTGCCCCGTCTTTGGTATCACCCTATGTGGTGGAAAAGGACGTTAAACCCCCAAACACCCCCCCCCCCCCCTCTTATAGATAATATGTTCGTAGGTCGCGCAATAGCGGCCCCGCGCAATAGTAGACCCGCGCAATAATAGCCCCGCGCAATAGCGGCCCCGCGCAATAGGTGACCCGCGCAATAGCGGGCCGACCCCTTTGATTCCACTTGCCAATTGTATGTGGAAGTCTAACCCGAAGTATTCATTTGCAGCGTGTAGCCGAGGCAAGTATGGACGGGACTGTCGTAACACGTGCAGCAAAGGCTGTGTCAACAACACGTGTGACCTTGTTACCGGTGAGTGCTCGTGTCGTGCTGGCTGGAAACCACAAGACCCCAAGTGCGAGACAGGTGAACAATTCCGGAAGCATGCCGATAATAACACAATACATGTGTATTAGACCGATGGGGGTGTGTGTGTGTGGGGGGGGGGGGGGGTAGACCTGTAACGTTGTACCAGTCTAACTCAGGATAAGCAGCTATCAAAGTTTGAATAAAAATCATAAATGTTTATGGTACAACCGACACGAATTGTCTTAGAGCTTATCAATCCGCCCGTTCATCGGGGATGATGGGTGTTTTATGATTAGCTCCAGATATCTCTTAAGACGAATGTAGAAATAGGTTTGTCTTTAATTTCCACGTTCATGGTCCACGTGTGACATAATAATCGAACTACTAACTCCTGCGTCTTTTCTGCCAGTATCAATGTACGCCTTCCAAACGCTGATTCGTGAGTTGCATGCTGTTGTCCTGTGTCCTGTGTTGTGCAGAATGTACTGCTGGTACGTACGGCGAGAACTGCGGCAGTCAGTGTGGCGAGGGATGCAAAGACACCTGTGACAAGAAGAACGGACATTGCCAGTGTAAGGACGGATGGAAGACCGATACCTGTGACCGGCGTGAGTAACTAATTTCCTTTCCCATTTTTATTTGGACATATGTCAATGAGCTTGGGACAATTTTAAATTAAACGTTTTCCACAACGAATGTAGCCTAGTCCTCAGTCTGTTGAAATCATTACATTGCACGAACGAAATTGCTAAAAGATAACACACACACACACACACACACACACACACACACACACACACACACACACACACACACACACACACACTGAAGAAAACACAAACAAAGTTTTACGGAAATAAGTGGTTATTAAGGGCGGATGATACTTCGACTAAAATAAATGAGGATCTCCTGAAGTTATGTATAAACACACATGTGTAACACGTACAATTGAAGTTACCGGGCTTCATCAAACGCGGGCTGTCATACTTAGCGCTGCTGTTTCCACTGAAACGTTGACCTCGCATGAATGAAACACAGGGGCCAACACATCCGTATGAATGGTGAGACATGTGGGTAAAAAGTGAAACCAAAAAAGTGTGTGTGTGTGTGTGTGTGTGTGTGTGTGTGTGTGTGTGTGTGTGTGTGTGTTGGTGGGGGGGGGGGGGGGTATGTGTCTTTGTCCACATTTGACAGTTTTGAATTCAATGAAATTTGTTTTCAGGTAATGCAAAATAAATGAAAAATCTTCAAATTTTGTCAGCAAGGGTCATGCCTTGATCCACAAGCGAAGTGGGTACACCTAGTCACATGGCAAAATCTTGAACTACAAAGCCCAGACTAACTCTACCCCCTTGATATGGAAAACATGTCAGATAAATCTAACACGTCTGATAAATATAAACATTATTTGGTCACTGAATTGGTTGAATGCTTCTTCAAATGAAACGGGAGGTACTTGGCGACATAACGGACACATTGCTCAGAATTACTAGAAGGGTATACTCCAGAGTTATGTCCCGTGTCATGTAGACGTGTAGTCCCCCCTTAAGATTATGCATTTTGGTTTAATATTACTTCAAACTGATAAGGCGTCTGTTTTCCAGGTTGTGAGGTAGGTACCTATGGCCCCAGCTGTCAAGGGAAATGTAGTGAAGGATGTGCATCCGACTGTGACGACATGAGCGGCCACTGTGACTGTAAACCTGGCTGGCAGCACTCTGACAAGTGTGAAACGAGTATGTATCTTCTATAATGTGACTCTCGAAGTTGACACGCACACAGTTTCCTAAGTGCCATTCGTATGCGGGAGGCTTCCTCGACCGATAAAACAGACAAGTGGCTTGGTGGGTGGGCGAGAGAAGCTTTCAAAAAGAAAGAAAGAAAAAAAAAAAAACGAACAGTTTGGGTGTGTATGTCTGTGTTTGTCAGGGGAGGGGGTACATAATATCAAACAGTTGGGAGAGGGGCTCAATTGTTTCGCACTTTTGTTGTTTCCTCCCCCCCCCCCCCCCCCCCGGGGTTAGGCATGGAAGGAGGGGGGGGGGGGCAGCGGGGCTAAAGCACCCAAAGACGGTTAAGTCAAACAGAAATCCATTTTTCCTGCGATTCGACTTAAACGTGTTCGACTGTACCAAATTAGTGCAGAAAAGAAAGACCAACAAGAATGGTGTATATTTCGACAGAATGTCACAGTAGAACGTACGGTCACAACTGTAACATGACGTGTGGTTACTGTGCGGGGTCATCGGTGTGTGAACAGGACACAGGTCACTGCACACAGGGCTGTGCTGACGGCTTCTGGGGAGACAACTGCCACGGTAGGATTTAACTTCTAAAATCAAATCAACTGAAAACAGGTTTATCACGTTAAATGCCGAATTAAACTACACAAAAACGCTTTGTTCGCAGTCAAGAGCTAAAGTGAAGTTTGTATATAGTCAAGAGCTAAAGTGAAGTTTGTATATAGCCAAGAGCTAAAGTGAAGTTTGTATATAGTCAAGAGCTAAAGTGAAGTTTGTATATAGTGAAGAGCTAAAGTGAAGTTTGTATATAGTGAAGAGCTAAAGTGAAGTTTGTATACAGTCAAGAGCTAATTAAAGTGAAGTTTGTATATAGCCAAGAGCTAAAGTGAAGTTTGTATATAGCCAAGAGCTAAAGTGAAGTTTGTATACAGCCAAGAGCTAAAGTGAAGTTTGTATATAGTTAAGAGCTAAAGTGAAGTTTGTATATAGTCAAGAGCTAAAGTGAAGTTTGTATACAGCCAAGAGCTAAAGTGAAGTTTGTATATAGCCAAGAGCTAAAGTGAAGTTTGTATATAGTGAAGAGCTAAAGTGAAGTTTGTATATAGTGAAGAGCTAAAGTGAAGTTTGTATATAGCCAAGAGCTAAAGTGAAGTTTGTATATTGTCAAGAGCTAAAGTGAAGTTTGTATATAGTGAAGAGCTAAAGTGAAGTTTGTATATAGTGAAGAGCTAAAGTGAAGTTTGTATATAGTGAAGAGCTAAAGTGAAGTTTGTATATAGTCAAGAGCTAAAGTGAAGTTTGTATATAGTGAAGAGCTAAAGTGAAGTTTGTATACAGTCAAGAGCTAAAGTGAAGTTTGTATACAGCCAAGAGCTAAAGTGAAGTTTGTATATAGTTAAGAGCTAAAGTGAAGTTTGTATATAGTCAAGAGCTAATTAAAGTGAAGTTTGTATATAGTGAAGAGCTAAAGTGAAGTTTGTATATAGTGAAGAGCTAAAGTGAAGTTTGTATATAGTCAAGAGCTAAAGTGAAGTTTGTATATAGTCAAGAGCTAAAGTGAAGTTTGTATACAGCCAAGAGCTAAAGTGAAGTTTGTATATAGTCAAGAGCTAAAGTGAAGTTTGTATATAGCCAAGAGCTAAAGTGAAGTTTGTATATAGTTAAGAGCTAAAGTGAAGTTTGTATACAGTCAAGAGCTAAAGTGAAGTTTGTACAGTCTCTATATGTGACAGTTCTGCAAGACATTACCTTGTGTAAGCCTACTTAGGGGCCTTTAGACGAGCGATGCAACTCTGGTTCACGGATCCGGTAACTTTCACTCTGAACATTTATCGGTATAGACTTCTCTGTGGTAAGAACTGTCGCATGTAGGAGTCTATCATGGGGTCGACAACCATCGTCTGTTGCATTGAAAGTGTTAAAGCATGTTCTGTGCTGGGTTCGCAATAATCCCGTACTGTCTCACGGGTTTTATTTTTTGTGTGTGTGTGTTTTTTTTTTGTTTTACAGACGTGGCGCCACTGAGTTCTGGTGGACTGGAGACCTGGCACATTGTGACCATAGTTTTCGCTGGGCTGACTGTCATCGCGCTGACAAGTGTTGCTACGTTTTGTGTTACTCGGTAATGCTCGATCATGTATTTTGTACCTTGTGCATGCAACATTGGTTAAAGAAGCAGACCTTACATCAACCTGTTTGAACTAAAAGATCTATTTCCAAACGTGATGCCAACAGGTTAATTTGAAAATAAGACATTTCCTGTGTGATATGACATCGATCTTAAACTTTGAGTTCTGGGGTTTCGGACCCACCAAACTTGGTTGGAAGTATACCCTTAACGACACAAAAGGAAAACTGATGTAATAAGAAACACCGAGGGAATTACTCCAGACTAAAGCTAACTTAAGGCAAATCTTACCCTGGATTAAACATATCTCGTAAAATTTCGACCGACAGAAGTACTCCCGGTAATAAAGAGAGTAAGAATTTCTTTATGAGCTCTTTACTCCACAGTAAATCTGTCTTTGGTGATACCTGGTGAAAGAGGACGTTAACCTCCCAAATTCCCACCCCCACCCGTCTTTGGAGTAAGTTTGTCGTGTTGCACCGGGATAGTCTAGCTTGTAGAGCTCTGGAATTGAACTGTACATGACAGAGTTAGTCTAGATGTAGAGCTCTGGAATTGAACTGTACATGACAGAGTTAGTCTAGATGTAGAGCTCTGGAATTGAACTGTACGTGACAGAGTTAGTCTAGCTTGTAGAGCTCTGGAATTGAACTGTACATGACAGAGTTAGTCTAGATGTAGAGCTCTGGAATTGAACTGTACATGACAGAGTTAGTCTAGATGTAGAGCTCTGGAATTGAACTGTACATGACAGAGTTAGCCTAGATGTAGAGCTCTGGAATTGAACTGTACATGAGAGAGTTAGTCTAGATGTAGAGCTCTGGAATTGAACTGCACATGACAGAGTTAGTCTAGATGTAGAGCTCTGGAATTGAACTGTACATGACAGAGTTAGTCTAGCTTGTAGAGCTCTGGAATTGAACTGTACATGACAGAGTTAGTCTAGCTTGTAGAGCTCTGGAATTGAACTGTACATGACAGTCACGAGTGGGGTCCCTGGCTGGAGGCCACACAATCCTTCTGTCATCCCGTCTTTGATAATATTGTTTTTCATCGACAGGTGGCGGGATAGAAAGGCGTCTGGAGATGTTCGTCAGGAACAGGGTTAGTATTGTTCATGGCATCCTTTCCAGTAACTAGAAAATAACGATCATGATACAAAACTAGTACAGAACGATAGTTCACTATATTATTATTATTTTACTTGTTGTTGTTTTTATATTTTGGGGGGAAATTCGGGCCGCGGTGCAGCGCCACCCAATACCTATCCTATTTTTCAATTTTGCTGGGGTGAGGAAAGCCGGATAACCCGGAGAATCCCCCGATGATCAGCCCGGTAGCCAGGAAAACCCGGTATCACATATCACAAGCTCGACCCGGGCTCGAACCCACGCTTCATCGCCGTGACAGCGGTGACGGCCGTCCAGTAGTGCCGCGGCTATAAGTCCGACGCGCTACCTATTAGACCAATAGTAATATGGTTAGAATACATTTATGTCTTTAAATTATATAATTGTCCATATCATCACAATTAAATTTCGTTACTCAAAGCCAGTCAGCCATTTCTGTCTTGTGTTTCAGGCCTGCCATTGCAGAATATGGAACACAACAGACAGCCCGATTCAAACGACAATCGCAGAAACCCGGATGGAGAGGGAGATCAAACTTACGACGTGTGCCAACCTCCACCATCCCCCGTTGAGGGCAGGCGTTCATCTCCAGTTAACGTGGGCGACAACAGAGGCCAGGCCACACCTGGCCACGCGACCCACGTGATGCAGCCATTGGCCGACATCAAATGGTCATCTGAGTCACGTGACGCTTCACCTTACGCCAATAACGCTCAGAACAGCTCAGTCTATGAAAACAGTGCTGACCCTAGCGACAATTACGAAAAACCGGACTTACGCCCAAACCGAGACACTGGAATATACACACCACTCAAAGCAACTGCCCGGAAAGGTGGTGCAAACAAACAATAAACTGCTTTTGTAACGAAATGCGAGTAGCGATAACAGTTGATAACAGTATGACTGAGCCAGGGTTAAAAAAGGGTTTTCCTGTCATAGACTATCGTATTATGGGTTGGTCTTCGCGGGTAGGGCCGTTTTTGTAACTCGACTGAGGTGACATTAGTTGTAGGTCATGGCTGCAGGTTACACCATACTATTATGGGATGGTTTTCGGGGTAGGGTCGTAGGTGTAGGGGAGGTGACAGGGAAGTAAGTTCTAGCTCGTGACCTTCAACCTTGGTCTGCAACTTTCTTATCAGTCACCTCCCTCAAACTACACCCCCGATAATCAACTTGTAATAGTTTGTTTTTCTTTGCTTGGTTTGTTGGTTGTTGTTGATAATAATAATATTATAATTGTATAGGCGCTTTACCCAATTTCATGAATCGGCTCAAAGCACCGCGAACTGAACCCAGCACGCACTCTCACATGAATCACACGCATTCTCATTAGAATTGCATTTATTTTTCAAATTTGGTGGGCTGAACATTTCCAAAGCAGAGGAGGAGGAAGCCGGAGTACCCGGAGAGAACCCCCGACGATCGGCCCGAATGATCGGTGGCTCATACGAGAAGGAAACATTCTCTGCCCCGAGTGGGACTCGAACCCCTGACCTCTCGCATTGGTGAGAAGTCTCTTGACCACTAGACCACCGAACGCCCCCGTTGTTGTTGTTGTTGTTGTTTTTTTTTTATTTCAACTCTCGAACTTAAAGTTTAAAACCAATATTTCGAAAATATTGTTCAGCGAATAACTCCCCGATGTTTGGCATGTACTGAAAACTGTGCTGAAGTTTTCAACTTACTTCGCGAAACCGGTTTTATGGCCTACTTTTGAAAAACCGAGTTTTAGCCTAAAACTCAGTTTCATAGCTGAGTTTCAGCTTTGGTGCAAAGAAAGGTCGGTCTGGCGCAAACGTCGCCCCATATGGAATCGTCAAAGGCTGCTCCCGCTTGAACGTTTTATATGGCTTCTTTTGTGTAGATATGTACACGAAATGTTTGTTGCGCTGTCTGAGCAGTTTGTCTTGTTCATCTGCGATAAGTTCTCTTCATTTGTGTGAGCGACCAGCCACTATGAAGGCTAAAATTCATTGATTGTGGGATGGAACAAGTAAATATGCGATAGGTTATCTTCATTTGTTTCGGTTCTTTCTTCGTTTGCTTACTTCAGAGTCCTATATCACTGTGCTGACACAGCGACCTTGACTCCGGCAGAAATGATCTCAGTAGCAGACGACTTCCCGTTTGGCGAATATTTCGTTAGATTTGCCAGGTCTTTGTCTACTTCCCTTCAAACAGAATGCATAGTGGTAGTTAGTGACAGTTCCACAGTGGTTTCTAACCAGGATGTTTGCAACAACGACAACATTTCTACCCACACGTACATATTAGCTCCAATGGTAAACCCTTGCTTTGTACGTTACGCTTAGCTTCTGTGTGTATTCACCAGTGACAGACTTTCACAGAAGAAGAATTATCCCCTTAGCTGTCGTGAAATATTCCAGTTTTATGTTCATAACTTCGGAAAGCAGTCGGTGCCAGCGTTTGCTGCTGCTGACACGATGGCGGTGAATTATTCACCACAACCTGAATTATAAGTGGACAGTAAGACTTGTGTTATAGACAATAGCGCATGCTTATTAGTACATGACATCACACTCTCTCACCAGCTTTGTTCATTCTGGTCGTTGAAGATATATGTATTTGTATGTATGATATGTTTTGGTTTTTTGTGTACGTCAACTGCCATATTTGTCATTTACATGTTCTTGTACTTTTGTTTCATTATGATGATTTCACATCCCCTTTCAAATGTACATGTACAGTATTTGTACTTGTATCTTGTAATGATAATTACGCTGTAATTTTTGTTTGTAATGTAATATTTTCCTCTTGAAATTTTTACCAGAACACGTTTAAGTCACAATATAGAACTTGTTTCGTGTGGTCCTTGAAGATTATGATATGTTTTTTTTTTTTTTTTTTGTTTTTTTTACGGAAACTGCCATGATTATTTCTTATTCACCTTGTCTTGTACTTTTGTTCCATTATGATGATGAGTGTACATCCCCTTTTCAATGTACATGTATAGTTTTGGCACTTGTTGTATCTTGTAATGATATATATACGCTGTAATTTTTGTTTGTAATGTAATATTTTCCTATTGAAATTCTTACCAGAACACATTTAAGACACATTGTGATACACTATAGAATTTGTTTATTCTAGTCTTTGAAGATTATGTTGTTGTTGTTGTTGTTGTTGTTGTTATGGAAACTGCCATAATTATTTCTTATTCACCTTAATTATCTTGTACTTTTGTTCCATTATGATGATGAGTGTACATCCCCTTTTCAATGTACATGTATAGTTTTGGCACTTGTATCTTGTAATGATAATCACGTTGTAATGTTTGTTTGTAATGAAATGTTTTCCTATTGAAATTCTCACCAGAAGACAGTTATATCATATTGTATATACTATAGAATTTGAATATGAATTGTAAGTTAACAAAAACTGTCGTTGAAAGAACACACGGCCTGCTACGGTTTCAGTACTGGCAAAATATCCTTATGGACCTGGCTTGATACAGACTGTATAGAGACTAACTGTTCTTGTTTTTGTTGTTGTTGTTTGCTTGTTTGTTTGTCGACGTTTTTGTGTTTGTTTATTAAATTTTGTTGTTGTTGTTGTTGTTTTTCGGTTCAGTTTGTGTCAAGTTAGTCCAAGGTGCTGTCGTGTCCGCGCGCAAGGGCAGTAACAGAGTGTTACGGTCAAAAGAAAAACGTTGGTTATTTCCCTTGCCAACAGGAACTCGCGTAAGAGTGTACGTCCGCATCGTTTAGTAAATGTCATGAAATAACTGGTGTAACGGTGTAAGTACACGTGTATTACTGCCTACATACGGTGCATGGATGAACTATGGTGGACCACTATAAAAGGAACGAGAGCCATCGTTCGCTGATTAACTACCCAAGTCTCGTTTACCGTGTACTTCAACACGACGTCTCTACTGGCGTAATGAAAGAGTTTTTTTTTTTTTTAATCAGCCCTCCCTCCCCCCCCCCCCCCGCCCCCAATCTCCCCCATTTCCTACCTCCTCGACCAGCTGTCTGGGTTCTTGTGTACGGAAACTGCCATATTTGTCATTTACATTTTCTCGTAATTTTGTTTCATTATGATGATTTCATCATACGTACGTGTACAGTTTTTGAGCTTGTTGTATCTTGTAATGATAATTACGCGTATAATGTAATATTTTCCTATTGAAATTTTTACCAGAAGACATTTAAGTCACATTGTGACACAATATAAAATTTGTTTCTTCTGGTCTTTGAAGATTATGATTTTTTTTTTTTTTTTGGGGGGGGGGTTGCGTAAACTCCCCCCCCCCCCCCCACTTTTTTTTTTCTTTTGCTGCCCCAACTCTTTTTGCCAGCTCCAGTGGTGTTCCTTCCAGTTCATGGGTGAAATCCACGGAGGACTCGGAAGCTGGGGCAATTTTTATTATGCATGTGGATGGACATAAGGATGATGGTAAGATGCCATGGAGGTCCGTGTGGTTTGGGACTGCGGGACAGGGCCGCATTCCACGCTCCCTGCCATAAATATCCCGGCGTTCACCAGGCCCGGGAACTACAGGTGTTTGGGGGCGGGGGGGGGGGGGGGGTGGAGGGAGGGGTTCAGTTGTAATGTGTGTGTCAAGTTACTCTAAGGTGCTGTCGTGTCCGCGCGCAAGGGAAGTAGTAGAGCGCTACGGCCAAAAGGAAAAAGTTGGTTCTTTCCCTTGCCAACAGGAACTCGCATAAGTGTATGTCCGCATCGTCTAGTCGATGTCATTAAATAACTGGTGTAACGGTGTAAGTGCACATGTATAACTTCCAACATACGGTGTATGGATAAACTATAGTGGATCACTATGAACAAAAAATGAGAGCCATCGTTCGCTGATTAACTACCCAAGTCCACACACACACACACACACACACACACACACACACACACAAACACACACAAACACAAACACGTCATTCCCGCCAAAAAGAACGCAGCAGCAAAGTGTGCACGTACGGTGTCTATGACGCAGATTTCGTTACGTCACTGTGTGCGTGAAAGTAGGTATTGTGTGGAGAAACGTCACAGTCTTGTTTTGTATCACTGAAACTTGCTGCTGCGCGTAGCAAAATCTGCCCCGTCTCATAAAGTTGTTTCTCTATAGAGAAACAACTTAAAAATGAATGTCTCCTTTTCGCTCAGTATTTTATCAGTGTTGATAATAACAACAACAACAACTACAACAATGGTTTGATAGGTCTGCTTAACGTGCAACAAATATGATGACTTCATCTGTAAGTGGATCATTATTGGCTGTTGTTGTTGTTGTTGTTGTTTAATTTCAACTGCCAATGGTTGAATTGTGTCAAAATAATCTACTGCCACAAACGTTTCAGTTACACTGTTAAAATTTAATGAGGTTCTAGTAAACCACATAATGTTCATCTTTGTTGTCACTGCTGCATCTGACTCCAATAAATATATACATAATACTGTTTTGTCTTTTCATTTTCTTTTCCACGAACCAAGCCATAGAACTAATCGCTGTGCATGAAAATAAAATGTCTTCACTGTTCACTATTCACCTAATGTTTGTTGTTGTTGTTGTTGTTGTTGTTTTTCAAATCTTGCGCCATTGCGAGCGGAATACACGCGCAAAACAATTTCCCGATGTCATGTTTTCATACCAAGTAGGCTGAACCCTGAAATTTTCCATTTGGCGCGAATGAGTGACTCATCTTCATTCCGCACAAAGGTGCCGTCTACTCCTCATCAACCATCACGCATCATGACCAAAAGGAAGTAAGATTTTTCGATGGGAGATAACACGCCAGAGTGTCAATGTGCTAAAAATGTCCGTGATAATTATGCCTTTGTACCAGAGTGAAATCAGACGGAAGGGAGTCCCTCGGTAGGAATGATTCAAACCACCCAGCCGTCCGTATCACGCACTGAATGTTTCTAAAACTGTAGCTAGGGTTAGGTATTATTAATTGCTCACTCCGTGATGTCACTTCTTTGAATGCCCAAACTCAGCACCGTAAAACAAAATAATTATATAAAAATATATTTAAAAAAAAAAAACTCCTCCAAATGTCCAACAAACAAAAGGCCAATTCCTCTTTCTCTCTCCCTGTTTTGTATACTTGTTCAACTTTTTTATTTACTCTCTCTCTCTCTCTCTCAACGACTCTCTCTCTTTCTCTCTCTTTAAGTTCCTAATGCCACCAAATGGAGGGTGTATGCGTGCGTGCATGTGATCCGTCATTACGTTTTCCAAGTTTATATTTTGTGTTATGTCTTAACGTTGTCGTAGTTAAACAGGAACGTATTGTTACGTTCACAGAAACCTGTATGTCAATCCTTATGTAATAAAGTACCATCATCATCATCATCATCATCATCATTTCCACTCCAGAACTAAACATTCTCAGTGTGTCGTGTTTTGACAACCTACAAGTAGAGACAGTCTTTATTTGGGTCGCGACTGAGGACACTGACGACAGATACAGCAATATGACTGTATCATGGAGACCAGGCGAATGTATGTGGTGTCAACGACTTACGTCAAGCTTTACTTTCCGCTCCATTTCCGCGCGTGTCATCTGATAATCACTCTCTCGTGTGGACATGATTCACGAACACGTTTAATACTATTATAACATTATTAAGAACAGCAATGTTACAGACACATTTGGCCGCAAACAGTCAGCATTGTTGTCTTTATAGGCAAATTTTGATTACAGGCCTGAAATGGTAACATTTGCTGTATGCAATAGAAAAATGCAAATAGGTAAAGGCTCGTGTGCGTGTATGTGTATGTGTGTGTGTGTGTGTGTGTGTGGATGCGGGAAGGGGGGCGCGGGGCATAGAATGTTTCATGCATTACTTAGGCCCTTGGCTCCACGTGGAGCATAGGCCATCGACAACCCTTCGCCATCGCACTCTGTTCTGGGCTAGTCTTGCCACTCCAGTCCAGTTGGTCCCCTGCTTACATAGCTCTGCCTCAGTGTCCCGCCTCCAGCTGTTGCGAGGCCGGCCTCTCTTCCTTTTCCCCTGCGGGTTCCATGTCAGGGCTTGGCGTGTGGTGCTGGATGCTGGCTTCCTGAGGGTGTGTCCAATCCAGCCCCACTTCCTCCGCAGGATCTGCTTGGCCACTGGTTCCTGCCCCGCTCGCTCCCACAGCTCTTCATTCCGGATCTTCTCTGGCCATCGGATGTTGAAGATGCGCCTCAGACAGGTGTTGAGAAATGTCTGGATCTTCTGCTGCATCGTCTTCGTTGTCCTCCATGTTTCGCATCCGTAGAGCAGAACTGACTTCACGTTGGAGTTGAAGATGCGAAGTTTGGTTCTTATGCTGACAACTTTGGATGCCCAGACGTTCTTTAGCATGACCATTGCTGCCCTTGCCTTGCCGATTCTGGCTGTGACGTCTCGGTCTGTGCCTCCCTGTCCATCAACCACACTCCCCAGGTAGACAAAAGACTCCACCTCCCTGATGGGCTCTCCACCGACTGTGACTGGTGTGTTGGCAGTGGTGTTGATCTTCATCAGCTCGGTTTTCTTCCTGTTGATCTTGAGCCCTGTTCCGGCTGATGTGGCTTCCAGGCACGTAGTCTTGTCCTGCATCTGGCTGTGGCTGTGAGACAGGAGCGCCAGGTCGTCCGCGAAGTCGAGGTCATCCAGCTGCGTCCAGAGTGTCCACTGTATCCCGTTTTTCCTGCCTGCTGTAGTGGTCTTCATGATCCAGTCGATGACCAGGAGGAAGAGAAACGGGGACAACAGGCATCCCTGGCGGACTCCGGTCTTCACCTCGAAGCTTTCTGACAACTGGCCGGCATGGGCAATCCTGCAGCTCATGTCTTGGTAGGTGCACTGGATCAGGGAGATGATCTTCCCGGGAACTCCATAGTGCCTTAGCAGCTTCCACAGCGCCTCTCTGTCTACACTGTCGAAGGCCTTCTCATAGTCTATGAAGCTGATGTAGAGGGGGGAGTTCCACTCCAGTGACTGCTCCACAATGATGCGTAGGCTGGCAATCTGGTCAGCGCAGGACCTGTTCCTGCGAAAGCCTGCCTGCTGGTCTCGGAGCATGGGGTCGACTGCCTCTCTCATCCTCTCCAGTAGAATTCTGTTGAGAACCTTGCCTGGCACTGACAGGAGCATGATCCCTCGGTAGTTGCTGCAGTCCCTGAGGTCCCCTTTCTTTGGCAGCTTGATGACGATCCCTTCTTTCCACTGGGCTGGCACCTCTTCCTTCTCCCAGATCTTGCTGAACAGGCTGTGCAGCATGTTGATGGCTGTCTCTGTGTCTGCTTTAATGGCTTCTGCTGGTATCTCGTCCGGCCCTGCAGCTTTCCCATTTCTCAGTGTCATGATGGCTTTCCTGATCTCCGCCTTAGAGGGCTTGTCGCAGTTGATGGGTAGTTCTGTCTCAGCTGGTGGGATGTCTGGTGGTGTTTCAGGGATGGGGCGATTTAACAGCTCCCTGAAGTGTTCTGCCCATCGCTTCAGCTGTTCCTCAGTTGTTGTCAGTGGGTGCCCGTTCTTGTCCTTCACTGGTTTGTCTGTCTGCTGAAATTTGCCCGCGAGCTTCTTGGTCACCTGGTACAGGTCTTTTAGATTCCCTTGTCGGGCTGCTTCCTCTGCTTGACTGGCCAGGTTGTCGATGTAGTCCCTCTTGTCCTTCCTGGTGCTCCTCTTCACTTCTCTGTCAGCTGCTGTGTATTCCTCTTGTGCCTTTGCCTTAGCTCTTCTTGTTCGGCTCGTGTTCAGTGCAGTTTTCTTCTCTTTCCTAACTTCCAGCTTCTGGATGGTATCAGCAGAGATCCATTCCTTATGTTGGGTCTTTCTCTTGCCAAGGACCTCTTCGCATGTGTCGTGCCAGAGTTTCTTGCTGTGTTCCCACTGTGTCTCGATGTCCATTTCACTGTCTTCTATCAGGTCTTGCAGTGGCTGGAACCTGTTGGAAAGGCTGATCCGGAATGCTGCTTGTGTGTCTGTGTTCCTGAGAAGTCCAACGTTGTACCTGGTCCGTGTGCTGTTGGCGATGGTGTGCCTCTTAAGCCGAAGTCTCAATGTTGTTGCAAGAAGGTGGTGGTCTGATGATACATCGGCACCCCTCATCACGCGCACATCCCGCCACGATCTCCTGAACTTCCGGCTGATGCAGATGTGATCAATCTGGTTCTCCGTGACATGGTCCGGCGATCTCCATGTGGCCTTGTGGATGCGCTTGTGTGGGAAGATGCTGCCTCCTATCACTAGCTGGTTCAGGGCACAAAAGTCTGCAAAGCGCTCGCCATTTTCGTTCATCTGTCCCAGTCCGTGTGTTCCCATGGTGTCCTCATAGCCTGTGTTGTCTGATCCAATCTTGGCGTTGAAGTCTCCCATCAGTATGGTCATGTCCTTGGCTCCTCCTCTATCTATCACTGTCTGCAGTTGTTGGTAGAAGTCATCTTTTTTCTCCTCTTCCGCATCATTGGTGGGAGCGTAGCACTGGATGATGTTCAGCTTGATGTCTTTTTTCTTGGTGATGAATTTGGCTGTGATGATGCGGGAGTTGACAGGTTCCCAGCCGATGAGTGCCCGCTGTGCCTCCGGTGCCAGCATCAGGGCCACGCCCTCAGTGTGGGGGGCTCCATCCTCTGTGTGTCCAGAGTACAGCAATTGCTCTCCCGATGAAAATCTCAGCTGTCCTGTCTGTAGCCACCTTGTCTCACTCAGTCCCAGTACTCCTATCTTGTAGTTCTTCATCTCTCTTGCTACTTGTATGGTCCTTCCTACTTCATACATTGTCCTGATGTTCCATGTGGCTACTCTCGTTGTTGTCCTGGGTGTTAGAAGGGGGGTCGGCCTTGCAGCTTCCTTTCGGCTTTCACTGCAATGCGTCATAGGTCTCCGGGATGGAGACCCTTCCTCGCCCAGGTGAATGTCTCGGTTTGTTGCTGTCGATGCTTCAGTAACTTAGTGTTTTTTACAGGTAGGGCTGTTAACCCTACGCAAACCCGTTTAGCCTCTTGGAGAGGTGGTCCACATTCGTCTGACCTCTACCCTTCGACCTGTCCAGCTTGGGTGACCCTGCCAGGAGCATGTGCTCCTGCTGGCATAGTTCTCTGGGTCATTGAGGTACACAAGCCACTACCCCACGACAAGGGTTGGACCATGTAAAGGTTTCATGCATGAGGAATTTCAAACATGGAAATTAGGAGACAAGGAAGTTCAAGCACGGAGTTGACTCGATTCGATCAGCTTCATACAATGAACACTGACATGGGTTTCTGGCGTTTTGGAGTTTGTTTTTTTTTGTGTGTGTTCCGTTTGTTTGTTTGTTTGTTTGTTTCTGTTCTTCTTGTGTTTTCTTGTTGCTGTTGTTCTTGCTGGTGCTGTTGGTGGTGGTGCTGGTGGTGGTGGTGGTGGTGGTGGTGGTGGGGGGGGGGTGTTTGTTATTGTTATTGTGGTGGTGGTTTTTGTTTGTTTTTGTTTTTTGTTGTTGTTGTTGTTTGGGTTGGTTTTTGTTGTTGTTGTTGTGGGTTGGTTTTGGTTTTTGTTGTTTTTCATTATTGGTGGTGATGGTGTTTTTGTTTGTTTGTTTGTTTGGTTTTGGTTTTGTTTGTTTGTGTGCTTGTTTTGTTGTTTTGTTTTGTTGTATTGTTTTGAGGTGTGTGTGTGTGTGTGTGTGTGTGTGTGTGTGTGTGTGTGTGTGTGTGAGGGGGGGGGGATGGGGTTTGTTTGGTTTTTGTTTTACACACACACACACACACACACACACACACACAGAGGTACGTACGAACACACACACCGACGCATACACACACACTCAAGCATGCACACACCCACGCACGCACACGCATGCGTGAATCCCCACCGGAAAGGGGGTACGGTAGCGACACAACGAAATAAGAGGGCAGTCAAACTGATTCATCTCGATTCAACAATATTTGTATTGTTCAGTCCTTTCACCCGAGCACTTTGGCATGACCTGAAGTTTGCATCAGTCCTAATACGAGTATTGCCGCCGTACTAGACTATAAATATCTACACTACACAAACAGATCAACATGAGACATCGTGTGATGTGTATCCATCCAGTCACGGATCAGTACAGTCAAACACTGTTAGGTCGACACATGAAGTATTGCACTTTCTGTGAATTGCCTCTTTCCGGACAATGAAGTGCTCTAGCGATGTGGTATTCAGAACTTCCGGCTTTTATAGTAATCGACCCAATCGCCAGAACCACGCGTCGTTACGTTCTGATGCTCGCTGAAACACTTTGGAGTCCTATTCTGTTGAGCCGCTATGCTATATGAATACGGAAACTTCAGTATTCAGTGTTTTCTTTATATTTCTGGAAGGTCGTGGCCATGCACGCTACAATACTCGCACGCTAAACAATTGAAATAATTCTAAATAAATGTAAAGTAGAAACTACACGCTCTCTCTGTGTGTGTGTGTGTGTGTGTGTGCGTGTGCATGTGTGCGCGTGAGTGCGTGCTGTGCGAGAGAGAGAGGGTGGGTGGGTGGGTGTTTAGGGGTTTAACGTCCTTTTCCACCACATAGGGTGTTATTAAAGACGGGGCAACGATGAAAAAGCCAGCAAAATATTTGGCCCAAGCCGGGATCGAACTCACGACCCGAGCATTAGAAGTCCAACGCTCTACCATTCGACCACCCCGGCTCCCCGCGAGAGAGAGAGAGAGAGAAAGAGAGAGAGAGAGAGAGAGAGATGTCAGTACAAAACTTTAAAACTTCCTCGTTGTGTAGTTGACTAGTTCCGAAACACAAGTTACAGCCAGAGAGGAGTCAGACAGCAACATGGCAGCTCACACCGGGACGTCTTTGTCTCTGCCCGGCCATC
This sequence comes from Batillaria attramentaria, assembly GCA_018292915.2. Classification (NCBI taxonomy): domain Eukaryota; kingdom Metazoa; phylum Mollusca; class Gastropoda; family Batillariidae; genus Batillaria; species Batillaria attramentaria. The sequence continues at coordinate 827,261 of JACVVK020000254.1, forward strand.
TTCTGATACTGGGTCTTTTCTTCATCACCACTGTTCCCTGCTGTTACGGCTGGTCGTACGGTACGTCATTTCCTGTCTGACATCCGTCTGCTTTCTTTTTGTTGTTGTACTGGCTACTGTGATCGGACTTGTTGCTGAGTTCGGTAATATTTATGTATGGCGAGAGACAGAGAAGCCTTGAGACTGATACAAGTTTTGTTTTACTGTTGGTTTCCCTTTTCTTCCCTTACCACCTTTTGCGGTTTTCGCCCATCAAGACCATTCTCTCTCTGGCCATTAATTTTTGTTCACAATGGCGGCGTGGAAAGCAAAGTTGTACTGGTACTATTTTTTTAAAGTTTTGAGGAGAATGAGTATCCTAGGCGGTGAACACGTTGTATACAATGTATGTAGAAGTAATCAACAAGCATAGGAATACCATTAGAAAAACATTTGGCCCTCAACAAATGCCTGATGTTCTGAAAGGGAAAGGGAAAGCCCCTTCCTACTTGTCAAAACTCTTCAGGCCCAGTGACACCCAATACAACACCTCTAGGAACAGTTTATTTGTCCCACGTCCACGTCTAGACTTGTTCAAGTCTAGTCTCTCCTATTCTGGTGCATTCATCTGGAACATGCTACCACCTGAGGTCCGACTAATTAACAATTTCTCAAGGTTCAAAGTTCACGTGCGTCAGAATTTTCTGACTAATAAATAATAAGGAGAGAGAGTGTGTAGTAGTAGAATGTAGCAAGGACAAGATAGAAGAAAGGACGCTGTACCTAATCTTACATCCTTGAAAAATAAAGTGTCATTGTCATTGTCATTCTCTCTCTCTCTCTCTCTCTGTTTCTTCCTCTTCTTCTTGGCTTCCTGATGGTAAAATGACAAGCGAGTTTTAGCTCACCAGAAAAAGCCGTTCCTTATAGTTGTTATAATTATATCCTTATACAAGGAAACCAGGTAGATCCTTAATGAAGTGTAACCAGGACGTCAAAGGGTTTGATCTGTTTTTCTACGGATATTTGTTTCGTGCAACTCCAGGCTTAAAGCCATGTTTCGACGTTTTCTGGACTTGCTACAGTGCTAGTTTAAGTAGGTGACCCCAACTGTGTGGTAAGACAAGTAATGACAAGTATGTTTATCCCTTTCCTTTGCGGACAGTTTGACAGTTTGTGGGTACAATCAGGTTTAGGCTTACTGTACACATACAACTCATTTTTTAATATTAATAACTATATAATATCTGAAAGGATATTTTGAATACAGAATGCGATGAGCATAAAATTATCATTAAGGGAAACAAACGGGGAGATAACTGTATGCCGAAGGGAGATCATTCATCTGTTACTAGCCATGTGTTTGATTTTCAAATACACTGCGGGGCGAAAGTTAAGGGCCGGAAGAAGAATTACCTCTCAAAAACAAACAACTCAACACAACACCTTCATCTCATAGAATCTTTTAATACAACATCTTAGCTTTCAAATCATGTAAACAAAATCAATAACAACGGAATTTCGTTCGCGCAGCAAGAGTCCAAAGTACCCAACCCCCATTTCAAAAGTTGCAAGGAACGTCGTTCGGTTTATCAAAGTTCAATAACTGGTGTGACCACCCCGGGCAGCAAGGCATTCCCCAATTCTTGATCGCATGGAATGGACGTGGTTCTGGAGCACCTGTTGAGGGATTGCCATCCACTCCTGCTGCAGGAACCGGAAGAGTTGGGCAACATCAACAGGTTGGGGATGATTGTCCATGACCCGGCGCCCAAGAATGTCCCACAGATGTTCTATGGGCGCCAGATCGGGAGATCGGGCAGGCCAATCCAATCGCACAACCTGATGATGCTGCATCTCATCCCTGACCAGCCTGGCGCGGTGAGGCGTCGCGTTGTCCACTTGTAGAGTTGCTCCTGGACCCATGGCACGCAGGGTAGGGATGATTCGAGGCCTCAGGATTTCATCTCTGTAACTTATTCCGGTTAGGTTGCCCCTGATCTGGTACAGGGGGGTTCACCCTCTCTCGTGGAAGCCAGCCCAGACCATGACTGAGCCCCCGCCGTAGCGATCGTGCTCCTGGACGCAGGCGTCTATGAATCTCTCGCCTGATCGTCTCCAGACACGTTTGCGGCCATCACAGTGCGACAGAGTGAAGCGAGATTCGTCTGGGAAGAGTACCATGCCCCACTGATGTCGATTCCAACGCTGATGGTTGCGGCAGAACGCCATGCGGGCACGGCGATGACGTGGCGTAAGGGGCAGACGGACGACAGCTTTCCTTGAGTGCAGGTTCACAGGATGCAAACGGCGGCTCACAGTCCTGCGGCTTACAGTGACGTTAGTAGCGGCTCTGAGGTTGCCGATCAACGCCCTGCAGGTGATAGTGCGGTTGCGGAGGGTTAGGAGCTGGAGGTACCGATCATCGCGTCGATTGGTGCATCTCGGACGTCGAGACCGAGGACGCTCATCAGCACTTCCAGTGGTCTGGAAGCGGGCCCGGAGCCGTTGAATGACAGAGTGACTCACTCTTAGCCGTCTGGAGACTTCACGGCCGGAAACGCCGCCCTGGAGCCATCCCAGCGCCCTTCCGCGATCCAGTGTTGAGAGTTTCGTTCTTGGAGGCATGGTTATTGAGAGCCCCAGTGCCCGCCCCTAAGTACCCATTCGAGTGCAACTTTTGGTGAGCAGTGTTCAGTATAGCCATGGCCTTCACGTGCAACAAACCAGAAATCTGCAGCAATACTGCTGCCTCAGATAAAGCTGACGAAAGGCACAGTGAAAATCTCGTGATTTTACATTTTCACTGCCTCTGAAAACAATGTTGCTGAACAGCAATGCTTGTAAAACAGGATCAGGCACGTGGACCGGTGTGTAAGGTTGCAAAAAACCCAAGCTTGACATTTTTTCATCATTTTGTATTGGCATAAAAAATAAATACGTAAAATATTCAGATTTCTGAGGCCGGCCCTTAACGTTCGCCCTGCAGTATATATTTGCACATCAGTTTTATGGAAATACCCATCCTGAAGCAGTGAAAAAAAAGTGGAACCTTGTCATGTACATTTTATCAAGCAATGTGCAGATTTACCCTGCAAGTTAGTTCCAAAAGATAAAACATTTTGTGATGCTGTGCATGGTTTCTGTTTACTGTTTCATTTGTACTGACCTTGCATGGTATCTCACAGACTGTTCAAACACACAGAGAACACTTTGGTATGCAACTGACTTGTACTGCAGGCTTATTGAAATAGCTGCTGGTGATGTCTTTCATGATATCTATCCCTACTCTGCCTAAGATCATACTTGAAACACCTATGTATAGACCACTGAGCACGTGACACAGGAAAATGTACAGTGTGCCCTGCTTTTCAGGCCCCCCACCGCTCCACCCTTCCTGCTAGACCAATGCACACAGGTTTGTTCAGTGCTCTGCAACAACATGACAAAGTCGAGTCCAGGGAAAAGAATATCCTAAAAGTCTATCATGTCACAGGCATATACGGTAACGGCATTCTAGTACATTCTGGGCCACTCTTAGAACCAATCAAAAATCAAAGCGTGAATCACCTTATTGCTATTTTAAAACTAAAGAAGAATCCAGAACAATAAAGTACCTGCCCGCCGAACCTGGGCGCGTTATATAACACCTTCCAATCGTAAACAAGCCAGAACAAAGCGATTTGCACGAGATTTCCGAGCGACTCAGCTCTGGGCCCTAAGTGCATACCTTTCGCCCGAGGCGAAATAGCTACAGTCAAAATTCCGAAATTTGAATAGCTGAGCTGACCCTTCGTACCACGTGATTGTAATGTGTTTATGTCCAGTGTGTGAGACAACGCGTGTGATTCACGTGAGCGTGCGTGTTGGGTTCAGTTCGCGGCGCTTTGAGCCAATTCATGAAATTGGGTAAAGCGCCTATACAATACTCATTATTATTATTATTAAAACCGATAATCAATAGCGGACATTTCAGCAGGACAAAGATGATATAATTATGACCCTGTACATTTTGTCGATAGGTATCCTGCCAGTGAAGAGCTGGACGCTGCCCGACAACACTGTGAATTCCTCCGCCATAGAGAATGCAGTGGACACAGACACACTTTCCTGTGTTGCTCTCACCGGCACAGGGCCGGTCATCGACATCTTCTTCCAGCGGCCGTACAATAATGGTCAGCCTACCAGTATCCGTACCGTTATCTTGTACATCCCTACAAATGAATCGAGTAAGTAGGATGTTCGTACGTATGTGACACGTACACATACACCCAGTTCACTCATTATAAGAAATTTGCTTTCAGTTTATCCTTTTACGCCTCCTATGGTTGGCCAGACCGGCCATGCTACAAATCTTTTATACCATTGCCGGAAGACCAACACTAGCCTACGTGAAACTAGTTGACAGCCTCTCTGACTCTGTCAATATCAGAGTGCACGTGCTTTAAGGGAAGTAAGCACACTTCGTTAAGTTGTTGCAAAAACGCTGTCGTGTACTAATCATTTCTAGAGACTAGGCAGGCATAAAACAACAAATGAAAGACGAGTCAGGCACAACTAACATTTTGCTTATACATACCACACGAAATTAGCTGAGCAACATTTGAATCGGCGCTGGCTGAAACTTCTGCTTGCAAACATAACCAACCTCACAAAACGGGCAAAAGTCATTAGCTGAACGGCGGCTAGCGAAATGCTTGTTCTGATTTTGTTTTCACAGTGGAAATGAAAACAAAACTATGTAACGTTGATTTTCAGGGGTAGGGTACTTTTTTTCTCAGCTCCAATGAGATAACTACCCTTCCCCTGAAAACCAACCTATGATAATTTATCAACTAGTCTTTTGTTTCTGAGTGAAACATCCAATTTTGTTTTTGCACAAAACGGTGATTTTGTAAAAAAAAAAATAAAAAATAAAAAATGTTCAAGTTGTTGTCACTTCATATTAACGTGAAACATATCAGTCAGCTGTCAAACCTACTTACAAGCAAAGCAACATCCACATGTTCCAAGGCACCTTACTCCAGCTGAAACTTTCGGAATGTGAGAAAAAGGATGTTCAAAGCGTTCTGTCACCGGTGCTGTAAACCTCATACATGTTCTTCAGACATATATCCTCACTAACCTCCTGTACATCTAAATGCTATTTGTAATGAGGTCACATTGAAGGGGGACAAAGGGTGATTGTGTGGAAATAGAAAGTGCAGAAAATAAACTGATAATTATAAACATCATTATCATCCATTGCGCCTCTTTTTCTTTGATCTCTCCCGTGTAATAAGTGTCGGTATTGTACTGGTACTTGAGAAATCGTGTGACAGAGCACGACATCACATGACATTCAGACAGAAAGAACAGAGATACAGCCTTTTTGGGAACAAAAATCGTCATCGATGAGCAAGTACATGTATTACTACTCTTCGGGAAGAACTCGCTCCCTTTGTCAACACCATCGACGACGAAACATTTTGACTCGAGCTCGGCATATCGGTGTTTCCGACTTCATAAACTCGTTTTTCAAGTACAAAACAACAGTAGCCTGTACCTAGCAAGCAGTCCTTACTCATATTTCGGACAGTTTTAACCAACACTTATCAAAAACCGTTCTCAAAAAGTTCAATCGAAGCTGGCGTCTCACCGACGTGTATGCTGTTTACTGATTTGGCCGACCGTCGCAAGCCGGGCGCCAATCCCGCTGCTCAAGTTCGAGGCGGCAGCAGACTTGACCTACCAAACGCTGCGCTCTCAAATCAAAAGCAATTTCAACGCTAGGAAACCTGTGACATAAATCTGAACAGAATCGACTGAGACGGACGTCTGCTTTCGGCGCAGAGAATAGCAGCGGATTCGTGGTCTAGACGGATCTCCGATTGAACAGAAGTTTCTTGAATCGTTTGAATCATGCATGCAGTTATAGCTGCTGGGGTAAGGACACTTTAATCGGTGCACATGTACTACAAATATTAGAATAAACACTCACAAATCTTCATATTTCGTGAAGAATCCCGAAGCTCAGGGTTGATTTGCGTCTTGAATTAAAAAAAAAAAAAAGGTATCCCACAGCTTGATGGGGAATAACTGCTAATTAACCATGGGAAGTTTTAGCCACCCCTGTACATCTAAACGGTGTTTGTGATGAGGTCCCGCTGAAGGGAGACAAAGGGTGATTGTGTGTACATGGAGTGTGGAAATAGAAAGTGCTTCCTTGTGGTATAAAAATGATTTCTGTAGCACGGTGCTGACCTGAAGTATGCTTGTTGAAAAATCGCAAATAACGAGCGGCCATTTTGACAAAATGTCTGGTAACAGTGTGATATTGAAATCAAGCCAGCATCGTGAGTATGACTGTAGTAAAAGCTCTTTCTCACATGTTAATTCATGTTATTCAGTGTTGAAATTTTGAAGAAGTTGCATTGGTAGTTTAAAGTATCGAAAATCGAAAGACAGAAAACCTAAAATTAGCCCATCCTTTCCCCCCTCCCCCCCCCCCTTTTTTTTTCAAAATGGCTGTGCGACCTGTCCTCCTTAATAGTTGGTACTCTGCAACTAGTTTAGTGATGATCTCTGAAACAAGGACTTTATAGAGTTCCCCGGCCTTTGAAAGCAGATTCAGGACTGTACAGTAGGTACTCCAACAATTGGATGTCCTGCCCGTGTATGAACGAATTTGTGTATCATGTAAAATATTGTTCTATTAACTTGTTCTAGTTAGAACAGAAATTATGAAAGGGGAAATCACAAAATTATCTTGCCATGCATGCTCTGAGTAGTTAACAGCTGATTTTCCTACCGCGCGCGGTGAGAATCAGGTAGGAATACGCGACAATCAGGTACGAGTAACTGTTCCTTAACGGCTCTTTTGCAAGAAAGAACAATTTGCCTACATGCTCTGTTCGGTAGATCTGGAATTTTCGTTGTCTGTGCGTTGGACAGAAGAGGAAGGCAAATACTGACGGTTGCTGAAGCCGGTGTTGCAGGTGTTTGTATTCATGGGTAGTGAGGACGAGTGTGGCGAAAGTTATGATGATGTGGATGATAGTTTTAAGCTAGAAATTGAAAGAGAAGGAAAGAGGAAAACCTGTGTGGCGGTGTGTACAGTGTTACAAGTGAAACTCAGATTCTTTGGACAGTTAGATTACCGAAAACAGAAGCATGAAGGCGCAGTCAGCAGGGGTTAAAGTCTACGTGTACGAGGACTTTGATGCGACAGAAAATCGTGAAACACACAGATTCTGGACGGATGACAATCTAAATGAAACTCAGACAGTACCACCATCCATTTGTGGCCAGTGTGTAAAAGTGCTGATCGATTCACGTGTGCCTGCCACGCTGATATATATATATATATATATATATATATATATATATATATATATATATATATATATATAATATGGGTATTGTATAGGCGCTTTACCCAATTTCATGAATCGGCTCAAAGCACCGCGAACTGAACCCAACACGCACGCTCACGTGAGTCACACGCATTCTCTCACACACTGGACATAAACACATTGCAATCACGTGGTGCGAAGGGTCAGCTCAGCTATTTAAATTTCGGAATTTAGAATTGCATTTTTTTTTTTTTTTTCAAATTGGGTGGGCTGAACATTTCAAAGCAGAGGGGGAGGAAGCCGGAGTACCCGGAGAGAACCCCGACGATCGGCCCGAATGAACGGTGCCACATACGAGAAGGAAAAATTCTTAGTCCCGAGTGGGACTCGAACCCTCGACCTCTCGCATTGGTGACAAGTCTCTTAACCACTAGACAGCTGACTGACTGGAAACAACATACTGGGCTGGTCAGACCAGCTTGTTTGTTGTTATTGTTGTTGTTATAGTAAGGTGGGTTGGGGGAACTTCGGCACCCTTGCGGTTCGGGGGAAATTCGTCACCCCAAGTTTCTTCTATAATTCAATGCACTTACTAAGCTTTCATCCCTCCAAATAGGCTCTCCCAAGTAACTACAAGATTCCAAACGATAGATGGAACGACCAGTGAAAATACTTGGTACAGCCAGACGCGTCAAATGATCGCATTCTGACTTGACTGCTTTTCTCGTCTGCTTCATAACTTTACGTGTCTTTTCTCGTCTGCTTCATAACTTCACGTGTCTTTTGCCGGTAAAGTCCCAACTATCTTTGTATAGTCTTATTTTTATGTTTTTGAATGAAATCAAATATATTAAGGGTCTTAAACATAAACATGACTTTATTTTAAAGTTTAAATGTTTCTTTAGCGATGGCACACACCAAAACACTGCGTAAACACGAAATTACTGAGGGTGACGAAGTTCCCCCGACCAAAAATGTACATGGGGGAAATCCGTCACCATCAACAGGGGAAATCCGTTTTAAGAGTAAGCTAAGAAGTTGAAATATTCTAACACTAAAATAGCCTTCCAGGATGGTTCTACCATAGACACACTCACATTCCCAGACTGGTCGATTTGCTTAGCTTAATGAATACACACAAAAATAACCTCTTGTTTTAAGCTCAGTTTTGCCTGAAACAGTCTTCTTCATTCAGAGAGAGAGAGAGAGAGTTGTTTAATCACACATGTTAGATAAAAAATAAAGAAGAAATCTGACCTACAGTTTGTAGCACATCACATTTAAGGCACTGAAACCATGAAAACAAATACTCTCAAGCCTAGTGACGAAGTTCCCCAGGTGGTGCCGAAGTTCCCCCGAAGGGGGTGACGAAGTTCCCCCGAAGGTGTCGAAGTTCCCCCAAACACACTCACTTGTTCTCAGAACGATTTTCAATGCACATTTATGAGGTTAAAGTCGCAGTTTCATTGAAAGCAGGTCTGCGATTGGTTAAAGTATCCGTTGGCATTAAGCATGTTTCTCTCACGTGAACACGAAAAGGCGGGCAGCATGTTAAGTCAACACGCTAGTGGACGCATGCACGCAGTGCCGAAGTTCCCCCAACCCACCTTAATGGAAACAACATCATAGGAGCGGCTAAATTTTCCACGTTCATAGGCAAACATCTGTGGTACAAACGCACGTCACTGCCGATCTCCCGCAGAGACGATTTTGCAAATGTAACTCTGACAATGACGTAAGAAAACGTGCGTCATCGATGCTGACATGTACGGTGCGCTGAAAGCGCTTCTCCTCCTCGGTGAGTGCCGTCTGTGCGTATGTGTGTGCGTGCGTGCGGCTGTGTGTGTGTGAATTGTGTCCAGGCTTGTTTCTTCGAAAATACTCAACCGAATGGCTTCAAATTTGGGGTATCCAAATATATCAAAATGTTACATTAGAGGAACCAAGCGTGTGATGATTGCTTAAGTGATTTGTGAGTTATCGCCCTTTTGAGACAAGTTGGTTGTCTTTTGTGTACAGGCGTAATATTTATTTAAATCACTCAATTTTGGGCAGTAGATAGCTTGAATACGGACTCTGAACAGAGTCACTACTAGAAAATGGTCGCTCTTATAGTTTTCATGTAAACCGAGCCTGAGTTGACATTTCATGTGAACCCAGTTCAGATGCCTGTTTCTCCGAAAATACTGAACCGATCGATTTCAAATTTGGGGTTTCTAAATGAATCAAGATTGTTGAATAGAAGGCCTGATCCAGGAACGATTGCACACATGATTTGCGAGTTATCGCCCTTTTCAGAAAAAGTTGCTTTCTGGCGTTTAAAAGCATAATATTTACCTAAACCACTCCATTTTTTGGACATAGATAGCATGAATACGGACTCTCAACTAAGTGAATTTTGGAGGTTGTCGCTTTTATACTTTTGGCGTAAGCCGTACCTGATGAAAGTGCTGGTGAACACACTTTAGATCTCAAAATCACTCCTACTATACATAGATAATGACTTGGGGTGCCATAAAAAAATATACAAAAAAAACTTCGGGGCGGTCGGTGGCCTAGTGGTTAAGAGACTTGTCACCAATGCGAGAGGTGGGGGGTTCGAGTCCCACCCGGGGCTAAGAATTTTTCCTTCTTGTATGTGGCACCGTTCATTCGGGCCGATCGTCGGGGGTTCTCTCCGGGTACTCCGGCTTCCCCCCCCTCTGCTTTGGAATTGTTTAGCCCACCAAATTTGAAAAATAAATGTAATTCTAAATTCCGAAATTTAAATAGCTGAGCTGACCCTTCGCACCACGTGATTGTAATATGTTTATGTCCAGTGTGTGGGAGAATGCGTGTGATTCACGTGAGCGTGGGTGTTGTGTTCAGTTCGCGGCGCTTTGAGCCGATTCGTGAAATTGGGTAAAGCGCCTATACAATACTCATTATTATTATTATTATTAATAGGCTAGGAAAATCAGTTGCTGAACAAGGTAGAACAAATTTGATCCTAACTTTTTATTACAGATTTCAGTAGAACACAGGCCCCTAATGCTGTGGTGGTCTCCGTGAATTTTTTCTCCGTCTGCGTCACCGTTAAAAACGACCGTTTATCTTGCCATTTTCACTATATGAGCCCTATAAATGGGCTTTTGAGGGTGTGCACAAAGTATGCGGTTTTTGCGGGTACAGAAATGCGCAGAACTCCACTCTAAATACGGTTACTGTTAGACAAGATATTCATTGTTGACATACTGAAATTTTACCCCAATCGGAATGATGCTTCCTGGAAAATTGCGGCCATCAGTTTGGCCGTTGATTCAAAGGACCCTGTAAAACGGCAGTATTTGATGCTTGTGCACTTATCAGGTCACTGCAGGTGACATGTATCGCGGAAAACATTTACGAACATTGAACAGTTTAGTCAGGAAACGCTTCTTTGGTGTTGTGAAGTTCCCTTGTCACCGCATTTCCAGGTACGTATGAAATATGATATCCAAGTGAGCACTTTTTTCGGTAGCGATATTTTGGGGGTGTACTTACTAAAGTAGTTGCTGCGTTGTGAGTAGTGAACGATTTTTCTCAAAGAGCAGTGCACACTCAAGAATAGTATCCCAGTTGTGGCATATCAAAAATTCATTGAAATCGCTTTTGTACTTTTGTCACAAACAGCCAACGAAAGTGCAACCTGTTTAATAATGGCTGAATATGCGTAATGATGGGAGTAGGGACACTTGATTGGTTGCTGTGATAATGTGTATCCGCGAGTATAATATGATGCAAATATTCGGGCACATGCTCGGTGTTTCAGAAGTATCTTCAAGAACTTGTATGAGAGATTATTGCTTATAGATGGCCGTTAATTGAAGCTGTTCGCAAATCATGTGTGCAATCGTAGCTGGATCGGGCCTCCTATTCAACAATCTTGATTCATTTAGAAACCCAAAATTTGAAATCGATCGGTTCAAATCGAGTCATATGACACACGTCTTCGCTTTTCTAAAAATAATTTCGCCATTTTTGAAAATGGCGCTGGCTGTAAGCAGTCACATTTTCACGCCCCGCCGAAAAGGGACTGCACTCTGGAGTCTTAGGGGAACGACTTTATTACAAGAATTCATTCAACCATGTAGAACCTCGCATACGCCAAAAAGTTTGTGACGTCAACCAGCTAAGCGAGCTCACACGACCTCATGTGTTTGGGGGTTTGCAAGTGCATAGAGGCACGGAAAGGGTTTCCAGTACTTTCTTTATGTCAGCATGCTTGATGTCAGACAGCTTGCGTTCGTGTGCGCGCGGGCTGCATACATGACACAACGACTACGACTGTGACTACAGCAGGTCATTGAATGGAAACAACATATTGGGCTGGTGGCCATCTTGTTGTTGTTGTTGTTGTTTTACATACTATCTTAATAAAAACCTGACATGTATCTATAACAACCACATTGTAACACCCGTGTTGTACAGACGCCTATGAAGCAGACGGACTCCAGTTGAAGGTCTCAGCTGATTCTGATTTCTCCATGTCACACAACTTTACTGCCGGCACCAACATGGCATATGTCTGGGACGGTACTGGTGACAGAGAATGGGTCAGGATTGGACTACGACAGCGGAGATACAGCTCATCGACCAGCATCACCCTAACCTTGTGTGGAGTCAAGGCTTATGGTGCGTGACAGCATCACGATAACTGGGCTGTACGCTTACTTAATTCATCACTTATTCACTAACTCAATCAGTCCATCAATCAACCAATCAATCAATCAGTTCTTGTTTATTTTGAATCTTCGACACTTTCAATTCTTCTGATCCACCACTCCTGAATTCACATACCTAGAGTCTGACCTTTGTCTTTAAACGTTTGCCGAAGCAGTACACTATGGTATTGCTTGTCACTCAGCTGAATGTACGGACATTTGTTCTGGTTTCAGATCTGACCCTATACCAGTACTGTACGTGTCACGACCCCTGTAGCAGAAACACTGACTCTGTCTGTGACAGCACCCAAGTCTGTACCTCGCTGCCTGCCAGCTGCCCAAGGGGTATGTACAGGCTGTTACACTAGAGTATATTGACAGGAATTTGTGGAACTTTTACCCTCTTGCTCAGTGGATTTCGCGATACTCAGTGTGTGTGTGTGTGTGTGTGTGTGTGTGTGTGTGTGTGTGGACTTTATACAGTGATCCTCAGCAGTAAACTTTGATTCAAGTCAGCAAGTTCTTCAGTCGATGCTAACGAATAGGGGTGTTCGGTTTTACCGGTTTTCCGGTTAAAATCGGTCCGACTTTCTCACGGTTCGGTAAACCGGTTCGGCCTTAAAAAACCGGAAAAAAGCGGTTTTTCTAAGGGAAATCACTCGTCGTTTTTCAGCCCGTTACAAGACACCCTCCGCCTCCGCCTCCTCCTTATCATCGTCATCATCATGTTGTTGTTGTTGTTGTTGGCTGAACAGGGAAACCGGGGTGGCCGAATGGTAGAGCGTTAGACTTCCAACTTCCGGGTCGTGAGTTCAAATCCCGGCTAGGGCCAAATATTTGTGCTGGCTTTTTCATCGTTGCCTCGTCTTTGATATCATCCGTATGTGGTGGAAAAGGACGTTAAACTCCCAAACACTCACCCTTGTTGGCTGAACATTTCCAACGCAGGGGTACAGGAAGAAGCCGGAGTACTAGGAGACCCCCCTCCCTTCCCCCCTTCCATCTCTTGGGGAAACGTTAGAAACAATAGATGACGTATAGCCGGTTAAAACCGGTTCAAAACCGGTTTGAGAAATCGTACCGGTTCCACCTTCTACTAACGAAGACTTAACACAGGGCGGGGTGAGCACGGTTCACCGGGCAGCACGACGCAGAATTTTGGTCTCGCTGAGAAAATTGGATATTTTCCCTAATTAAACCTTGATTAGGGTTTTGATGGCAGCCGTCTCTATGCGATAGTGTACCAGAGATCTACAGAATCCACGGAGAGGTTTCAGACTGGTCGATTTTCCGGGGTTTTTGTGGAAATTTCACCCGAAACTCCAGGTGATCTGTGAGAGAGTAGATTGCCAGTGTCGTGACCAGTCAGCCGTATCGCCGTGCGCTAGTATGGTGTGAATACCGTGTACCCGTCTCGTGAACTGGTTATGGCCGCACAACCTTTCCTTGTCATGTTGGGATGCAAACGCCTTACTTTCCCGTCGGATACCCAGTCCCGCGGGCTTTGATTTTGCCATCAGGATTACATGGTGTGGCGAGATTTGGAGAGGCGTTTGGAGGTACATCCATGATACACAGTGATGAGGTCAGTAACATTTTCCCTTTCTCAATACCAAGACAAGATGTTTGACAATTATGACAGGCAAAAATAAGAAGCGGAAGAGGCATGACGCAAGTAGTGACAGTAGTGGCACGGGGAACGCTACGTTTCTAATCAGTGGTGAATCAGCGGACTTAAATATGAGTGCTGCCATGTCGGACGCTAACGTGCAAAAAATCCTGAATAAGATAGCTCAGTGTAAAAGTGAAACTGTGCGCGAACTCATCACTCTTCTGTCAAAAGCTGAGGGTGAAATGAAAGACGAACTTGAACGGGTTACCGGCACGCTTCTTGAGCTGCAAATCGAAAATACCCGGTTGCGACAAACTGTAGAGAAATACACAGAGCAGCAGGATGACATGATGTCTGAAATAAACAGTTTGAAGGGTATTGTCAAGACCCAAGACAAGCGGCTTCATGGTTATGAACAATATGGGCGACGAAATAGCGTTCGCATTTATGGTCTGCCGGAGGATGCGCGCGATGAGTCTGCACACCAGACTGGGGTGAATGTAAGGAAATTCTGTAGGGACAAACTTGGAGTTTCGCTCGCAGAGACTGACATTGATATTGCTCACAGGCTTGAGGGTCGCCAGCAGGACAGACATCGCTCTGTAATCGTTAAGTTTGTCAGGAGAGACGTGAAACAGCAGGTATTGAAACAGAGACGCAAGCTGAAACAAACTGGCATCATGGTCACCGATGACCTCACCCCCCGTCACCAACAGCTCCTGAGGGACATGAAAGAGGTGGCTGGCATACGTAACTGTTGGTCAGCGGAGGGTACAGTCTTTGTCAAAATCGGAACCACAGTGAAAAAAAGTCGATATACATACGACCCAAGTGGAGATCGGAGACCTGATGAATGGCGCCTTATCTAGCTCACTTGACAACAGCGGCCGAAGACCAGGTCTCGTGATGTCATCGACTCCTTTCCAGCGGTCGGCACCCAGAGGGTTTGGGCGTGGTAGAGGCAGAGGATCGCCGGTAGATCAGGTCAGCCGGAAACCTCCGGGGGCTGCTGAGAGGCGCGAGGTTATACCGTCCCGTCATACTCTAACCCTTGTTCCCCACGTCACTATTGAAAACGACATCGAACCGTTATCTCCTCCCTAGCAGGCCTGCTTATGTTTATTGTTGACCATGAGCTTGATGCTTGACGCTTGTCTTTAGCCTATCTTTGACTTGGCCAAAGGAGAGCAACCTGAGCAGCCATGAATACCAGCTCAACTTTTGACATTAGTAAGAAAACTTTATGAACACTAAAAGTTGTGCGATTTGTGACAGCGACATTCCAGCCAGTGAGAAAGCGCTACCGCGACTACAGAATTCTGCTATCACAAGTATCACCTAGCCTGCACACAGCCGGTTGTAAGAACGGTCTTTAGACGACGTAAGACCTGTGGTGCACGTGGCCTACTGTGTTTGGATATCAGTCACAGTTACAATACTGACAACTGAACTGTTGCCGTGCGTCCTATAAAGATAACGTCATCATGAACAGCCACGCGCATTTCTGACTGACTCAACACGTGTGCGTGCGCGCGCGCGCGTGTGTGTGTGTGTGTGTGTTTGTGTTTCGTCTGCTGATCTCCTTTCTATTTGATCAAACTTGTGTCGGCGACGGCGAATTCTCACATAAGCATAATGACCCACGCAATTGCTTCTTTGTGCTGTACTCTTTAACTGTGTTTAGAATCGAAGTGTTAAAGAGCCAAGTACGTCACATGTATTTCGTATTTTGCGCGCGCGCGCGTGTGTGTGTGTGTGTGTGTGTGTGTGTGTGTGTGTGTGTGTGTGTGTGTGTGTGCATGTGTGTGTGTGCGTGCGCGTGTTTTTGGATTTCATTTATTCTCTCTGCATTTTGTTCAGAATTGGGTCGGCGACGGCGAATTTCCATTTAAGCATAGCACGTGTGTGTGTGTGTGTGTGTGTGTGTGTGTGTGTGTGTGTGTGTTTGGGTGTGTGTGCTTTGTTCGTTAATTTTTGTTTAGCAATTGAAGTGTTGCTTGTGTGTGTGTGTGTACGTGCGTGTTTTTTAGTCTGATTTATTCCCTTTCATTTGTTCACAGTCGTGTCGGCGACGGCGAATTTTTACATAGGCATAGCACACATGTAATTGTTTTTTCGGGCTTTGTTCATTAAGCTTTGTTTAGCAATCGAAGTGTTGCGTGCGTGCGCGCGTGCGTGTTTTGGGCTTTGTTCATTAAGGTCTGTTTTGCGATCGAAGTGTTGCGTGCGTGCGTGCGTGCATGTGTGTGTGCGCGCGCGCGTGTGTGTGTGTGTGTGTGTGTGTGTAGGTGGGCGAGTGGGTATGTGCGCGTATTTTCGATTTGCGTTTAACCTCTTTCAGTTTGTTCTCGTATTACCCTTAATCACCATAAAGTTAAAATCATTCCGTTTTGACTGCCCTGTGTCATGCTATCAAGTACATACATACTTACCCTCATTGTCCACAGGGGGTCCTTGTGTCCATTCTGTTTACCTTACGGGTACACACACTGAGGGTAATCAAAGTAAGCCTTGACGTGAGTGATTTCCTTCTGGGTCTTAGAAAATAGATGGAACCCGCGCACTTCATAATTCGCTACGTAGAGTGTAGCAGTACCTGGTCGGATAGAGTGGTGTGTGTACCCCACAGGTGCAGTGGCGTGTCGAGGTCTGGTCCTGTATAACACTTGTATCGCAGGATTTAAACCACGGTTTCTTGATCGGGCTACCTCCCCCGAAGTTACAGTTGTATGGTCTAACCAGAATTCTCATTTTTGTTCTTTTTGTTGTTGTTGTTGTTACTTCTAGTTCGCTGTTTTTGTCCAGTTTTTGTCATGTACATGTATAAATACGTTAAGTATGTATTTAACTGTTTGTGTTTTGGTGACTTGTCCGTCTTGCTGGGTAATTGGTTTGGTTGTATACTCTTGGTTGCATTAATATCTTCACTGATTGTGCTTCCCTGGTTCTGCAGTTGCATATGCTCAGTCTGCACACTGTGTATGTTGTTTGATTGTACATGCTTACTCTCAGGACACACCATGTATTAGAAGTTAAAATGACGGGTAAACAATTAACGTTTTGTAGTCTAAACTGCAATGGTTCAGGAAATTTCGAAAAACGGAAGGACGTATTTAACTACATGTATTTGCGAAACCTCAAAGGAACTATATTTCTGCTCCAGGAAACAAATTTAAAAACATCTATGGAGAAATACATACGGGCGGGATGGGGATCCGAATGCTGGCTGTGCGGTGTTCAGAGCAATGCTAATGGTGTAGCTATTTTAGTCAAGAACGAGTTCGAGTTCACAGTACATAATGTCACGAGAGATAGACTGGGTAGATATATCGTCTTAGATATCACAATAGAGCAGATGCGTGTAACAATAATGAACCTGTATGGCCCTAGCGGTTCTGATGATCCTGACTATTTTAAACTTATTGGAAATGAAGTTACTAGATTTGGAAATAGGAAAATCATAATAGGTGGGGACTGGAACTTAGTATTAGACCCGTCTAAGGACTGCAAGGAGTACAGACGGACGAACCACCCGCAAGCTCGAATGCAGGTTCTAGATCTTATGGATAACTTGGACCTAATCGATGTATGGAGGGATATGCATCCTGATAGTTTGCGATACACATGCCGTCGAAAAAATACTCTTCAGCAGGGACGGTTAGACTTCCTTTTGGTTTCTGGTGCAATGCTATCAAACATAAAACATTCTGATATACAGCTAGGGTACAGATCTGACCACTCACTGATCTCTTTCAGATTGCAACTTGGTGCGAAATCTAAAGTGTCTTCCTACTGGAAGTTTAATAATTCTTTGCTGAATTCTTTGCATCTTATGCCTCCCAATTAAAACATTGATCTTGGCAATTGTGGATCAGTATTCTTCACCTCTTACAGAAAATAGATTAAATATCAACGATCAGTTATTCTTTGAAGTTCTTCTTATGGAAATAAGGGGTAAGACGATTGCCTATGCAACAAATAAACAGAGATTAATGAAAAAAGAAGGGCAGCTGATAAAAGAAATACAGAATTTAGAAATAAACCTTAACGACTGCGACATTCCGGAATTAGAGTCAAAGAAGGAGAAGTTGCGAAATATCCGAAAAAGGAAAATTCAGGGTTCAATTATACGGTCTAGGGTGAAATGGGTAACCGAAGGGGAAAGAGCTACTAGTTACTTTTGCAATCTTGAAAACAGAAATAACGTCAGTAAAAACATGCAAACAATTGTTAAAGAAAATTGAGAGGTTGTTGAAAACACACAGGAAATGGTTAAAGAAACCATGAACTTCTATAATTCCCTATATGCTTCCCGAGGGGATAAAATAGTGGATATAGACTTACAACAGTGTCTTCCAGTAGATGCTATTACGTTGACAGAAGATGAAAAGGAAAGCTTAGAGGGGCCTATCTCATTAGATGAAGCATTCACAGCACTTAAGAAAATGAAGAACAATACCAGCCCTGAATGTGATGGGTTCAAAGTTGAATTTTATTTTATTTTTTTTAAAAATTGGCAGGACATAGGACGGTATTCAGTCAATTCTTTAAACTATGGTTTCGCGCATGGTTCCTTATCTATGTCTCAGAGGAGAGGAGTTAGTACTTGCATACCCAAACAAGACAAACAGTTTTTAAAAAACTGGCACCCAATCTCTCTGCACAATGTTTCTTATAACTGCAGTATAAACTGGGTAGTTACTTTACTTTTTGGGAACAAATATTGTTTTAAAAGAAATGGGAGTGGAAAGAGACAACAAATGTGCATTATGTTGTGCGGAAAAAGAAAGTATTGAGCATGTACTGTGGTACTGCGAAATAGTAAAGACATTCTGGCAGAATTTGGAGGATCTTATCAGAGCCAAATGTGGACATGTTCATCACCTGCAACTGAACAAAAAAAAAAAAAAAAAAAAGTGGTGCTTTTTGGAAATGACACTTTCTTGGAGACAGACGAGATATTTGATTTTTCTAATCGTGTTAGCCAAGTTTTTTTTTAATATACAAAGGTAAAATGACAGAAAGACAACCTGACATCACCCTTAACAAAATGTTAAGGGAAAGATATGAATTAGGAAAGTATATTGCAAGCATAAAAATGGATTATATAAACTTTATGAAAAAATGGATTTATTGTTTGAGTAACTAGAACAGGATAGCACCCATGAGTGCATGTTTTTTTCGCTTGTAGGCAATCAGGCATGTATGCATGTATGTTTATTATGTTTATATGTGTGTACATGTATATATGTATATTCGTGAGTAAGCTACAAAAAACAAGAATTAAAAAGATGTCATTCCTGGGGGAACATAGACCTTTTTACATATACTGTATTGTCATGTGTAGTGTACTGTATTGTATTGTGTATGCCTGTTAAAAAGGAGATTTGCCAAAACAACGTTAAAAATGTCTTTATCGAGTAATAAAAAAAATGTCAGGACAGGGATCTAGGCAGCTGCAGGTGCATGACGTATGATGGTAGCATCGGTGGCGAAAGGGTTAAAAGAAAGTTAATGCCTTGTCATGCAGAATAAATATATGTGTGTGTGAAAAAAAAGACAACACAGAGAGACAGACAAAAGGACTTCACTCTTTGGTCGTAATGAACTGTGTGTGTGTGTGTGTGTGTGTGTGTGTGTGTGTGTGTGTGTGTGTGTGTGCAGAAAACGTGGCGCTTCATAAGAAAGCAACCATGAGTTCCCGGTATATAAAGTCTGGCGACGCCTCACTGGCTGTGAACGGTAACACGGGGACGACTTTCAGCGGTCCTGGCTACACTAGTGACACCACACAGTGGAACTGTATACACACTGATACTGACGAATCTAATCCATACTGGGAGGTGGACCTGGGACAGAACTTTCAGATTCATCACATTACCATCTTCCGCCGCAGCGACAGTAAGTTCACATCTCTTATGTTAATTCAATATTTTCATCATCAGTTAGTTGCGACTCCCACCGCTCCTCGACCCGGAAAATCCACTGCTTCAGCCGCCGACCGGGCCTACGTCCTGCTTCCTTCTTCACATCTACGTACTGAGCATTCATCCTTGGACGACCTGTATAGAGTAAATGAATTAGCTATTGTTTCCCTATGAAGCTGTTGTTTACCGACTCGTATTATGATCCAAGTGACACGGGAACGAGGCTGACGGATCCTGACCCACTTCAGCTTTCCCCTCAGCGGTTTTCGGCGAATACCCAGCGCCTGTTAGGTAAGAGCTGCCCCCTAATGTGAAGTCAAAGAAGGAGTTAATGAAGGACTGGTGTAGTCACGGAGTGTCCGATCGCTGGTGGCGCAAACAAAAGTAAGCGTGATCACATTTTCCTGTTCCACTTGAAACACGCTTCACACGTAAAAGCGGACGCGATTACTGATGTGCACTGTGTGTGTGTGTGTGTGTGTGTGTGTGTAAAAACTCAAGAAATTCAAGCAATGCAAATTAGAGGGTGGGTGTTTGGGGGTTTAACGTCCTTTTCCACCACACAGGGTGATATCAAAGACGGGGCAACGATGAAAAAGCCAGCACAAATATTTGGCCCCAGCCGGGATCGAACTCACGACCCGAGCATTAGGGTCCAACGCTCTACCATTCGACCACCCCGGCTCCCCTTGCAAATTAGAGTAAGCGCTAGGAGTTATTTTATGTCGTCTCTGTTTCCAGTTAAGCAATAAAAGCACAATTTTATGCCCGTCTTGAATAAGGTTGTCTGCTGGCAGTCCTGTGGTTCATAGGCAGAAGTCAAAAGGGGGAATGGGCGGGGGGGGGGGGGGGGGGGGAGGGGGGGGGGGGGGGGGGGGGTATGCTTAGTGAGCTAAGCAATATCCAAATCATTTGGTCTTGCCGCTTTTCTTGATCCACTAGTCAAATACGGTCAGTTACACCACTGGAGAGATCAAAGGGAAAAAAGCCGCTAAATGGAGGAAAAAAAAAAGAGAAAGAAATGCATTTGTCAACTGAAAGGTTATATTATAAAATGTGTGTTTGCTAGAGAGTTGCAAGAAAGAGATACGACTGCGACGAGCCCGGAAGATATAGAATGGAAAACACCAGGGTTACAGTGGACGGCCAAACGTGCTTCAACATTACCGACGTTCGGTACTTGCCTGAAAAAATCGACAGATCCTGCCATACCAAGCTGACTGGACGGAAGGTCAGACTGTCAGGATTCGGATCTGTTAGCTCGATATTTGGCAACACGCTCAACCTGTGTGAACTTCAAGTTTGGGGTAGGTATGCGTGTGTTCATTACCGTAGAAAGCAAATTGACATGACTAGAGTGGAAGCCGGTCACTGATTTATTCTGGACACTTTTTCTGATGTTCTGAAGCTAAATGTTTACTGTGTCTATCTTGAGTCTGAAAATTCTTAATAATCCGTCCTAAAATTCTATCTACATAACCATGTCATTGTGGAGGTCTGCCGAGGCCAAAACAGCAATATGCATTCTTAACATAATTATACAGTGTCATCGATGGATTAGAATTGTGTGCATGCTGTTTAGAAAAACAATCCCACAGTTACCTGTTTCGCCAAGTAAGTAGGTATATAGCGGCCAAAACGAGTGTACGGTTTATTGCTGTGGATGGCATTGTTCTCGCTTACTTGTTGTTACGGGCATGGCTGTGCCTCTTGTTTATATTTTGTTTGTATGCTGTAGGATAACAGCTGTACTGTTTTCTTGTAGTTTTAGTGAGACAGAGTAGTCGCTATGTTTTGTTCATCTTCTGTTATAGTAATGTAAATCTGTTTCCCGTGATCTAGCAGTTTCTTTTGTTATCACGAGTATTCGAGGAGTGGTGACCTTGTTTTGGCTGTCCCCTTTTTACCCTTAGGCGGCCGTATGCACTTAGGGCCTAGGGCTGAGTCGCTCGAAAGTCTCGTGCAATTCGTTTTGTCCTGACCTGTTTACGATTAGAAGGTGTTATATAACGCGCCTAGGTTCGGCGGGCAGGTACTTGATTATTCTGGATTCTTCTTTAGTTTTAAAATAGCAATAAGGTGATTCACGCTTTGATTTTTGATTGGTTCTGTTATAAGAGTGGTCCAGAATGTACTAGAATGCCGTTACTGTATATAAGGCCCGGAGATGTTTGCGTGTGTGTGGGTGTGCACGAGAGAAGCTTGTATTTGCGAAACTTGAAAGTGCAGTGTAACACCAGAGAAGTGCTGTAATAAACTCCACACGGTTATAACCTTTCTACGCGCTCACGTGTTTTCTGTGAGTGAGAGACAACGTGCAGTCCAGATGAACTCGCAACGTGAGGAAGTGTTCGCCTCGTGTGTCATCGTTTAACTTCGATAAGACGACGGGCTCTACAACACATCTCTACACGTAACACTTGTATTTTGCTTAACGTCTCAGTAGCAACGTTTCCTTTTTGAGTGAGCATAAGTTAAAACTGAACATGTGAACATACGAGAACATACAAGACTGAGCACGCGTAGATTGTGTGTGTGTGTGTGTGTGTGTGTGTGTGTGTGTGTGTGTGTTTACCGCAGCCCTCAGTGCCCGAGTGTTTGACTCAAAGTACGCATTGGTATCAACAACATCTGGTGAAGTACATAACTAATTAGTACCTGATGCCTTTCCACAGTATGCAAGCCAGGCCATTATGGAGACAGATGTCTCTACACGTGCAGCAGCCAGTGCCAGGGAGGGCAGACGAACTGTGACTCTAACGGCGACTGTACCGATGGTATGTTTGCGGGTTAGATACTGAATTCCTGCTGGTAATCAAACGTTTGTACTGACTTTCTCCAGAACGACCAGAGCTGGAAAAGGACGTTAAACGGGTTAATTCCAGCTTTTCTAAGCCAACTTACGTTTTGGAACAGTTTCACTCGTGTGTGTGCATACACGCTCGAAATATTCTATCTTGATGATTAGTACAGCTCTTAATGCGATACAATGTTGTTTACACTTTGCGCGAGCGGTTGAAACTATGTGGTCGCCGCGTTATCGAGTACGCTTCTGTTGGCTCAGTGCCAGCATTGCAGACGCTGTCACTGTCTAGGTTTCTGAATGGTGTGATGAAAGACATAGCACAAAACAGCTGAAAACGATCCGTGAACATGAAAATGGTAGCATTAACCCCTTTAAACGTTGCGATCAACTAAGTGACATTGTACGTCCGATACTCCTTGACACGCCTTCCTCCCTTCCCCCCTCTCCCCCCACTCTTCCCCCCCCCCCCCACACACACACTCTCCCACTCCCCTCCTCCCCCTCCCCCAACACACACCTTTCTGATTTCCGTTTGCAATCGATAAGCGAACAAGAGAGAGAGAGAGAGAGAGAGAGAGAGAGAGAGAGAGAGAGAGAGCAAAAAGTGAAAATAGAAAAGCTGCTCACTTAAGTCTCATAAGTTTCAGTTTTCAGTTCTTATTATGGGCAACCTGTCCACAACGTAAGAAGTCATAATTATTGTATTTCACGCGAATTGAAAACTAAAGTCGCAACATGACACTGGTTTTGTTGTCACAATGCATGACAGAACTGTTTTCTAGTGTTGTGTATACAGCAGTGTTTCTATGGAAGGTTGCAGCTTGTCTACAAGGGAGATTTTGTTCCATTCCAGGGTGCGTGGGAAACTGGGGGAGGCCCAAGTGTACAGGTCTGTTTGTTTGTCACAACAATTTATTGCACACACACACACACACACACACACACACACACACACACACACACACACACACACACACACAGAGGCGATTTTGTTGAACAAGCCGTGTAACACGGGGAATGTACTCTCCACCTCTATATACTCCGGGGCACTTCTCGCTTTAAAGCTGGATGTACTCCAAGGACAGACACACTCCACGAACGAAGAAACGAACGTGGCTTAGACTAGAGGTTGCACATCCAGCTTTAAGGCGGGAAGTGCCCCGGAGTATATGGAGAGGGGGGAGTGTGTTACACTGGTATAGGTAGGTCATTTTGCTCATGCCATGTGTCGGCCTGTATACATATCAGTTACATGTATATACCTGTTAAATGTGTACGTGCAAAGGCCAAAGATGAGCATCTCTCTCTCTCTCTCTCTCTCTCTCTCTCTCTCTCTCTTCTGTTGTTCGATAAGTGACTCCGAAAGCAATTAAAACCTAGAATTAAAAAGAAACTTCGGTATTTGTTGTTTCAGAGTGTGACGCCACACATTACGGACAAGACTGCAGGGAGAAGTGTGGTCACTGTAATGGAGGGGAGAGATGTAACCCACACACCGGAGTCTGTCCTAGAGGATGTGCTCCAGGCTGGAGGCCTGACGATAAATGCCAGACACGTATGATTGTCTGTTCTTTATTATTATACTGTAGGGGGAAAAGACCTTTGAGTATATTTGCTGTGTCGTACACACAGCACACTGAATTCACCGCAAACTCACGCGCGGATTTTATAGGGGTGTCCGAAGCGCTAAACACTGTATTAGTCTGTAACTGTGACAGAGCTGACTGTACTCTATCACATTCGCAGCCGACTGTTGATTCAGTTGTTCTATAACCCAGACACAATGAAACACAGGACAGTGGCAAATGCGAAACAAAATCTGACTGAAACTGCGCATACTTCTTCGATTCCAATTGCGATCTCTTTGTGGAAGTCTAACCCAGAATATACATTTGCAGAGTGCAGTCGGGACAGGTATGGACGGAACTGCAGTAACACGTGCAGCAAAGGCTGTGTCGACAACACGTGTGACCGTGTTACCGGCGAGTGCTCGTGTCGTGCTGGCTGGAAACAAGACCCCAAGTGCGAGACAGGTAAACAATTCCGGAAGCATGCCGATCATAACGTAATACATGTGTATGAGACCGGTGGGGGATACACCTGTAACGTTGTACAAGTCTGACTCAGGATAAGCAGCTATCAAAATGTGAATAAAAATGCTTATGGTACAACCGACACGAATTGTCTTAGAGCTTAGCAATCCACCTGTGTTCATCGGGGACGATGGGTGTTTTATGATTAGCTCCAGATATGTCTCAAGACGAATGTAGAAATAGGTTTGTCTTTAATTTCCACGTTCATGGTCTATGTTTGATATCATAATCGAACCACTAACTCCTGCCTGTTTTCTGCCAATCTCAATGTACGCCTTCCAGCCACTGCTTCATCAGTTGTATGCTGTTGTCCTGTGTCTTGTGTTGTGCAGAATGTACTGCTGGTACGTACGGCGAGAACTGCGGCAGTCGGTGTGGCGAGGGATGCAAAGACACATGTGACAAGGAGAACGGACATTGCCAGTGTAAGGACGGATGGAAGACCGATACCTGTGACCGCAGTGAGTAACTAAATTCTTTACCATTTTTTTTTTTTTTTTGACGTACGTCAATGAGCTTGGGACAATTTTGAATTAAACGTTTTCCACAACGAATGTAGCCCAGTCCTCAGTCTGTTAAAATCATTGCATCGCACGAACGAAATTTCTAAAAGACACACACGCACACACACACACGCACACACACACACACGCACGCACGCACGCACACGCACGCACACACACACACACACACTCTCTCTCTCTCTCTCTCTCTCTCACACACACTCTCTCTCTCTCTCTCTCTCTCTCACACACACACACACACACACACACACACACACACACACAAACACACACTGAAGAAAACACAAACAAAGCTTTACGGAAATAAGTGGTAATTAAGGGCGGATGATACTTCGACTAAAATAAATGAGGATCTCCTGAAGTTATGTTTAAACACACATGTGTAACACGTACATTTGAAGTTACCGGGCTTCATCAAAAGAAATACTTAGCACTGCTGTTTCCACTGAAACGTTGACCTGGCATGAATGAAACACAGGGGCCAGGTCATCCGTATGAATGGTGAGACATGTGGATAAAAAGTGAAACCAAAAAAGTGTGTGTGTGTGTGTGTGTGTGTGTGTGTGTGTGTGTGTGTGTGTGTGTGTGTGTGTGTTCACTGTTGGGGGGGGGGGGGGGGTAATGTCTTTGTCCACACTTGACAGTTTTGAATTCAATGAAATTTGTTTTCAGATAATGCAAAATAAATGAAAAATCTCCAAATTTTGTCAGCAAGGGTCATGCCTTGATCCACAAGCGAAGTGGGTACACCTAGTCACATGGCAAAATCTTGAACTACAAAGCCCAGACTAACTCTACCCCCTTGATATGGAAAACATGCCCACGGTGCTATACGAGTATCTGCATAGAATCGAACACAGGAATGAATGTAATCAGGGCATTTGACATCCATACGATAAACGAGACACGTGCAGATGGCATACGCCCAGAAAAGAGAGAAGTACTCACTTTTTCCCCAACTAGACCAGCATGTAGGTAAATGAAGATAGCATTTTCAGCTTGCATCATGGGTTCAGGTGCACGTAAGGTTATGTCAGATAAATCTCACACGTCTGATAAATGTAAGACATTACTTGGTCACTGAGCTGGTTGAATGTTTCTTCAAACGAATTGGGAGGTACTTGACGACACAACGAACGGACTGCTTAGCAGAGTTAACTCGGGAATCAAGCCAATGATACGTCTTGGCTAAAGGTACGACCTCGACCTCTTAGCCACGTGACTGGGGTAATAGCAGAGTAGGCTCCAGAGTTATGTCCCGTGCCATGTAGACGTGTAGTCCACCCTTAAGATTATGCATTTTGATTTAATATTACTTAAAACTTACAAGGCGTCTATTTTCCCCAGGATGTGAGGCAGGTACCTATGGCCCCAGCTGTCAAGGGAAATGTAGTGAAGGATGTGCAGCCGACTGTGACGACATGAGCGGCCACTGTGACTGTAAACCTGGGTGGCAGCACTCTGACAAGTGTGAAAACAGTACGTATCTTGTATAATGTGACCATCGAAGTTGAGACGCTCTGAATATGAAACGGTGTTCGGCGGTCAAAAAAAAAAAAAGAAGAGAAGAAACAGTGGCTTGGTGTGTGTGTGAGAGAAGCTTTCAAAAGTCGAACAGTGTGGGTGTGTCTGTATGTCTATGTGTGTCGGGAGGGAGGAGGGGGGTGGGGGGGGGGGGTACAAATGTCAAACAGTTGGGGGAAGGGGCTCAATCGTGTCGCACTTTTGTTTTATTTCGAGGGTAGGCGTGGAGGGGGGGGGGGCGCTTTTGGGGGTGGGGCTAAAGCACTGAAAAAGTATAGAATAATTATGCTTATGTTTACATATTTCTGCTATTATTGGGAGGGGAAGGGGGAGAGGGAGGGGCTTTTCCCCTCGTCCGGCCCTGAACCGAAATATTGCATAGAATGATGTTCACCTCGGCAGAATGTGAAGAGGGGACGTACGGTCACGACTGTAACATGACGTGCGGTCACTGTGCGGAGTCATCAGCATGTGAACGCGACACGGGTCGCTGCACACAAGGCTGTGTTGACGGCTTCGAAGGAGACAACTGCCATGGTAAGACTGAACTCCACAATCACGTAGATCATGATCTGCGTCTGGTGTGTGCATGGTCACGGGGTCAAAACCGTTTTTGAGATATTAAACGCACCCTTGCACACGTCTAGCAAACCCACAACGATAGAGGAAACTCGTTCTTGCCAAATGCATGCAGTGTGTACACAGTAATTAGTAGTGTCAATTCCTTGCGTATTCACAAAAAGACCAATCCAATAAGTAGCAGGCATATTTTCATAATAGTGCCCAGCTAAAACATATTCCAGAGTTATGTCCCGTGCCATGTACGCGTGTAGTCCCCCCTTAAGATTATGCATTTTGATTAAATATTACTTCAAACTGACAAGGCGTCTATTTTCCAGGATGTGAGGCAGGTACCTATGGCCCCAGCTGTCAAGGGAAATGTAGTGAAGGATGTGCATCCGACTGTGACGACATGAGCGGCCACTGTGACTGTAAACCTGGGTGGCAGCACTCTGACAAGTGTGAAACGAGTATGTATCTTGTATAATGTGACTCTCGAAGTTGACACGCACACAGTTTCCTAAGTGCCATTCGTATGCGGGAGGCTTCCTCGACCGATAAAACAGATAAGTGGGTGGGCGAGAGAAGCTTTCAAAATTTTTTTTTAAAATAACCGAACAGTTTGGGTGTGTATGTCTGTGTTTGTCAGGGGAGGGGGTACATAATATCAAACAGTTGGGAGAGGGGCTCAATCGTTTCGCACTTTTGTTGTTTCCTCCCTCCCCCCCCCCCCCCCCCCCGGGGGTTAGGCATGGAAAGAGGGGGTGGGGGGGGGGGGAGGGAGGGCAGCGGGGCTAAAGCACCCAAAGACGGTTAAGTCAAACAGAAATCCATTTTTCCTGCGATTCGACTTAAACGTGTTCGACTGTACCAAATTAGTGCAGAAAAGAAAGACCAACAAGAATGGTGTATATTTCGACAGAATGTCACAGTAGAACGTACGGTCACAACTGTAACATGACGTGTGGTTACTGTGCGGGGTCATCGGTGTGTGAACAGGACACAGGTCACTGCACACAGGGCTGTGCTGACGGCTTCTGGGGAGACAACTGCCACGGTAGGATTTAACTTCTAAAATCAAATCAACTGAAAACAGGTTTATCACGTTAAATGCCGAATTAAACTACACAAAAACGCTTTGTTCGCAGTCAAGAGCTAAAGTGAAGTTTGTATACAGTCAAGAGCTAATTAAAGTGAAGTTTGTATACAGTCAAGAGCTAAAGTGAAGTTTGTATACAGTCAAGAGCTAAAGTGAAGTTTGTATACAGTCAAGAGCTAAAGTGAAGTCTGTATACAGTCAAGAGCTAAAGTGAAGTCTGTATACAGTCAAGAGCTAAAGTGAAGTCTGTATACAGTCAAGAGCTAAAGTGAAGTCTGTATACAGTCAAGAGCTAAAGTGAAGTCTGTATACAATCAAGAGCTAAAGTGAAGTCTGTATACAGCCAGGAGCTAAAGTGAAGTCTGTATACAGCCAGGAGCTAAAGTGAAGTCTCTATACAGCCAGGAGCTAAAGTGAAGTCTGTATACAGTCAAGAGCTAAAGTGAAGTCTGTATACAGTCAAGAGCTAAAGTGAAGTCTGTATACAGTCAAGAGCTAAAGTGAAGTCTGTATACAGCCAGGAGCTAAAGTGAAGTCTGTATACAGCCAGGAGCTAAAGTGAAGTCTGTATACAGCCAAGAGCTAAAGTGAAGTTTGTATACAGCCAGGAGCTAAAGTGAAGTTTGTATACAGCCAAGAGCTAAAGTGAAGTTTGTATATAGTCAAGAGCTAAAGTGAAGTTTGTATATAGTCAAGAGCTAAAGTGAAGTTTGTATATAGCCAAGAGCTAAAGTGAAGTTTGTATATAGCCAAGAGCTAAAGTGAAGTTTGTATATAGTCAAGAGCTAAAGTGAAGTTTGTATACAGCCAAGAGCTAAAGTGAAGTTTGTATACAGTCAAGAGCTAAAGTGAAGTTTGTATACAGTCAAGAGCTAAAGTGAAGTTTGTATACAGTCAAGAGCTAAAGTGAAGTTTGTATACAGCCAAGAGCTAAAGTGAAGTTTGTATACAGTCAAGAGCTAAAGTGAAGTTTGTATATAGTCTCTATATGTGACAGTTCTGCAAGACATTACCTTGTGTAAGCCTACTTAGGGGCCTTTAGACGAGCGATGCAACTGTAACTTTCACTCTGAACATTTATCGGTATAGACTTCTCTGTGGTAAGAACTGTCGCATGTAGGAGTCTATCATGGGGTCGACAACTATCGTCTGTTGCATCGAAAGTGTTAAAGCATGTTCTGTGCTGGGTTCGCAATAATCCCGTACTGTCTCACGGGTTTTATTTTTTTTGTGTGTGTTTTGTTTTACAGACGTGGCGCCAATGAGTTCTGGTGGACTGGAGACCTGGCACATTGTGACCATAGTTTTCGCTGGTCTGACTATCATCGCGCTGACAAGTGTTGCTACGTTTTGTGTTACTCGGTAATGCTCGATCATGTATTTTGTACCTTGTGTATGCAACATTGGTTAAAAGAAGCAGACCTTACATCAACCTGTTTGAACTAAGAGATCTATTTCCAAACGTGATGCCAACAGGTTAATTTGAAAATAAGACATTTCCTGTGTGATATGACATTGATCTTAAACTTTGAGTTCTGGGGTTTCGGACCCACCAAACTTGGTTGGAAGTATAATACCCTTAACGACACAAAAGGAAAACTGATGTAATAAGAAACACCGAGGGAATTACTCCAGACTAAAGCTAACTTAAGGCAAATCTTACCCTGGATTAAACATATCTCGTAAAATTTCGACCGACAGAAGTACTCCCGGTAATAAAGAGAGTAAGAAATTCTTTATGAACTCTTTACTCCACAGTAAACCTGTCTTTGGTGGTACGTGGTGAAAGAGGACGTTAACCTCCCAAATTCCCACCCCACCCGTCTTTGGAGTAAGTTTGTCGTGTTGCACCGGGATAGTCTAGCTTGTAGAGCTCTGGAATTGAACTGCACATAACAAAGTCAGGAGTGGGATCCCTGACTGGAGGCCACATAATCCTAGTCTTTGATCATTTTGTTTTTCATCAACAGGTGGCGGGAGAGAAAGGCGTCTGGAGATGTTCGTCAGGAACAGGGTTAGTGTTGTTCATGGCATCAAATCAAGTAACCAGAAAATAACGAACATGATACAAAACTAGTACAGAACGATAGTTCGCTATATTATTATTATTTTTTTTTATTATCCGTTTTTGGGAAATTCGGGCCGCGGTGCAGCGCCACCCAATCCTATTTTTCAATTTTGCTGGGGGAGGAAAGCCGGATAACCCGGAGAAACCCCCGATGAGCAGCCCCGTAGCCAGGAAAACCCGGTATCACATATCACAAGCTCGACCTGGGCTCAAACCCATCGCCGTGACAGCTGTGACAGACAAGTCCGACGCGCTACCTATTAGACCATGCAAGCTCAAGTACTATGGTTAGAACACATTTATGTCTTTAAATAATATAATTGTTCATATCATAACTATGAACTTTCGTTACTCAGAGCCAGTCAGCCATTTCTGTCTTCTTTTTCAGGCCTGCCATTGCAGAATATGGAACACAACAGACAGCCCGACTCAAACGACAATCGCAGAAACCCGGATGGAGAGGGAGATCAAACTTACGACGTGTGCCAACCTCCACCATCCCCCGTTGAGGGCAGGCGTTCATCTCCAGTTAACGTGGGCGACAACAGAGGCCAGGCCACACCTGGCCACGCGACCCACGTGATGCAGCCATTGGCCGAAATCACATGGTCATCTGAGTCACGTGACGCTTCACCTTACGCCAGTGACGCTCAGAACAGCTCAGTCTATGAAAACAGTACTGACCCGAGCGACAATTACGAAAAACCGGACTTACGCCCAAACCGAGACACTGGAATATACACACCACTCAAAGCAACTGCCCGGAAAGGTGGTGCAAACAAACAATAAACTGCTTTTGTAACGAATTGCAAGTACCAATAACAGTTGATAACAGTCCGACTGAGCCACGGTTAAAAAAAAAAAAAAAAAAAAAAGGTTTTCCTGTCATAGACTATCGTATTATGGGTTGGTCTTCGCGGGTCGTTTTTGTAACCCGACCGAGGTGAAAAAAGTTGTAGGTCATGGCCGCAGGTTACACCGTACTATTATGGGTTGGTTTTCGGGGGTAGGGTCGTAGGTGTAGTTCTCGGGAGGTGACAGGGAAGTAAGTTCTAGCTCGTGACCTTCAACCTTGGTCTGCAACTTTCTTATCAGTCACCTCCCTCAAACTACACCCCCGAGAATCAACTTGTAATAGTTTGTTTTCCTTTGCTTGGTTGGTTTGTGGTACCCGGAGAGAACCCCCGAAGATCGGCCCGAATGATCGGTGCCACATACGAGAAGGAAAAATTCTTTGCCCCGAGTGGGACTCGAACCCATGACCTCTCGCATTGGTGACAAGTCTCTTAACCACTAGACCCGTTGTTGTTGTTGTTGTTGTTGTTGTATTTCAACTTTCGAACTTAAAGTTTAAAACCAATATTTCGAAAATAGTGTTCAGCGAATGACTCCCCGATGTTTGGTGCAAACGTCGCCCCACATAGAATCGTCAATGGCTGCTCCCGCTTGAACGTTTTATATGGCTTCTTTTGTGTAGATATGTACACGAAATGTTTGTTGCTCTGTCTGAGCAGTTTGTCTTGTTCATCTGCGATAAGTTCTCTTCATTTGTGTGAGTGACACGGTACTATGAAGGCTAAAATTCATTGATAGTGGGATCAGTGGAACAAGTGAATCTGCGATAGGTTATCTTCATTTGTTTCGGTTCTTTCTTCGTTTGCTTGCTTCAGAGTCCTTTATCACAGTAGCAGACGACTTCCCGTTTAGCGAGTCTTTCGTTAGAGTTGCGAGGCCTGTGTCTACCTCCCTTCAAACAGAATGCATAGTGGTATTTACTGACCAGGGGCGCCGGAACCGGGGGGGCAGGGGGGGGGGGGGGGGGGGGGGGGGGGGGGGGGGGGGGGGGGGGGGGGGGGGGGGGCAGCTGCCCCCCCTGTACCCAAGCAGGGGGGGCAAGAGTATCTTTTTGCCCCCCCCCCCCCCCCCCTGGAAAATCAGGTGACTATGTCAAGAGGGGGGGCAAAGCCATGGTCTTGCCCCCCCCCCCCCCTTCCTCTACCCCTCTTCCTGCTCTCTCCAACAGAGAACTCAGTTTAGCCGTTGCATGAAATATCAATACGACTTGACCCCCCCCCCCCCCCCCCCCCCGCTTTTCACTTTCTCCGAGCAACGTCCTTCCTTTCACTGGCTGTGGCGTTCCCCCCCTCTGAGATTCTGCCCCCCCTCCCCCCAACATCTTCCGGCGCCCCTGCTGACAGTTCCCGTGGTTTCTAACTAGGCTCTTTGCAACGACGACAACATTACTAACCACACGTACATATTAGCACCAATGGTAAAGCCTTGCTTTATATGTTACGCTTAGCTTCTGTGTGTATTCACCAGTGACAGACTTTCACAGAAGAAGAATTATCCCCTTAGCTGTCGTGAAATAGTCCAGTTTTATGGTCATAACTTCAGAAAGCAGTCGGTGCCAGCGTTTGCTGCTGCTGACACGCTGGCGGTGAATTATTCACCACAACCTGAATTATAAGTGGACAGTAAGACTTGTGTTATAGACAATAGCGCATGCTTATTAGTACATGACATCACACACTCACCACACTCATCACATTCTCTCACCAGCTTTGTTCATTCTGGTCGTTGAAGATATATGTATTTGTATGTATGATATGTTTTGGGGTTTTTTGGTACGGAAACTGCCATATTTGTCATTTACATTTTCTTGTACTTTTGATGATTTGATTATGATGATTTCACATCCCCTTTTAAATGTACATGTACAGTTTTTGTACTTGTATCTTGTAATGATAATTACGCTGTAATTTTTGTTTGTAATGTAATATTTTCCTATTGAAATTTTTTACCAGAAGACATTTAAGTCACAGTGACACAATATAAAATTTATTTCTTCTGGTCTTTGAAGATTATGATTTTTTAACGGAAACTGCCATAATTATTTCTTATTCACCTTAGTTATCTTGTACTTTTGTTCCATTATGATGATGAATGTACATCCCCTTTTCAATGTTTTTTTGTTTTTTTTTTCAATCAGCCCTCCCCCCCCCCCCCATCTCCCCCTTTTCCTACCTCCTCGACCAGCTGTCTGGGTTCTTGTGTACGGAAACTGCCATATTTGTCATTTACATTTTCTTGTAATTTTGTTTCATTATGATTTCACATCCCCTTTTACATGTACATGTACAGTTTTTGAGCTTGTTGTATCTTGTAATAATTACGCGTATAATGTAATATTTTCCTATTGAAATTTTTTACCAGAAGACATTTAAGTCACACTGTGACACAATACAAAATTTGTTTCTTCTGGTCTTTGAAGATTATGAATTTGTTTTTTGTTTTTTTTGTTTTTTTTGGGGGGGGGGTTGCGTAAACTGCTTCCCCCCCCCCCTTTTTTTTTTCTTTTGCTGCCCCAACTCTTTTTACCAGCTCCAGTGGTGTTCCTCCCAGTTCATGGGTGGAATCCACGGAGGACTCGGAAGCTGGGGCAATTTTTATTATGCATGTGGATGGAGATAAGGATGATGGTAAGATGATGCCATGGAGGTCCGTGTGGTTTGGGACTGCGGGACAGGGCCGCATTCCACGCTCCCTGTCATAAATATCCCGGCGTTCACCAGGCCCGGGAACTACGGCACCTGTGGTTTTGGGGGGTGGGGGGGGGGTGGAGGGGGGGGGGGGTTCATTTGTTATGTCTGTGTCAAGTTACTCTAAGGTGCTGTCGTGTCCGCGCGCAAGGGAAGTAGTAGAGCGCTACGGCCAAAAGGAAAAAGTTGGTTCTTTCCCTTGCCAACAGGAACTCGCATAAGTGTATGTCCGCATCGTCTAGTCGATGTCATTAAATAACTGGTGTAACGGTGTAAGTACACATGTATAACTTCCAACATACGGTGTATGGATGAACTATAGTGGATCACTATGAACAAAAAATGAGAGCCATCGTTTGCTGATTAACTACCCAAGTCTCGCTTTCCGTGTACTTCTGAACACGTCGTCTCTACTGGCGTAATGAAAGAGCTTTTTGGTGGTGGTGTTTTTTTTTTTTTTCAGACCCCCCCCCCCCCCCCCCCGCATCCCTCATCCCCTCCCTCCTCGACCAGTTGTCCCTTAATTTGCTTTAATGAAGTGTTCATCATATACCTATATACCTCATATGTACAGCCGGCTTAATTTCCTTTTTTTCCCCGTTTTCATTTTCAAATAATGCCTAAATTTGCTGTAAACACATCACTGTTACAGAATGCAGGTCAAAGACTACATATGGACGAGGTCTCAAAATGCCTGTGTATTGTCTATTAGCCTCAGTCACCCCTAAAACAGCTTAACTGATTCTGCCCCAGAGCCCCAGGCAGGCTGCTGCACTCACCGCCCAGGCCTGCAGAGCTCAGCAGTACACTGACTAAAGTCACTTCATTTATCAAACTATGCCCGTGATATTCGGATATGTTTCAAAAAAATAATTTTTCTTTCCTGTGCTTTTCAGTCATTTGATGTTGAGTGCATGTGTGTTTTTGTTTATTTTAGCAGTAAGTCTTTTTTAGCAGTTTAGTGTTACGGTCAAAAGAAAAACGTTGGTTATTTCCCTTGCCAACAGGAACTCGCGTAAGAGTGTACGTCCGCATCGTTTAGTAAATGTCATGAAATAACTGGTGTAACGGTGTAAGTACACGTGTATTACTGCCTACACACGGTGCATGGATAAACTATGGTGGACCACTATAAAAGAAACGAGAGCCATCGTTCGCTGATTAACTACCCAAGTCTCGTTTACCGTGTACTTCAACACGACGTCTCTACTGGCGTAATGAAAGAGTTTTGTTTGTTTTTTTTAATCAGCCCCCCCCCCCCCCCCATCTCCCCCTTTTCCTACCTCCTCGACCAGCTGTCTGGGTTCTTGTGTACGGAAACTGCCATATTTGTCATTTACATTTTCTCGTAATTTTGTTTCATTATGATGATTTCATCATATGTACATGTACAGTTTTTGAGCTTGTTGTATCTTGTAATGATAATTACGCGTATAATGTAATATTTTCCTATTGAAATTTTTTACCAGAAGACATTTAAGTCACATTGTGACACAATATAAAATTTGTTTCTTCTGGTCTTTGAAGATTATGATTTTTATTTATTTATTTATTATTTTTTTTTTTTTTTTTTGGGGGGGGGGGTGCGTAAACTGCCCCCCCCCCCCCTTTTTTTTTTTCTTTTGCTGCCCCAACTCTTTTTGCCAGCTCCAGTGGTGTTCCTCCCAGTTCATGGGTGGAATCCACGGAGGACTCGGAAGCTGGGGCAATTTTTATTATGCATGTGGATGGAGATAAGGATGATGGTAAGATGCCATGGAGGTCCGTGTGGTTTGGGACTGCGGGACAGGGCCGCATTCCACGCTCCCTGTCATAAATATCCCGGCGTTCACCAGGCCCGGGAACTACGGCACCTGCGGTGTTTGGGGGCGGGGGGGGGGGGGGTGGAGGGAGGGGTTCAGTTGTTATGTGTGTGTCAAGTTACTCTAAGGTGCTGTCGTGTCCGCGCGCAAGGGAAGTAGTAGAGCGCTACGGCCAAAAGGAAGAAGTTGGTTCTTTCCCTTGCCAACAGGAACTCGCATTAGTGTATGTCCGCATCGTCTAGTCGATGTCATTAAATAACTGGTGTAACGGTGTAAGTACACATGTATAACTTCCAACATACGGTGTATGGATAAACTATAGTGGATCACTATGAACAAAAAATGAGAGCCATCGTTCGCTGATTAACTACCCAAGTCTCGCTTACCGTGTACTTCTGAACACGTCGTTTCTACTGGCGTAATGAAAGAGTTTTTTGGGTTTTTTTTCAGACACCCCCCCCCCTCCCCGCATCCCTCATCCCCTCCCTCCTCGACCAGTTGTCCCTTTGCTTTAATGAAGTGTTCATCATATGCCTGTATGCCTCATTTGTACAGCCGGCTTAATTTCCTTTCTTTCGTTTTCATTTTCAAATAATGCCTAAATTTGCTGTAAACACATCACTGTTACAGAATGCAGGTCAAAGACTACAAATGGACGAGGTTTCAAAATGCCTGTGTACTCTCTATTAGCCTCAGTCACCCCTAAAACAGCTTAACTGATTCTGTCCCAGAGCCCCAGGCAGGCTGCTGCACTCACTGCCCAGGCCTGCAGAGCTCAGCAGTACAGTGATTAAAGTCACTTCAGAAAAAGCTCTATAGTTCCTACATTTATCAAACTATGCCCGTGATACTCGGATATGTTTCAGAAAAAAAATTCTTTCCTGTGCTTTTCAGTCATTTGATGTTGAGTGCATGTGTGTTTTTGTTTATTTTAGCAGTTAGTTTTTGAAAAAAAAAAAAAAACAAAGAAGAACAATTTTCGCACACACAAACTCACAAAACACAAAACACACTTGCATGTAAAACACAAACCAAGCAAAAAAAAAAAAAAAAACGAAGAAAAATGTACCTATATCAAGTTCATAAGTGGCAGCAAATATTTCAAGCCGGTGAAGTCCATAAAACAAACACAAACGTTTATAAAAGAACAGAACAGCAGTCTCCACGTACTACGCACAACACCCCCCCCCCCCCAAACTTCTTTAAATCTTCCTAATGATAAAGATAAATTACAACCAGCGGCCCACGCGGTCGGCGGAAGTGTAAACAGGCTAAAGCTTCCCAGCAAAGGCTAGCAGACTAGTGAGAATGTAACAGTTTAACGATAACAGACCAAATGAGAAGAAACGGTTTGTCGGTGCCCGGGCGCCAGCCACAGTCCCGCCGGTACCGACATGTCAGTACCTGGCACAGAATCAGATCTATTCAGACCATTCAAAAGCAGGTAGCTCACAGGAATTTACAAAAAAATGAATGACTCCTTTTCGCTGAGTATTTTATCAGTATCGATAATAATAACAACAACAACAATAATAATAATAATTACAACAATGGCCTGATAGGTCTACTTAACGTGCAACAAATACGACGACTTCACCTGTAAGTGTTGTTTTGTGTCATTACTCGCTTTCGTTGTTTTTGTTGTTTAATTTCAAATGCCATGGTTGAATTGTGTCAAAATAATCTACTGCCGTAAACGTTTCAGTTACACTGTTAAATGAGGTTCTAGTAAACCACATAATGTTTATCTTTGTTGTCACTGCTGCATCTGACTCCAATAAATATATACATAATACACGTACTGTCGTGTCTTTTTATTTTCTTTTCCAAGAACCAAGCAACAAAATTAATCGCTGTGCATGAAAATAAAATGTCTTTACTATTCACTATTCACCTAAGTGTGTTTTGTTGTTGTTGTTGTTGTTGTTTTTTCAAATCTTGCGCCACTGCGAGCGGAATACACGCGCAAAACAATTTCCCGATGTCATGTTTTCATACAAGTGGGCTGAACCCTGAAATTTTCCATTTGGCGCGAATGAGTGACTCATCTTCATTCCGCACAAAGGTGCCGTCTACTCCTCATCAACCATCACGCATCATGACCAAAAGGAAGTAAGATTTTTCGATGGGAGATAACACGCCAGAGTGTCAATGTGCTAAAAATGTCCGTGATAATTATGCCTTTGTACCAGAGTGAAATCAGACGGAAGGGAATGATTCAAACCACCCAGCCGTCCGTATCACGCACTGAATGTTTCTAAAACTGTAGCTAGGGTTAGGTATTATTAATAATATTGCTCATTAATTGCTCGTATTAATTGATGTCACTTCTTTGAATGCCCAAACTCAGCACCGTAAGAAAATAATTATATAAAAATATATTTTTTAAAAAACTCCTCCAAATGCCCAACAAACAAACGGCCAATCCCTCTTTCTCTCTCCCTGTTTTGTATACTTGTTCGACTTTTTGATTTACTCTCTCTCTCTCTCTCTCTCTCTCTCTCTCAACGACTCTCTCTCTCTCTCTCTCAACGACTCTCTCTCTCTCTCTCTCTCTTTAAGTTCCTAATGCAACCGAATGGAGGGTGTATGCGTGTGTGTGATCCGTCATTATGTTTTCCAAGTTTATATTTTGTGTTATGTCTTAACGTTGTCGTAGTTAAACAGGAACGTATTGTTACGTTCACAGAAACCTGTATGTCAATCCTTATGTAATAAAGTACCATCATCATCATCATCATCATCATTATTTTCACTCCAGAACTAAACATTCTCAGTGTGTCGTGTTTTGACAACCCACAAGTAGAGACAGTCTTTATTTGGGTCGCGACTAAAGACACAGACGACAGATACAGCAATATGACTGTATCATGGAGACCAGGCGAATGTATGTGGTGTCAACGAGTTATGTCAAGCTTTACTTTCCGCTCCATTTCCGCGCGTGTCATCTGATAATCACTCTCTCGTGTGGACAGGATTCACGGACACGTTTGATACTATTATAACATTATTAAGAACAGCAATGTTACAGACACATTTGGGGGCAAACAGTCAGCATTGTTGTCTTTATAGGCAAATTTTGATTACAGGTCTGAAATGGTAACATTTGCTGTATGCAATAGAAAAACGCAAATAGGTAAAGGCTCGTGTGTGTGTGTGTGTGTGTGTGTGTGTGTGTGTGTGTGTGTGTGTGGATGCGGGAAGGGGGGCGCGGGGCATAGAATGTTTCATGCATGAGGAATTTCAAACATGGAAGTTAGGAGACAAGGAAGTTCAAGCACGGAGTTGACTCGATTCGATCAGCTTCATACAATGAACACCGACATGGGTTTCTGGCGTTTTGGAGTTTTTTTGTTGTTGTGTTCCGTTTGTTTGTTTGTTTGTTTCTGTTCTTCTTGTGTTTTCTTGTTGCTGTTGTTCTTGCTGGTGCTGTTGGTGGTGGTGCTGGTGGTGGTGGTGGTGGGGGGGGTGTTTGTTATTGTTATTGTGGTGGTGGTTTTTGTTTGTTTGTTTTTGTTTTTTGTTGTTGTTGTTTGGGTTGGTTTTTGTTGTTGTTGTTGTTGTGGGTTGGTTTTCGTTTTTGTTGTTTTTCATTATTGGTGGTGATGGTGTTTTTGTTTGTTTGTTTGTTTGTTTTTGGTTTTGTTTGTTTGTGTGCTTGTTTTGTTTTGAGGTGTGTGTGTGTGTGTGTGTGTGTGTGTGTGTGTGTGTGTGTGTGTGTGTGTGTGTGTGAGGGGGGTGGGCGGTGTTTGTTTGGTTTTTGTTTTACACACACACACACACACACACACACACACACACAGGTACGTACGAACACACACACCGACGCATACACACACACTCAAGCATGCACACACCCACGCACGCACACGCATGCGTGAATCCCCACCGGAAAGGGGGTACGGTAGCGACACGGGGGAGGCTATTATGGAGGGAACTCGTACAGGTCTATTTTCAGACGATTAGGGTTAAGGTTAGGTTTAGGGTTAGTTTTAGGCTTAGGGTTAAGGTTAGGCTTAGGGTTAGGGTTTGAACGCGCTATCGGGCGTTTCCGGAATCTCATGACCTCAGGTGACGTCCGTCTAAAAATAGACCTGTACGAGTTCCCTCCAAAATAGCCTTCACCTAGCGACACAACGAAATAAGAGGGCAGTCAACAAACTGATTTATCTCGATTCAACAATATTTGTATTGTTCAGTCCTTTCACCGGAGCACTTTGGCATGACCTGAAGTTTGCATCAGTCCTAATACGAGTATTGCCGCCGTACTAGACTATAAATATCTACACTACACAAACAGATCAACATGAGACATCGTGTGATCCAGTCACGGATCAGTACAGTCAAACACTGTTAGGTCGACACATGAAGTATTGCACTTTCTGTGAATTGCCTCTTTCCGGACAATGAAGTGCTCCAGCGATGTGGTATTCAGAACTTCCGGCTTTTTTGTAGCAGTCGTGCTAATCGTCAGAACCATGCGTCGTTACGTTCTGATGCTCGCTGAAACATTTTGGAGTCCTATACTGTTGAGCCGCTGTACTATATGAATACGCGTATCGGAAACCTTAGTATTCAGTGTTTTCTTTATATTAGTGGAAGGTCCTGTCAATGCACGCTACAATACTCGCACGCTAACCAATTGAAATAATTGTAAATAAGTCAACAAAATAAAAACATATTATCAAGGTACAAAATAAAATTTAACTCTAAAGTACAAACTACACGCTGTGTGTGTGTGTGTGTGTGTGTGTGTGTGTGTGTGTGTGTGTGTGTGCGTCGTGTGCGTGCGTGCGTGCGTGTGTGTGCGTGCGTGCGTGCGTGCGTGCGTGTGCGTGTGTGTGTGTGTGTGTGTGTGTGTGAGAGAGAGAGAGAGAGAGAGAGAGAGAGAGAGAGAGAGAGAGAGAGAGGAGTGTCAGTACAAAACTGTAAAACTTCCTTGTCGTGTAGTTGACTAGTTCCGAAACACAAGTTACAACCAGAGAGGAGACAGACATCAACATGGCAGCTCACACCGGGACGTCTTTGTCTCTGCCCGGCCATCTTCTGATACTGGGTCTTTTCTTCATCACCACTGTTCCCTGCTGTTACGGCGGGTCGTACGGTACGTCATTTCCTGTCTGACATCCGTCTGCTACCTTTTGTTGTTGTATTGGCTACCACAATCTGACTGTGTTGCTGGGTTCGGTCATATTGATGTATGGCGAGAGATAGAGAAGCTTTCCGACTGATAGAAGTTTTGCTTTGCTGTTGGTTGCCTTTTCTTCCCTTACTACCGTTCGAAATTTTCGCCCATCAAGACCATTCTCTCTCTGGCCATTAATTTTTGTTCACAATGACAGCGTGGAAAACAAAGTTGTACTAGTACTAATTTTTAAAGTTTTTAGGAGAATGAGCCTAGGCGGTGAATACGTTGTATGCAATCTATGTAGATGTAATCCAGAAGCATAGGAATGCTCTCTCTCTCTCTCTCTCTCTCTCTCTCTCTCTGTGTTTGCGCGGGCGCGTGCTCAAGACCCCCCCCCCCCCTTTCTTTCTCAAAACATGGCTGGCACAGCAGCTTTTAAGAACCTCCTTACCTCGTTATTTTCATATATGTCTATAATCTATGTATACAGAAGAACACTTACCACTGAAATGTAAACTGGATAGATGTTACGGGTTACGGAGGGGGGGAGGGGGGGGGGTGTTGTGGCACTTGCGGCATGAACGTCCCACACTGCCTCACCACCGGGGTTCGTTATTTAGGCGAACAGTATGACGAGAACAGCATATATATGCGGTTTGCACTTAGACTCTTTATTCAGCACAAGTGCGTATCGGCGCATGCACCCATATAGGGACACGTACCCGTACACAGACACCCTGAAACAGAGACAAAACTACCATGAGTATAAACGGAAATAGAAACAACTCGATTCACAAAACAAGGGAATTCCTTACAATAATGGTCAATACAACTACACCCAAGTTACACTTATTTCCATCACTGAATACAATTCACAGGACAAATCAATACAATCATGCCATGGTGGAAAACAATGTTTCATATCTCAAAATATGCTAATGAGACAATGCAGAATAAATACTTGTAACATCATCTATATAATTGCTATAAAGACAAAAATATTCCGTACCTTCTCAGTGTGACAAAGGTGTTTTATCAATAGTTTATCAATATGGCCGACAGGTGGGATGCTGCTTGTAGGCCGTACAATGATCAAAGTGAGCTCTGGGGGCAACTCACACCAAAAAGCTACACGCGGTGAACTCAAACTCAGGCTAGCCAATGAAAGATCGCTGTCTGCATGCTTTTACACGGTTGAACACCCTAAGTTAACCTGCCTGAACCACAGCAGAAACTACTGAAAGGTAAAACACATTTAGAAAAACAGACTTATACTTAAATTACTGACCAGACTATAACTCTTAGCTCACAAGAAATTATGCCA
The DNA here is from genome assembly GCA_018292915.2 of Batillaria attramentaria. Classification (NCBI taxonomy): domain Eukaryota; kingdom Metazoa; phylum Mollusca; class Gastropoda; family Batillariidae; genus Batillaria; species Batillaria attramentaria. Next base: position 869,266 of record JACVVK020000254.1, read on the forward strand.
CAATCTTGGACTACACATCTCATACTTAAAGAGCAAGGTACAGCAGAAGTCTCTATTGTAGTGGCTTTAATAAAAGACAAAGTTCTCTAATCAGTATGCAAATTATGTGTACCTGCTTCATCATAAATGAACACTGAGTTAGTCCCCGTTACAAACTAACCAACGCGTCGATTCAAGATGAATCAATACGACTGCGCCTAACCGACCGGGCCTCACACAATTACAGAAACTATTCTCTCTCTCACTATACTCACTATACACACACACACACACACACACACACACACACACACACACACCCCGGGCACAACCACTCTGCTACATAGACATGTTCAGAAACACCTTCTGTCGTAGGTAAAATTGAAAAGTTCATTATTTACCGCAGTCCGCTTATCGTCCTAACCATTACTACCAAACCACATTCACTACATTAGTTGACATCTGACTCACTGCTGAGAATGGTTCCAAGATATCTGGAACAAATTTTCTTCAGTTTAAGTCAGCGTTCAGACACAAGAAACTTGTGTTTGTATAGATCAGATGCTGTCTCGTATTTAGAACAAAATTGACCGAGCAAAACCAAAAGGTGCTTCTAAATGAATGATATTCAACGAAAGGGGTAGTCCTCGGTCCTTTGCTGTTTTGCTTATTTAATCAGGATTAACATCTACACTTCAGTGAAGATTTTGTTGGTGACGAAGCCACAATCCATGTGTATTCAGTTCTATGGTTCTTAACTCATCAAATAGGGAACGCATTGTGATAGCGACAAGCCAGAAACACTAGCTTGCCCCCCCCCCCCCCCCTCTCTCTCTCTCTCTCTCTCTTACCGCCGTCGCGAACGGACGTGTCCAAGCTGAGCTGCAAAGTGCGGCCAGCCGTGACGGCCGAGTGCTCCAGGCCTGTACTGGTCTCCTGCAGTTTTCCCTTTTGCAAATTATTTTGGTGTTCTCTTTTGCAAATCTGAACGGGACTCTGTAATTCGGACATTGATCAACAGTTTGTAGCCTCACTAGTGAACTCTGTACAGTGTTTATTTCCCACTCACCTGTGAATTGTGCTGGGATTTCTTTGGCTCTTTGTGACCGCGAGGTGCCTTTTGTGAGTACGCTGTACCATGGACTCAGTTTCATCTTTCTCGGTTTCTCGGGTCACACTGGATTACGTGTACCGAAGTTCTCAAGGACTGGATATTTGCATTTTCACGTCGTTGTGACTGATCTGTGATTGTGGTTGTGATCAATATAACCCAGTGACCTCGTAACCTTACCTGTCACTCCTTGTCACCCCTGACGTCGGTGGGACCCTACTGTACCTATACTAAGTGTTATCGTGCAAACTGTGACTTATGTACTACATTGGATGCTGTGCTCTTTCACGAGGTACGTCCCCCGACGTAGGTCACATCGCAGCCCGTAGTAGCGGCTACCTCTCATGGATATTCTATGTTGTGCCTGAACATTTTTATACCCACGGACTCGTGATGCACTATGCGATTCCGTGCTTTGTGATTCTACACTCAAGGTGATGTGAACGTTATTGGTGACTTTTTTTTTAACACACATTGTTGTGTAGAATTCTCGGATTGCGTTTCCCTTGTTCCTAGCTCACTCATGTGACCCACGCGATTGCTTAATGCTGCTGACGTAACTGGCGCCAACCAGATTAATCGGCCCCAGCTGGCTCTTCTTCGAGATGGTCAGCGGCTGGGGAAGTGTCTGACATTGGGTAACATTGGTCAATACTGGCCCTATCAGCCGGGGTGGAAGATCCAGCTCTTCACCACGCATGGTCGCACCCGAGGCAATTGAGACGGATCAACAAACACGATGACACGCGCCCTGTAAGTGATATGGAGACACCGACTTCCCGCAATGCCAGCTACGCGTCCAAGCACCGCCAAGTGGGGTTTTACCCTGGAGGAGATCAGGGGGACTAGAGATCCGATTCAAGTTCATTTTGCCGCCGGTTTACACAGAGTTAAAACCTGGCGACAAGTTCTGTACGACAAGTACGTACTGTCGTGCCTGCCTTATGGCCTAACATCAACTTGGCGAGATCAAGACGAGAACCACCAACCTGTTACCGCCCCTATACAGCCCCCACACCCACCGGAATTACACAGCACTATTGTTCAAATCTGGGACGACAAGGACAAGGTGGTTACCATCACGGCGTTTTACGTAGGTGATGGCAAAATCCGTGCACAAGGGCACTGCTGTGAACAGTGGATTGAAGATGAATTTGATAAACTGAAGGAAATGGTTGAAGACCACATTCAGTCCGAAACCAAAATGCCAGCTTTGCCCTCACCCGAGACTGACGCTGGCGGTCCAGCTCCACCAACCCAAACAACCACTCAACAAAGCGGCGATAATCCTCTCAACTCGACTATCACTCTCGCCGGTGAGCCCGTGGATGATTGTGGACCTCTTAGGGATGACCTAGAGAGTGAGAGCAATGAAGCGGGACTCATCCTTCAGGAAAGGACACCAGAGGACAAGCATACTGCCTCCTCAACCGTTAATACCGACGAGCCAGTGAAGCATGACGCAACATCAGTCCTGTCTGACCACATCAGCCCAACTCTGACAAAGGATGATGACACTGATCGCAACCTCACGTCACCGCATGAGGCCAGGGAGCGTGACGCAAGTGAGGTTAATCCCCACTCAGAAAGTCCCTTAGGTGCTGAAGCCGGCAACAGCTCAAACGCGATAAGCCCCGGCGTGCCCCTTTCAAAGCATGCACCTGACCAGATCAACTGTATCGCCGCAAAGAAAACTATATCGTCATCGCTCGCCTCGTTGGCGGACAGTGCTGCACTCGAGCTAATGACTACACTGCAGAATCAACTGGTAGAGTCCAAAGCTACAATCGACGCTCTTCAAACTGAACTGAGGAGCGTGCGTGCTGAACTGACTGACGTGAAAGAAGAGTGCGCTGTCCTTAGACAAGAACATGAAAAGATGACCTCAATAATCCTAGACAACGAAGTCAAGGCCAGAAACGACGTGAAAGCGTCAGTAACAAGTATTCAAGAGGACATGCACGCAACTGCCACCACTCTTGCAAATGATTTTCTTGCGTTACGCGAAAAAGTCGACGGGCTTGCGAAATACAAAACGAGTCAGGTTGGAAAGCTACAGGAAATTAAGAAACGAGTGGACAACCTCGCCAACCAAACAACCACACAACAGCCCACAACGACTTTCCTCCCAAAATCACCCCCCAGTACGTCTCCAGACCCTCCCTTCAGTCTCCCTGACACCGTGTCCAATCACCGGTCTCTCCTCCATCCGCCCCAGAACCCTATGTCCCCACCGGGCCGAATACAGAAATCGTTCATAGTGTTGCTGTGACGAACAAGTTCGATGTCCTGTCGCTCATGGACGGAGAGGAGGAGTCACTGAACGCTGCCAACACAGACAATGGAAAAACAGAGTGTGTGGTAAATCAGCACAAGCAGACCAGGGAGCAATCACCCAAATCTACCGACAGCCACCACACACCGGACAGGTTTTCTCCGCTTGATAAACTGAGTAATACCAAGATTCACCACGACGTCAACTCACTTCTCATCGGAGACTCGGTTACCCAGTACATCGATGAGAAGAAGATGTCGGTTGGCGATGTATTACTGCAAAACATTTCGGTATCTGGACTCCGAGTAGAACATCTCATGAAGTGGCTTGCTACACAGTCTCCGGTCTCTCATATCACCCACGTGACAGTCCATGTGGGCATCAACAGTTGCTGGTCGGGACCAGTGACGAAACAGACATGGCGGCTGAAACTGGTACGTCTGCTGCAGCGGGTTTTTCCGGAAGCCAATCTGCAGATGTCATCAATTGTTCCTCCCGCTGGTAGACATACCTTATGTCGTCCCGCCTTCACATCAAACGAGTCACTCAGAGCATCTTGCGAGCAGGCAAGGGTCCCGTTCGTTGACCACGTACCAACCTTCCTCACCGCCAGCGGCGCTCCTCGCCAGATCCTGTACCACGACAAGATTCACCCGAGTGACAGAGTCGTCAGGTCACTAGCGTGGAATATCAAGAATGCTGGCCGATCTCCCTCATCGTCAGGTGGAGACACACCCAGGGTGTCCCTCCACCACCAGCACCGTTATAACGCTACTGTCAAGCATGGCCATACGGACAACACCCGCCATACAACCGGTCCGCCATCTTACGCTCAACAGCATCCTGCAACTAACGGTGACTCGTTACGTCATCAGCTGTCACGCCCATTGCATCCTGCCCAGCAGCAGGACCGCGTGTCAGTGTGTCCGGACCGAGGTCTAGGTGGTCCACCAGGACTGTCCGACTTGGAGTACCCTCATCTAACGCCACCCCTTGTTCACGCTCCAGTGATCCCACCTATGGTGTCAAGCCCCGAGAAGATCGGAGCAGACCGGCCCGTCCAGCTGTTCACCTGATCCTGTTGCGGCGATGAGGATGATCGCCCAGCTTAGCCATTCTTTGTGTAGTAGATGTTTGCTGCTTTGCTTTGGAAGTGCTGTGGTGTCGCGATACTGCTGTTTGTAGTTAGTTTTCTGTCTCTGATATACATATAAGTATCAGACAAGGGGACACGAATTGTGCTCTGTTTGGTTTTATGACTGCCTTGTCTGCAGTCTCTCATGGACAAATAATATATAAACTATACTGAGCGATGCATGGCTCTACTGACCTGCAAGACTGTGTTTACGTTAGGCATTCCTCAGCAGATTTCCGTATATTCTGAAGACCTTGCCAGGTCCCTCAAGTGGAGCCTGTTACGCCAAGCCGTCAGTGTGTGGTTTGTGTACATTCTGTGTATCTTCTTCGTGCGGCTCATCGTACAAAGCCGCTGGAGTAGATATTGCATCGTTACTGTCCTTGTAATTACACCCACACGATTTGGACTAAACTGTGATCACGTTGGATTATTTGACTGGACTACTGCACCATATTGTGCTCCGACATTCATTTATTGTGTGCATCTGTGTCTAGTCACTTCTGTGGCAATAGACGCTGGATAGACATTATAAGTCGGAACAAACCGTGTAACGGTAGTGACAGTTAATCTCCTGGAACTGACACCCTGTGTGGATGTGAGTAGAGTTCATTTTTCTTTTCTTTTCTTTTCTTCGTCAGTCTCACGTACTGCTAGTCTATACGGCCGTATTTTACAGGCCAGAGAACTGCTGCAGTTGTTGTATTGTGTTTTCGTTTGTCTCATTAATTACTCACTATTTATAAGGTTAACAAACATGGCTCACAAGCAAACAAGGCTTCATATAGGACACCTAAATGTACATGTATATCAGTTATTCAGTAAGATGTCGGATGTATCATTGCTTCTTAACGAGCCGAATTCGTTTCACATATTCGGTATTTCGGAGACACGGCTCCATGTTGATATTTCCGACGAAGCCATCAGTATAGCACGTTTTTCTGTCTTTAGGCGAGACCCGTCAGAACCTGGAGAAACAGGTCTAGCTGTATATGTGCATGATTCCATCCGGGGTATTACACGCAGACGTACCGATATTGAAACTAAAGAGGTTGAGTGTATCTGGATTGAGCTGAACACCCCCCCCCCCCTCCCTTTACTAGTGGGATTCTTGCATCGCAACCCCGCTTCCACCATAGAGTGGTACGACAATTTTTTTTTTAGGTATGTGCGACAAAATCAGCGCGCGTAATACAGAATGATATCCTCCTCATGGGTGACTTCAACATCGATATGCTGAAGACCCACCTTGCGTGGGATTCCACTACCACCCTACTTGGTCTGCAACAACTAGTCAGCTCTCCTACACGCATTACAGCAACGACTTCTACACTTATCGATCATATCTATACCAACAAACCACAAGCAGTAAGTGATGTAAACGTCGGTACCCTTAGTATCAGTGATCATTTCCGCGTCAGCTGCATCTGGTCAGCAAAACCAGAGAGACTACATTACCGAGAGGGGACACTCAGGGTTCTCTACTATACAAAGAGTGATGTTCAGCGAGTGGGTTGTCTCCCTTGGCGCTAGCGTGTACAGTGCCTTCGGCAAGCAGGCTGACAGTGTACACTTAGCGGTGTTTACTATTCACATGCAGAACAGAAAGTGCTGAAATATAAATTGTTGAGTACCTGAAACGCACTTCCCAGCACCCTGTCTGTATTTTTGATTGTTTGCAATTACATTGATGCTTACTTTTCTTCTTTTCAAACATCAACTGATAACACGCACGCACGCACGCCAAAGATGACGTGGTTGACAGTTTATACTCAAAACGACAGTTTAGAGATGGCACAACAATTACCCATTTTCAACAACCACATAATTTATTTCTTTTCTTTGTAAACCAGATTACATTTTTTTAAATCAGAAATTCGCTCAGCCAAAAGCAGGCAAATGTGAGGTCACATAGCCTCTCACAATTATACACATCTATGAGACTTTTTCGGCAAATGCTCTATCTTGCCGACAACAGTCAATACACCTGTGCTTGCATGTATATTAATGCACATATTCTAGAAGCAGATTTTGAACTACAGAGATAGGAAAAAAATCTATCAGTACAGGTACATCTTTTGGTCACCCACAGTTCACAGGCAGATTCAAATCCAATCCCAAAAGCCACCAAACGTAAGTTTACAGCTAGCACACCAACAGCCAAACATAATCAAAAATGTCTATGATAGTTTTCCAACAATTCTACCTGTACTTGCATCCATACAAGCTGTTTCGGTGTGTAAGGGGGGGGGGGGGGGTGTTCACTACGCACCCTGCAATGCAAAGCGGGCCTGTGTGGCCGGCCGTACACACGTCGTGGGTTGATTTGTTTCCAAGCGTGTAAGGGGTGTGTTCACTACGCACCCTGCAATGCAAAGGCCTGTATGGCCGACCGTACACACATCGTGGGTTGATTTGTTTCCTTTTTGTGGGTTAACATTTGTTGTGTGTGTTTCGGACTAGTTCAGTGCTGAACGCACTCGGCCGCCGGGTCAGTCCTCATCAGCGACCACCGTCAGTTTTGATTGTATATGCCTGTCAATGCAGGTCTCATTCATTGTGTTGAAGACCCGAATTGTGCGGGTTCCGATTTCGGAATTTTTGATCACCTGACTTACTACGGCAGATAAACATGATCAAAAAATCTGAAATCGGAACCCGCACAAGACGGGCGCACAACACAATGAATGAGACCTGCATTGACAGGCATATACAATCAAAACGGTGGTCGCTGATGAGGACTGACCGAGTGTGTTCAGCACTGAACTAGTCCGAAACACACACAACAAATGTTAACCCACAAAACCCACAACAAATCAACCCACGATGTGTGTACGGCCGGCCATACAGACCTTTGCATTGCAGGGTGCGTAGTGAACACACACCCCACGTACACGCAAGGGGCAAGGGAAGTAACTCTGACGCTGACCTCGCAGAGAGGCCTCGAGTGTCCCCTCTCGGTAATGTAGTCTCTCTGGCAAAACTACCTAAACTGAAAAAATATGAACACACTTGTATCACCTATGGAACATTTAAACGTTTCAGCGAAAAGAATTTCCTCTCTACTTAGGCGAAGCCCCATTTTCAGATGTCTATAATGAAAACGACCCTGACTGCGCTCTCGCCAGATGGCACGACAAAAGCGAGTGAAGAATACAACGCTTCCACCGTGGTTAAATCAAAGCATTATTCAAGCCATGATGTATAGGGACGAACTCCGTAGTCAAAAGTGCTTCGCTCAATACAAACGTGAACGACATCGTGTAAGGGGATTAGTGCGGCAAGCACAGAAATCTTTCATTGACAAGCTCCTTCAGCAGGAGAGGGACGTGTCGTCCCTGTGGCGTGCCATGACTGTTGTGACCGGAGGCAATGGCAAAAAATCCCTAAACATTTCTTCTAATCTGTCTCCTAACAAATTTAACGAACATTTTCTGTCCGTTGCGGAGTCTCTAGCCCCACCCCGAAGTGAAAGTGAGCCCTACACATGCTCCAACCCACTGGTGAACTTTTGCACGGTGAGAACCTATAAGTCCAAGAGTTTCCTTATTCCGCCAATAGCCGTGCACGAAGTTGGTAAGTACATCAGTTCAATGCAAAACAAGAAGTCGGCAGGACCCGACGAAATTAGTCCAAAAATATTAAAGTTGTCTTTTATCGTTGATTCACTGACATACATCTACAACCTGTGTATCAAACAAAATGTATTTCCACAGAATCTGAAGAACGCGAAAGTCATTCCCATTCCCAAAACAAAAGACGTGTCTGATATCAACAGTTATAGACCCATCTCCCTATTGTCTGTTCTATCTAAACCACTTTAGCGTCATGTTCATAAGCATCTAACAGAATATCTCACTAGTCACCGTCTCCTTTATCCATTATCCAATCCGGATTTCGGCCGAACCATTCCTGCCACACAGCCTTGGCGCGCATCACGGACACTTGGTTATCAGCAATGAACAATTCACAGTTGACTGGGACAGTCTTCATAGATCTGAAAAAAGCGTTTGACCTTGTCAATCATAACATACTTCTCAGCAAATTAAAACTATATTTTGGCACCTATACACCTACAGTGGACGCCGGATATAAGCAACTCGGATATAAGAAAACTCGGTTATTGCCAACGAATTTGTTTCCCCCGGCCAAACTCTTCTTTATTATGTATTACAAAAACTCGGATACAAGAAACTCGCTTATAAGAAAACTCGGTTTTAGGAAAGCAAATTTCTTGTCCCGCTTGATACAAAAACTCGGATATAAGAAACCGAAAGTACATTTCCAAGAAAATTTCACTCATTGTAAGAAACCGAAAGTACATTTCCAAGAAAATTTCACTCATTCTAAGAAAACAGGTCAGGTCTGACGTCACTTAGGACAGGCACATGATGGCGCATGATTTTCTTTTCTTGAATTGGTTCTTTACCATTGTGTTCCGTGCAAAATTGAATGTTGGCAAGAAGAAAAAATACGAGATGCATTTTTGTTGTTCTACTGTTATATGTTGTTTTTATTATTATTTTGTTTTTTTGCTTGATTGGGAGCTCAGTCTCTCTCTCTCTCTCTCTCTCTCTCTCTGTCTGTATGTCTGTCTCTGTCTACAGGGCTCGCGTTAAGGAGAATAAAACTATCAGTATTAGACTAACTGTTGATCAATTCCTTTCTTTGACAATATACGTGGTCCATCTTTCCTCCATACCCCTTCCCCCTCCCAACAGAAAAAAAAGCTAATTTGCAGCTTTTTTCAGCCAAATTAGACACGGAAAAGCATCGCATATCATACTCTAATGGGACGAGTGTTTTATAGAGCAAAAGTTGATACATAATGCACTTTTAATATAATTATCCTATAAATACAAGGGAATTCTCTCTCTCTCTCTCTCCCCTTAGTTCGTTTTTGTTTGGTTGGTTGGTTGGTTGGTTGGTTTTGGTTTTTTTTTTTTTTTTTTCTTACCACATGACCGCCAGCGCTACAGTTGGGAAGCAAAAACAGTATTTTCATGTTCAAACAAAAAAATCTGACATTGAAGGACACAAGCGCACTGGTGTATATTAACTCTACACATATATATTCTGTGCAGGTCTTTAAAAGAAACCAGATATTTCTTAATTTAATGCAAAACATACACGAACTGAGAAAAAAGAAATGTTTTAAACCTTTTTTTCACTGAACTCGGTTATAAGAAATATTTTTCAAAATACTTTCTTATATCCGACTTTCAGATATAAGAAAACTCGGATATAAGAAACCAAAAAATTCACCCCCCTCGAGTTTCTTATAACCGGCGTATACTGTACCTCGATCTCATGTATTAACACCGACCCGCCGCCATCTCACATGGAATGTGAAAATTCATCTCAGTCCGACCCTGACACCACTTTGTTCTTTAGATCCTATCTTAGTGATAGGCATCAAAAGGTTTTCGTAAATGGTACGTACTCCTCCAACGGTCTTGTAACCTGTGGTGTACCGCAAGGCTCAGTCCTGGGGCCACTTCTTTTCAGTCTTTTCATCAACGACCTGCCGCTATATCTCAGCGGCGACAAGCTTTCCTGTGACCTATTCGCGGATGACGCAACACTACACACCCCGGACAAGAACATCAATACCGTAAACGAACGTCAGCAAATAGGTCTAAATGAAGTATCTGATTGGTGTACCAACAACGCCATGATCCTCAGTCCAAAGAAAACTGAGTGCATGGTAGTAACCACACGCCAAAGACATCAGCTCAGTCCGCTTACACTCAACCTGTCGGTTCAGAACCAGCCTGTAATCCAAGTAAAGGAGCATCGCTTGCTGGGGGTTATTGTCGACTGCCAGTTAAAGTGGCAATCCCACATCAACTCCGTTTGTAAGTCGGTCTCTAGAAACTTGTTCTTACTCTCTAAACTGAAACATCTTATTGACGGCGACGCTCGAAAGCTGTTTTATAACGCCCACATCAGGTCCCATATTGACTATGCCTCAACACTATGGGACGGAAGTAGCGAAGTCCACTTGAAAAGATTAAACTCCCTACACAGAAGAGCGGCGAAACAGATCCTCCCCGACCCAAACCTGTCTACCGATGAAAGAATGAAAAAACTAGAAATGCTTCCTCTCACAAACACCTGGGATTTAACAAACTAGTACTGATGTTTAAAGTTTGGAGGGAGGATCTACCGGAGTACCTCTGCAACTTTTTCTCTGTTTTGAAATCCAGATATTCTACTCACAGGCTGAACTTTACCACCCCACGCCCCCATATTTCAAATCCAGCCTGTCTTTCTCAGGTCCCTCCCTATGGAATAATCTCCCCGTCACAGTTAAATCTGCAACGTCGCTCTCCTCTTTCAAGGAGAGCCTTCTCAAGTATTTACTCTCATGCTCGGATCCCTGAATGTTCTGCCGTGTGTACCCTCGATGTTACTTGATAACAGTTATAGGTTTTCCTCGGTTGTTAAAAGATCCATGTCTCCACACACCTGAGTGTTCTGTCGTATGTATCCTGGATGTTACTTGTTAGCAATTATAGGTCTTGTTTAAGTAGTTGAAAGATTGTCTCCACACACCCGAGTATTCTGTCGTATGCATCTGGATTTTACTTTCTAGCAGTTACAGGCTTTATTTAGGTAGTCGAACGTATTAGAGCATGACATGTAATTTTGCCATGTACCATTGTCAGACTGATATTCTCACGCTGACTTGATATTATCTTACTTTAAGTCTACTTGTTTGTTTATTTGTTTGTTTGTTTCTCTCATTCTACTGTTTTGTTTTGCTTGTCTTTTGCTTGGTTTGTTTGGTTTTGGTCTTTGGTTTTACATTTTCATTTTGTAGTCTAGCAACAGCAAATGATAAACTGGCACGTGTGCTACAATCTCTACCGTTGAAAAATAAAATTTCATTGTCATTGTCATTCTCTCTCTCTCTCTCTCTCTCTCTCGCTCTCTCGCCCGACCGCCGAGCTGAACGGACGTGTTTGTCCGCAGCTGCAGTGTGCAGCCAACCGTGTCATAGTCCTCCCGAGTATTGCTGTTGTGTTCGGACTTTTCTGTGACAGTTTATGCGGCTTCACGCATTTATGACGGCGTATTCCAGTACATGATTATGTGGTGATGCACTGATGATCATCAATATTGTGCAACTGTTTTTCAAGGTGACTTTCAAATGGAGTGAGGTTTCGTGACATTCGGACTCGGTCTGTGAACTCAACTTTAGTCAGGCTGTGTGATCTGTGATTGTGTGCCGACGGACTTCTGATCAAGATTATGGATTTATTTCGCCGGACTCATTCTTCATCCGGTAAGGAGGTATTTCAGGGGATCATCGCTCAGTTTCGGCACCTCTCGATTTTGGGTCGCATCTCCTTCCTTGTGAGTAACTAAAACTTTGAACTGCCTCCGCATTTGTTCTGACCACTAGGCGCACCAAGGTCCTAGAGAATTTCATCTTAAACGGGGGTTTTAAAAACTGACACTGTGCTGTGATCATCCTTAACTTTGTGAAAGTATGTGCAGTTGCAGATTCAGTCTTCTGTTCTTGTGCACTGTACAATGTGCCTTGTGTTGATTACACGTGGTTGACGCAAAAATATTAAATTCCGCCATTTGTTATACTAGCTAAGTGTACAAGGATGAGACGGACCCCTCAAGCGCATTCGTCACGCATGGCTGAGCATGATCAACATCTTGACATGGTCAGCGTGCGCGCACAGTCATTGTGTGACTGTGCCCTTGTGATGTAATAGCAACTCACCCTTCCCCACTCCTAATCCTCTTGATCAACGTGCGAGACTATGTAAGCCCCCTTCTACCCTCCTCATCCCCTACGTATTGTCCACCCTACACCCTCGACACCACCATTTCCCATGGCGTCAGAACACCAACTGCTCCATGATCCCACTGACTGGTCCCCTATTCTTCAGGAGAAAAAGGACTTTAAACAGGTGTCCTTTGTCGTTCCCAAACATCTCCTCCCCACGGCCAGAAAAGTGCTCTCTGCAAGATACCGACACCTGCTGGCGTCCCTCCCTCTGGTTGAAGTGGAGTGGGAGGATTGGAACACTGACCGTAATAGATTTGTCATAGACAATGAAGATGACGATCTAACACACTTCTCCGACTCCCTCCCCCACCCTGACCTGTATCAAAACACCTGCAGAGTGTGGTCTGAGGGAACAAAGATAATAACACTCCAGACCTACTACACCACTGGAACTATTCTTGCCCAGGGAACTGAGTGCGTTCTATGGAGGCGAGATGAATTCAAGAATCTGTCCAAGGTGATAGCCAAAGTTTACAACCACTTCAGTCAGACAAAGGGTATTGGCGATCACACCTTCCATCAAGACATTGAGTCGCTGGCCCTCCCAGATGCGCCAAAGGACATCAACAACAGAGAGGCCACAAAGCGGGGCCTGACACCCCTAGGGAGTGAACTCACCCCCGAGTCAGATGAGGAAGATCAGTCGGGTGTGGAAGGTGTTAACCTATCCACTATCGACAACACTCCTCTCTCCCCTCCTGATGATACCAAAGACATCAATGATGATTCAAACACTCGCAATGATGTAACTCTCGACTCCCTCCCACCAAAAGAGCCCGCCAGCCACCCACCCTCCCCCACCCCCTGTGGTCCCTCCGCTGCACAACCACAGTGTCACGTCCCTCCAACCCCTCAAACAGGCACGAAAGCGGCGCCACTCCTCCCAGTTGAAAGAATGCAGTTACGTGCCCCTCCTGCCGAAGACGGACAACTAGATGGTGATACTGGTGACGCAAAAACCAGTGACAATACCCCGTGCATACCTGCTGCCAATAACACCTCCACGTCTGTAGATATCGCCTGTCGGCCTGACACCGTCGTCGGGACACATTCTCCTGATCACCCCCGACTGAACCCAGACAAGACCACAAAACGGAGACGCAAAGTTAGAACTGTCTACCGTCGTCGTCCACTCCCAAACCCTCCCGCCCTTGTATCGCCCACGGTCATAAACAAACTCAAGCAGTTAGATGACGCAATCTGCAACTTGAAGCAGCAACATGAGGACGTCAAATCTGCTGCCCAGACAAAACTTGACGACATGCGGGTCGATATTAAGAAAACTTTGAAACTGCACATCAGTGACTCTATCATTGATGTGTCCGCAGACGTTGACCTTCTAAAAAAGGAAGTGACCATGTTAGGCGAAGAGCGACACAGACTGGACAAGGAAAACAAAAGGCTAAAGACAATACTGTCAGATCAGCGTGCAGAAATCTCTTCTTTGCGCAAACTGGTCACCGGTCTCCAGCAGTCTCGCCACCCCTCACTGCCACTCTCACAAGTGTCCCTGCCAGCTGATGATAATGTCAGCAGAAGTGACAGTTCCCAGAACAATCCCCCGACTGCTGTTCCAAACACCTGCCCCGCACCACCCACTACCCCCACAGCAGCAACTGATGGCGTGACAAGTACTGCTGCTGAGATCCAGGTGCCTACACAGAACTCGTTTGAAGCTCTTTCAGATATGAATGGTGAAGAGCCCATCGAGGTCATTGTTGGACGTCGGCAGACTAACAGACAAATGGTTCCTGATACCAGTAAGCTGACTCGCGTAAAAAGGGACTCAAACTGTGAAGAAAAACAGGTTCACACGGTGAGAAAAGCCTCGAACCAACATCCAAAGTCCACCCCACGGGCCAAACTCGACCAGCACAAGATTAAATCTGACACCCAGTACCTGTTTATCGGTGATTCAGTCATCGGTCCTGTGAACCCAAAGAGGTTAGAGTGTGATGTAGGAGCCCCAGTCCAATGTATCAGTGTCCCTGGTCTTGAAGTGAGTGAACTACTGGACTGGTTACACAACTTGCCAACTACGCAATGTGTAAAGACTGTTGTGGTGCACGTAGGTGTGAATACATGCAAGAATACTGGTGCCAAAATAGAGACAGGCCTCTGGAAGAAACTCATAGTGGAATGCAGGACAACTTTCCCAAACGGACGCATTCTGCTCTCCTCCGTTGTACCCGCGTTTGGACGGAACACCCTAAACCAAACCATTGCTCCCTCAAATACTGCACTGCGTACTGTCTGCAAGAGTGAGAAGGTGATTCTGGTGGACCATTTCCACACCTTCATCACTGAGACGGGAGCACCGCGCAAGGCATTGTATCGGGACGCCATTCACCCAAGCATTCTCGGCGTTGAACGTCTTGTCTGCAATCTACTGGCTGCTGACCAGTGCCAGCAGCCTGCCTCTCGCCTACGTCGTTCTGCCCCGAAAATGCAGAGTGGTGACAAGCAGGCTGCATGTCCACCACCACTCAATGACAAGAACTATCCTCATCTTAAGAGTGAAGCGAGTGTTGACTTGTTGACAGGCCATTTTCCACGTACCACAAGACAGCAGATTGGCGATGCCAGCTCCACCTCTGCCAGTTACAGCGACCATCAGAAACAGACTAATGGCCCCAGCCCCACCAGTCACCACTACAGTGCGGCCCACCAGCCTGGTGGTCCCAGCCCCACCAGTCACCACTACAGTGCGGCCCACCAGCCTGGTGGTCCCAGCCCCACCAGTCACCACTACAGTGCGGCCCACCAGCCTGGTGGTCCCAACCCTACCAGTCACCACTACAGTGCGGCCCACCAGCCGGGTGGTCCCAGCCCTACCAGTCACCACTACAGCGTGGCCCACCAGTCTCATAATTCTGGATTCGCCCAGCAACACTGGTACCCCACGCCACCGACTGGACCGCAACTATCAACTTCACACACTCCTGGTAACAGTTTTCAAGCAATTCTTTGGGCCGCACAAGTCTTGAAAAACTGCCTACCTTAACTGACGGCATCTCTAGTCCTTCAGCCCGTGAATAGTAGTCTGATTAGGGACTAGTATCATAGTACAGGCTGCAGCTTTTGTTTATCCCCTTTGTGTAATGTCCTCTTCGTCCTCCTATTATTCCACCCACACACCCCCTGCCCCCCCCCCCCCCCCATTCCCTTCACATCTAACCCTCCTTCCCGTCCCCACCATCACACAACCTTCATCTCCTCCTCCCCCCCCCCCCCCCCGGTTCCCTCTCTCTTCCCATTCCTCATGCTCTCCGCGTTAAATATTATGCTGCAGAAACTCTCTCTGATTACGACCGTATTAGTATTGGATTAAAAACTGCACGTCATAGAGGCGTACAACTGACAGTAACACATTGAGCTGCATTGGACTCTTACGTATGCTGACACTCAAGTCTTGAAGTGCAGCTACTACATGTGAACAGACATTGGCATTGAAACTGCATAGAGACATTTGTATCCTTTGTGCATTTCCTTGCATATTTGTTTAAAGTTGTTTTTTTTTTTTTTTTTTTTTGTGTGTGTTTTTTTCCCCCTTTTATTTTGGCGTGCGTTATAAATTTGCTTAAGTTTGTTTTTGCTTTTTTTCCTTACATATTTGTTTAAGGTTGTACCTTTTTTTTTTTTCTCCCTTACATATCTGTTTAAGGTTGTATCTTTCGCTTTTTTTTCTTTTTTTTTTTCTCCTTCTTCTTCCTTTTATTTTAGCGTGTGTTATAAATTTGCTTAAGTTTGTTTTTGCTTTTTTTCCCCCTTGTGCTGTAAATCGTTTATTGTTTTTAATTCTGGAATTGTGCCCATCCCTTTTGCACTTGATTTGAAACATGAGTTCAAAAACAAAGTCAGCACTGACTGGCTTAAACCTTGGTCATCTAAATGTGTGCCATTTGCAAAACAAAGTTCATGACGTCATGGTATTTTTGAATCGTCTTCCACAGCTACATTTATTGGGCCTCAGTGAATCACGTCTCTCTCCCCTTAACAGTGATAATAGTATTAGTATTTCAAATTATTCAGTCATGAGAAGAGATGCTTCATCACCACAGCACACTGGTCTTGCCCTTTATATCCATGATAGTATTTTAGAAAATACGCGTAGACGTGAAGACTTAGAGTCCAAAAACGTAGAAAGCATCTGGGTTGAGATAAAAAATTCTAGCTACTCAACTCCCCTTCTGGTAGGTAACATATATCGAAATCCTGCATCCAGTTTTGACTGGTACAACGACTTCATGTCAATGATGGATAGTGTACATAATTCCAACCCAAAAGCCAATGTTGTACTATTAGGAGATTTTAACATAAATCTTTATAAATCAAATCCTGCATGGGAATACACAGTTTCTTTGTTTGGCTTAGACCAGATCATCACTTCACCCACCCGTGTAACCCCAACCTCTGTTTCACTGATTGATCACATTTATACTAATAACCCCGCCATAGTGAAAGACCCAACCGTTCCAGTAACTGGCATAAGCGACCACTATCCTGTAATCTGCAAGATCACCATTAAAATAAAAAAGTCCAAAAAATACAAACATACATATATGACGTACCGTTCATTTAAAAAAATCGATAAATATGCATTTTTACATGACCTACAAGCTGTTCCATTTTATAATGTCTACAACTGTTCGGACCCCAGTGAAGCGCTTGGACTGTGGTATGAGCTGTTCCTCAGTGTCCTAAATAAACATGCTCCTATTAAAAAAAAGCGAGTGAAAAAGCATATAATGCCTCAGTGGCTTACAAAAGACATTATCCAAGCCATGCAACATAGAGATGATCTCAAAGCCAACAAATTACATAGTGAATATAAAAAACAGCGAAATTATGTGAGATGCCTTGTACGACGAGCTAAAAGATCATTCTTTAAAGAACTTGTCTCAGAAGGTAAAAACACGTCATCTGTCTGGCGTGCCATAAATATACTTTGTAACCGTGTGAACACAGAAAATGGTGATGTACCCCCAAATCTTACCCCCGACATATTTAATGACCACTTTCTGTCGGTTGCAGATTCCCTCTCATGTCAAAACAAAACTGACCCATCTACGTATACCTGTTCAGAATTACTGCATAAATTTTGTAATGAACGCTTAACTGGAAAATCACCATTCTCGATTCCACTTATGACAGTGCATGAAGTAGGAAAAGAGATCAGTAACCTAAAAAATAAGGCATCAGGCTACGATGGGATCAGCGCTGATATTATCAAGTTATCCCTTCCGTACATAGTAGACACTCTTACTTATATCTTTAATTTGTGTATCCAGCAAAATGTTTTTCCAGACGAACTCAAGATTGCCAAAGTCATCCCCCTTCCAAAAACAAAAGACAAGAGTGACCCAAATAATTATAGGCCTATTTCCGTTTTATCTGCCTTGTCAAAACCACTAGAGAGACATGTGCATAAACATCTAGTTACGTTTCTTGAACAACATAGTCTAATATACCCCCTACAGTCTGGCTTTCGATCCTCCCATTCATGCCAGACGTCTGTGACCCGTATAATAGATAAATGGCTTTCTTCTATAAACCGTTCAGAAGTGACAGGTGCCGTCTTTCTAGATCTTAGGAAGGCTTTTGATGTTGTCAACCATTCAGTCCTGTTAAAAAAGCTTCAGTTGTACGGATTTGGTCATCCTGCGCTCTGTTTTATAAAATCTTACTTGAATAACAGAAAGCAAAGTATTTATCTTAATGGCAACTACTCCTATCAAGGAACAGTTAAACATGGGGTTCCCCAAGGGTCTGTTTTAGGACCTCTTTTGTTCTGCATGTTTATTAATGACATGCCTATGCACATTTCTGTACAGTCAGTGCAGTGTGATCTCTTCGCCGATGATAGCACATTGCACGTCTCCCACAAAAACATAGCTCAGGTAAGAAAGGACCTTCAACAGAGTTTACATGATGTTCTCTTATGGTGTGAATCCAATCATATGCATATTAACCCCCAAAAATCTGAAAGTATGCTAATAACTACTCGCCAAAAACACCAGCTCTCTCCCCCTCCTCTCGATCTTTCAATAGATAATAACAGCATCAAGCAAGTTTCTGAACACAGACTACTGGGCATTATTGTCGACGACCAGCTTAACTGGAAGTCACATGTTGACCATGTCTGCAAAACCGTTGCAAAAAATTTATTTCTGCTATCCAAGCTCAAACATTACATTGACTCTGAATATTGTAAACTGTTCTATTTTGCACACATCAAACCCCACATTGACTACGTTTCCAATGTCTGGGATAACTGCAGCCAAATCACCTTAAATAAACTTAATTCTCTTCACAGAAGAGCTATCAAGCAAGTCCTACCTAATGCATCACTACCGACTGAACAACGATTCCATCAGCTTGGCCTGTTATCTCTACACAGTCAACATTATCTAAACAAGTGTTTACTTATGCACAGCGTTGTACATGGTCAGGCTCCATCTTACTTGAAGTCATTAGTTACGCTGCCCAACCAACGCTCTCACAGCATTAACAGCACGAGGAGCAGCTGCATACCACTTCCACTGCCTAGGATAGACCTCTACAGAACAAGCTTCGCTTTCTCTGGCCCATATGTATGGAACTCTCTACCCACCATGCTAAAAGCAATCCCCTCTCGGGCACTGTTTAGAAATAAACTCTATTCCCATTTAATAGAAAGGGACAAACCGCGATAATAAATATATACGTGTGCATCCTACAAACAACTATGAATGATTAAAGACAAACCTTCCAAACAGCTAGGCCATTGGTGATGAAGCATCGATCTCTGTATATACAATATTTGATTTATATTGTTTAGTGTGGCCGGAGGTTACTGGTCATCAATATGCATTGCTTGATAACTTCCACCTAGCCGTCGATGGCCATTACTCATGTATGACTTTAACATGTCATTTTATACCCTCTAGACAGGGTATGCAAAACGTATGCTATTTTTGATATGTGTGTGTGTGTGTGTGTGTGTGTGTGTGTGTGTGTGTGTGTGTGGTTTCTTATATTGCAATTTTTTTTTTTTTATTATTATTTACTCATGTGTATTTTTTCCACCGTTCATAGTCTTTTCTTTAGTCATTTTGTAGTGCCTTTTTTTTTTTTGTGTAGCAACGGCTGATTGAAAACTGACCAATGTATGGCCAAATCTTTTCCGTTGTAAAATAAAGTTCGTTCGTTCGTTCGTTCGTTCTGTTTCTTCTTCTTCTTGGCTTGCTGATGGTAAAATGAAAGCGAGTTGTTTTAGCTCTCCAGCAAAAGCCGTTCAATTATATCATTTTACAAAGAAACCATGTACATCCTTAATGAAGGGGGAGCCGGGGTGGTCGAATGGTAGAGCGTTGGACTTCTAATGCTCGGGTCGTGAGTTCGATCCCATATTTGTGCTGGCTTTTTCATCGTTGCCCCGTCTTTGATATCACCCTATGTGGTGGAAAAGGACGTTAAACCCCCAAACACCCACCCACCCTCCTTAATAAAGTGTAACCTGGACGTCAAAGGGTTTGATCTGTTTTTCTACGGATATTTGTTTCGTGCATCTCCAGGCTTAAAGCCACGTTAAGGTGTTTTCTGGACTTTAAAGACCTGCTACAGTGCTAGTCTAAGTAGATGACCCCAACTGTGTGATAAGAAAAGTAATGACAAGTAAGTTTACGTTTCCACTTGTGACAAACAGCCCTTAGAGTGCCTACACATTTTCATCCTGAACATACTGAATCCCGGCAAAACAGAAAGTATGGTGATCGCCACACGTCAGAACTCAGTCTTCTTACACTCGGCATGTCAGTTCAAAATCGTTTAGTCAGGTCACTGAACATCGCCTGTTGGGGGTGTTAATCTATAAATAGTTAGAATGGCAGCCACAAACAGAATTTGTAAAACCATCTATAAAATAAAATGGATTTATGCTTTCCAAGTGAAAATGTCTCATAGGCTGTGATGCTCGGAAACTGTTTAACAATGCCCGCTTCAAAAACGTATGATGCTTCCACTCTGTGGGACTGTAGTAGTGATGTACACTTGAAGAGACTTAACTCCCTTCAAAGGAGAGCGGTGAAACAAATACTTCCTGATCCAACTCTATCCACAGACCAGGAACTGCACCAGCTAGACATGCTTCCACTTACGAAACATGTAATGTTCTATAAGATCGTATAATTTATGTATGAAGTCTGGCATTGAATTCTCTCGCAATATATATTATGTGGTCTATTTCCTCCCCCAGACTAAATGCGTGCGCGGCGTTAAGCTCTAGATAACTAACTAACTAACCCCCAGACTCACTATATTCCACATCAAGACTCAGCTTTTACTTACCACGTCCGAGTAGATATCTACAAGACAAGTCTATCATTTTCAGGTCCCTCCCTTTAGGATATCATTCCACCATCAACTCTTTGGCTTGCTTCCTTTAAGGGCAGTCTCTTCCAGATCAAGTTTATACACAGATCTGTTGAATGTACCCCTCACGTGAGCAGCGTAGGCTCATATAGATTTCCGTGTGTGTGTGTGTGTGTGTGTGTGTGTGTGTGTGTGTGTTCATTGAGTTTGAAATGTGCAATTTGTTTCCTACACTTTTTACCGTTTTTCCCCTTAATATTCCTGTAGCTTTTAGAGTTTCCCTCCTTTGCTCATATTCTCATAGTTTAGTACCGGCAAGTTACAACATGGTATTTCTGCCAAACTGTTACCGTTGGAAAACAAAGATTATTGTCATTGTTATTGACATTGTCATCAATTCGTGTGTGTTTTTGTGTGTAATCAATAGCGGACATAAACTACTACTACTACTACTAATAATAATGAGTATCGTATAGGCGCTTTACCCAGTTTCATGAATCGGTTCAAAGCGCCGCGGAACCCAACACGCACGCTCACGTGAATCACACGCATTCTCTCACACACTAAACACATTACAATCACGTGGTGCGAAGGGTCAGCTCGGCTTATTTAAATTTCGGAATTTAGAATTGCATTTATTTTTCAAAAGTAATTTCCAAAGCAGAGGGGGAGGAAGCCGGAGTACCCGGAGAGAACCCCGGACGATCGGCCCAAATGAACGGTGCCATATACGAGAAGGAAAAATTCTTTGCCCCGAGTGGGAATCGAACCCTCCACCTCTCGCATTGGTGACAAGTCTCTTAACCACTAGACCACCGACCGCCTCATCATCAGAAGGACAAAGGTGATATAACTATAACACTGTGTATGTTTTGTCGATAGGTATCCTGCCAATGAAGACGTGGACGCTGCCCGACAACACTGTGAGTTCCTCCGTCATAGAGAATGCAGTGGACAGAGACACACTTTCCTGTGTTGCTCTCACCGGCACAAGACCGACCATCGACATGATGATCCAGCGGCCGGACAATAATGGTCAACCTACCAGTATCCGTACTGTTGTCCTGTACATCCCGACAGATGAATCGGGTAAGTAGGATGTTCGTTCGTTACTGACACGCACACATAATTATACGCAGTACACTCATTATAAGGAATTTCTTTTCAGTTTATCCTTATACGCCTCCTATGGTTGGCCAGACCGGTCATGCTACAAATCACTTATCACTTATCGTGCCATTGCCGGAAGACACAACACTACGTGAAACTAGTTGACAGCCTCTCTGAATCTGTCAATATCAGAGTGTATGTGGTTTAAGGGAAGTAAGCACACTTCGTTAAGTTGTTGCAAAACGCTAAGTCGTCTGCTAACTGCGGAAGCATGAAACAACAAATGAAAGACTGACATTTTACTTAAACATGCTATACAAAAAGAGATGAGCAACATTTGAATCGGCGCTGTCTGAAACTTCCGCTTGCAAATAAAACCGACCTCACAAAAGGGGCAGAAGTCATTTGCTGAACAACGACTTGCAAAATGTTTCTTTGAACTTCTTTTCACAGTGGAAATGAAAACAATACTCTCTAACATTGATTTTCGGGGGTAGGGTACTTTTTTTTTCTCAGCTCCAATGAGATAACTACCCTACCCCCGAAAACCAACCTATGACAATTTATCAACTAGTCTTTTCTTTCTGTATGAAACATCCAATATTAATTTTATTAACAAAACGGTAAAAAAAATTGTTCAGTTTTTAGTCACTCCCTATGAACGTGAAAAACATTCAGCCAGCTGTCAAAACGACGCACAAGCGAAGCAACATCCACATGTTTAAAGGCACCTTACTCCAACTGAAACGTTCGGAATGTGAGAAAAAGGATGTTCAAAGCGTTCTGTCACCGGTGCTGTAAAACCTCATACATGTTCTTCAGACACATATCCTCACTTACCTCCTGTACATCTAAACGCTATTTGAAGGGGGACAAACTGAGGGTGATTGTGTGTACGTGGAGTGTGGAAATAGAACGTGCAGACAGTAAACTTTCTTGTGGTATAAAAATGATTTCTTTAGCACGGTGCTGGGCTGAGATATGCTTGTTGAAAAATCGCTCATAAGAAGCATATTGTGATATTGAAATGAAGCCAGCATCATGAGTATAACGTGACTGTAGTAAAAACTCTTTCTGACATGTTAATTCATGTTATTCAGTGTTGAAATTTTGAAGAAGTTGCATTGGCTGTTTAAAAACTCGAAAACGGAAATCCGAAAACCTCTAAAATTGGCAAACCCCCCCCCCCCCCCCTTTTTTTTTTATTTCTCAAAATGGCTGTGCGACCTATCCTCAATAATATTTGGTACTTTGCAACTAGTTTAGTGTTGATCTCTGAAATAAGGACTTTTTAGAGGTCCCCAGCCTTTCTGGGCAGATAGTGGACTGTAGAGTAGGTGCTCTAAGAATTGGATGTCCTGCCCCTGTTTGTGTAAAATGTAAAATATTTTTCTATTAAATTGTTCTAGTTCTTGTTCTAGTTAGAACAGAAATTATGAAAGGGGAAAATCACAACATTATCTGGCCACGCATGCTCTAAGTAGTTAATAGCTAAATTTCCTACAGCGCGCGGGGATCCCCGGTTTTTAAGTTGTTTCTCTATAGAGAAACAACTTTATGGGATGGGGCAGATTTCGCTGCGCGCAGCAGCAAGTTTCAGTGAAACAAAACAAGACTGTGACGTTTCTCCAGACAATACATTCTTTCGCGCACACAGTGACGTAACGAAATCTGCGTCATAGACACCTTACTACTATGCTGCTACGGTTTTTTTTTTTGGCGGGAGTTGTGAGACGTGTGTGTGTGTGTATGTGTGTGTGTGTGTGTGTGTGTGTGTGTGTGTGTGTGTGTGTGTGCAGGATTTGTGAAACCATGACTGTCTCCTAAACCACCTCATTGGGGGGCTTTTCACTTTGATATAAAGTCACATTCTCCAGAGGTACCTTTCACGATTTTTGTTTTGCCGCATTTTTAGAAGAGTTATCGCCGATTTAAAAAAATCGGTCATGTTACGAATTTTTTCGAAAAAAAATTGTTCACATTCCTTCATTTTCTAGACTTTGGAAGTTTATTCAATTACACTGACTGAATTCGTGCTACAACTCTGTAGCTCTGACTGGTATTGTGTAAAAAAAAATATTTCCGAGGTAGGGGTGGTTTGCACATAAGACGAAATATCTGTGAAAAGACTACTGCAAATTACTTATCATCCCGGCGTTTTTAAGTTGTTTCTCTATAGAGAAACAACTTTATGAGACGGGGCAGATTTTGCTACGCGCAGCAGCAAGTTTCAGTGATACAAAACAAGACTGTGACGTTTCTCCACACAATACTTACTTTCACGCACACAGTGGCGTAACGAAATCTGCGTCATAGACACCTTACGTGCACACTTTGCTGCTGCGTTCTTTTTGGCGGGAGTGACGTGTGTGTGTGTGTGTGTGTGTGTGTGTGTGTGGACGGATGTAATGATGGCTATCTCCTAAACCACCTCGTTGGAGGCCTTTTTACTTTGAGATAAAATGGGAATTCACCTTCTCCAGAGCTACCTTTCACGATTTTTAGCCTGCCGCATTTTCAGAAGAGTTATCGCCGATTTTAAAAAAAAATCGGTCATGTTACGAATTTTTTCGAAAAAAATGTTCAGATGGCTTCATTTTCTGAAATTGGGAAGATCATCCAATTATACTGCCTGTTTTCGTAGCACAGCTCTGTAGCTCTGACAGGTTTTGTGTAGGAAAAATATTTCCGAGGTAGGGGTTGTTTGCATATAAGGCCAAAGTATCTATGAAAAGACTCCTTCAAATTACTCATCATTCCGGTATTTTTGTCACTTATGCCAACTGCACATATGACATGAACTACTGCACTATTATAGCTTTAGTATTAAGAATAACAGAGCTTTTAGATAAACACATTTTTTATGTTGTTTCCATAGTAATGGAAACAACATAATAGGACGGGCTAAAATTTCCACGTTCATAGGAAAGCATCTGTGGTACAAACGCACGTCACTGCCGATCTCCCGCAGAGACGATTTTGCAAGTGTAACTCTGACAATGACGTAAGAAAACCTGCGTCATCGATGCTGACGCGTATGGTGTTCCGAACGCACTTCTCCTCCTCAGTGAGTGCCGTCTGTGCGGATGTGTGTGCGTGTGTGCGGCTGTGCGGCTGTGTGTGTGTGAATTGTGTCCAGGCCCGTTTCTTCGAAAATACTCAACCGAATGGCTTCAAATTTGGGGTATCCAAATATATCAAAATGTTACATTAGACGATTCAAGCGTGTGATGATTGCTTAAGTGATTTGGGAGTTATCGCCCTTTTGAGACAAGTTGGTTGTCTTTCGTGTACAGGCGTAATATTTATTTAAATCACTCAATTTTTTGGCAGTAGATAGCTTGAATACGGACTCTGAACAGAGTCACTACTAGAAAATGGTCGCTCTTATAGTTTTCATGTAAACCGAGCCTGAGTTGACATTGCATGTGAACCCAGTTCAGATGCCTATTTCTCCGAAAATACTGAACCGATCGATTTCAAATTTGGGGTTTCTAAATGAATCAAGAATGTTGAATAGAAGGCCCGATCCAGGTACGATTGCACACATGATTTGCGAGTTATCGCCCTTTTCAGAAAAAGTGGCTTTCTGGCGTTTAAAGGCGTAATATTTACCTAAACCACTCCATTTTTTGGACATAGATAGCATGAATACGGACTCTCAACTAAGTGAATTTTGGAGGTTGTCGCTTTTATACTTTTGGCGTAAGCCGTACCTGATGAAAGTGCTGGTGAACACACTTTAGATCTCAAAATCGCTCCTGCTATACATAGATAATGAGCCTGGGGTGCCATAAAAAATATACAAAAAAATTAGAAAAATTCACTGCAGCCGTTATCGTCAGTTGACTTGAAAATTTGTACTCACAGCACATTTCCTCTACAAGCCACACGCCTCACAAACATCGAAGAAGAGACGCACGCGCACTGACGTAAAGTAAGTGCGTCATGTTTGATTGACGTGATGCTGTTTTTTCTTGGGGGTGTCTCGCCACTTTCTTTCCGAATTCCTCTGTTTTGAGACGTGGTGTATTTTACTTCTACTATGTCGCCATCTTCGTGCAATCGCAGAGAAGACACGGGATATAACAGAATACAACTCCAATACTTTATGAACAGAATATGCACGGAGAACAAATTCATGAAAGAAGAAGAACCCAGAACGCTGTGCAGGGCTGCTTACGTACTGAACAGGTCAGATCCATCGCAGAAAAGGCACGCGCGCACTGACGCAAAAGGCAGTATCAGCGTCATTTTTCCGACGTCATGTTTGATTGACGTGATACTGGCATTTCTTGGGGATGTGTCGTCACTTTTTGGACGTTCTCTATGTGTAGACGGGGAAAGCGGGAGTTTCATTGATGTAGTGTGCTTTGTTTTTCCCACTGACTCTCACTCAATAGCATAGTAGAGTGATAGGTCTCAATGGAGCACAAACGCGGCTCGCGCGAGTCTCTGTGTGTGTGTGTGCGTGTGCGCGTGCGTGCGTGCGTGTGAGTGTGTGCGCGCGCGCGTGTGTATGTCTGACATAACACATAGTTAGAAAACGTTCGCCGCGCAGACTTGTCTGTTAAACATATTGGGTCGGTATTAATTCGATCTTTACACTGCGCACGCAGCAGCAACACTTCAATTTTCATGGGCCTGCTTTCATTGCAAGAACTGTATCAAAGTTATTACGCCATATGTATTATGCGTCATCCCAGTGAGCAACAAGGAGGAACGGCCCCGTCCTACAAAGTTGTTTCTCCAAATTTCATGTTATTTTGTCTGTTTTGTTGTTATTGTTGCCGGTTCTCCCCTCTCCAAGTTCTACCAATGACACTAGATCCTCTACGACCTCGACCGATTAGTCACGTGACTGGGGGTGGGGCCGGGTGGGGGGAGAGAGAGAGACAGACAGACAGACAGAGACAGAGAGAGAGAGAGAGAGAGTGGGTGGGTGGGTGTTTAGGAGTTTAACGTCCTTTTCCACCACGTAAGGGTGCTTTCTAAGACGGGGCAACGAGAGAAAGGCCAGCACAAACATTTGGCCCAAGCCGGGATTCGAACTCTCGACCCGAGCATTGAAAGTCCAACGCTCTACCATTCGGCCACCCTGGCTCCCCAGAGAGAGAGAGAGAGAGAGAGGTCAGTTCCGTGAACTAAACATTTGACGTCAGCCTCAGGCAGGTCGTCATACACAGACAGAGAGATGACGTCAATTCCGCGAACTAAACATTTTCACGTCAGCCTCTAGCACTGCTATCGTCTGAGGAAGCTTGTTTATGTCTTGTGATTTCCCTGTTGGCTTTGTGGCTTCCCCGATTGAATTATTTTTCACATGAAATCTGGAAGATCTAGAGGGCTGGTTAAATGTCGGAGGCAGTGACGATACTTGCTTATTTTGTCTGTGAACTAAGCGTTTGACGTCAGCTTCACACTGGTGGTATGACAGATGATGCTTGTGCATGTCTTGTGATTTCCCTGTTGCTTTTGTGACTTCCCTGGCTGAACTAATTTTTACATAAAATCTGGAAGATCTAGAGGGCTGGTGAAACATGGACTAGAATACCTTGGATTGTACTTATGAAATCGAAAATTTGGAACTCTTTTGACCGGTGCTTCTCGCAGAAACTTGAAAAAGTTATGTTTATCTAAAAGTTCAGTTATTCTAAATGCTAAAGATATAATAGTGCAGTAGTTCCTGTCATATGTGCAGTTGTCACACTAGACAAAAACGCCGGGATGATAAGTAATTTGCAGTAGTCTTTTCATAGATATTTGATCTTATGTGCAAACCACCCCTACCTCGGAAATATTTTTTTTACACAAAACCAGTCAGAGCTACAGAGCTGTAGACCTAATCAATGCAGTGTGATTGGGTGAACTTCCAAAGTCTAGAAAATGAAGGAATTTGAACAACTTTTTCGAAAAAATTCGTAACATGACCGATTTTTTAAAATTGGCGATAACTCTTCTGAAAATGCGGCAGGCTAAAAATCGTGAAAGGTAGCTCTGGAGAAGGTGATTTCCCATTTTATCTCAAAGTAAAAAGGCCTCCATCGAGGTGGTTTAGGAGATAGCCATCATTACATCCGTCCACACACACACACACACACACACACACACACACACACACACACACACACACGTCATTCCCGCCAAAAAGAACGCAGCAGCAAAGTGTGCACGTAAGGTGTCTATGACGCAGATTTCGTTACGTCACTGTGTGCGTGAAAGTAAGTATTGTTTGGAGAAACGTCACAGTCTTGTTTTGTATCACTGAAACTTGCTGCTGCGCGTAGCAAAATCTGCCCCGTCTCATAAAGTTGTTTCTCTATAGAGAAACAACTTAAAAACGTCATAGATTTCAAAGAATACAACTTGACGTCTCTCTTCCAAAAACAAGATTGGTGTGACAGCCCGGTCAGTTGTTTCCATTCCGAGAGAGAGAGAGAGAGAGAGAGAGAGAGTGTGTGTGTGTGTGTGTGTGTGTGTGTGTGTGTGTGTGTGGATACATGGCATTACAAAAGAACGACCGTGACGATAGCAGGTGATCAAATGGAAACAACATATTGGGCTGGTGGCCATCTTGTTTCACGTTTCTGCGAGAAGCGCTGGTCAAAAAAGTTCCAATTTTGCAATTTCGTAAGTACAACCCGAGGCACTTAAGTCCACGTTTCATCAGCTCTCTAGATGTTCCAGATTTTATATCAAAATTAATTCAGTCACGGAAGTCACAGAAACAACAAGGAAATCACAAGATATGAAGAAGTATCACCTGACAGACGAGCAGCTTGAGGCTGACGTCAAATGTTTGGTTCACAGACAAAATCTGCAAGTATCGTCACTGCTTCCGACATTTCATCAGCCCTCTAGATCTTCCAGATTTCATGTGAAAAATAATTCAGTCGGAGAAGTTACAAAGCCAACAGGGAAATCACAAGACATGAACAAGCATCCTCAGACGATCTCAGTGCTAGAGGCTGACGTCAAAAGTTTAGTTCACGGAATTGACGTCATCTCTCTCTCTCTCTCTGTATGACGACCTGCCTGAGGCTGACGGCAAATGTTTAGTTCACGGAACTGACCTCTCTCTCTCTCTCTCTCTCTCTCTCTCTGGGGAGCCAGGGTGGCCGAATGGTAGAGCGTTGGACTTTCAATGCTTGGGCCGAGAGTTCGAATCCCGGCCGCTGGGGCCAAATATTTGTGCTGGCCTTTTTCTCGTTGCCCCGTCCTTGATATCACCCTTTTGTGGTGGAAAAGGACGTTAAACTCCTAAACACCCACCCACCCACCCTCTATCTCTGCCTCTCTCTCTCTCTCCCCCTTCTTCCCCCACCCGGCCCCACCCCCAGTCACGTGGCTAATCGGTCGAGGTCGTAGAGGATCTAGTGTCGTTGGTAGAACTTGGAGAGGGGAGAACCGGCAACAATAACAACAAAACAGACAAAATAATATGAAGTTTGGAGAAACAACTTTGTAGGACGGGGCCGTTCCTCCTTGTTGTCTAGTGTGACAACTGCACACATGACAGGAATACTGCACTATTATAGCTTTAGCATTAAGAATAACTGAACTTTTAGATAAACATAGCTGTTTCAAGTTTCTGCGAGAAGCACCAGTCAAAAGAGTTCCAAATTTGGGATTTCATAAGTACAATCCAAGGTATTCTAGTCCACGTTTCACCAGCCCTCTAGATCTTCCAGATTTTATGTAAAAATTAATTCAGTCAGGGAAGTCACAAAAGCAACAGGGAAATCACAAGACATGCACAAAGCTTTAAGGAAATAAGTGGTAATTAAGGATGAATAATTCTTCGACTGAACTAAATGAGGACCTCCTGAAGTTATGTTATGTGTAACACATTCATACTCAAGACAAGTTGTTGGTCCCATGCATTCTTTGAAGTTACCGGGCTTCATCAAAAGCGGGCTGACATACTAAGCGCTGCTGTTTCCACTGAAACGTTGACCTGGTATAAATGAAACACACTGGCCAACACATCCGTATGAATGATGAGACATGTGAATAAAAAGTGAAACCAAAAAAAAGTGTGTGTGGGGGGGGTGGGGGATATGTTTCTTTGTCCACATTCGACAGTTTTGATTTCATGAAATTTGTTTTCAGGTAAAGCAACATAAATGAAAAAATTTGTCAGCAAAGGTCATGTTAATACACACGCGAAGTGGGTACACCTAGTCCCATGGTAAAATCTTGATCTACAAAGCCCAGACTAACTCTACCCCCTTGATATGGAAAATAAGACCATGGTGCTCTTTTTCCCCAAACTAGACCAGCATCTAGTAAATGGAGAAAGCATTTTCAGCTTGCATCATGGCTTCTGGTGCACATAACGTTATGTCTAATAAATCTAACACGTCTGATAAATATGACATTATTTGGTCATGACTTGGTTGAATGTTTCTTCAAATGAATTGGTAGGTACTTGGCGACATAACGAACGGATTGCTCAGCAGAGTAGGCTCCAGAGTTATGTCCCGTGACATGTACACGTGTAGTCCACCCTTAAGATTATGCATTTTGATTTAATATTACTTCAAAGTGACAAGGCGTCTATTTTCCAGAATGTGAGATAGGTACCTGTGTCCCCAACTGTCAAGGGAAATGTAGTGAAGAATGTGCAGCCGACTGTGACGACCTGACCGGCCACTGTGACCGTAAACCTGGCTGCCTTCACTCTGATAAGTGTGAAGAGAGTATGTAACTTGTATGATGTGACTATCGAAGTTAAGTCGCGCACAGTCTTCTCAGTGCCATTCCGAGGAATACGCTTGGAACAATCGAGACCTCGTTTGTGGAGATCATTTTACCCCGGATTGTTTCACTGGCGCTTTTGCGAACGATGGTGCTGCTTCACTTGTCAAACACGCATCTCCCACAATTGCACTCGTTCTCATCAATCGGCTCTTGATCTTCCCCATCGTCCCCACTGTTTTCTCCCCGACCCCTTACTGAGCTCTTCCTCGGAATATTGTGACTCAAAATTATAGGGAACTATCCCCAAATCCATTCCAGCTTTCAGGAAATAAGTGTGTATACGAGCCAGAAATAGCACGTCTAAAACGTGTAGCAGGCACATCTGCACGCACAGTGTCAGAATCTCGCCTGCTGCTGAGTGACGTCACTGCTAGGATCAACATGGCAGCCTCCATGGCATCGCATTTCGGCTGCCATTTGGTGTGATGCACATACTGAATGGTGTATTCGTGTTCAAAACTTTTGGGCTACGGCCGTGTAGGACATCACTATCTATCCCCTAAACCCAATATTGCACTTGACTTGCCTTGCCCTTTAAGCAATCGTTACACGCTCGGTTGCTCTAATCTAAGATTTTGATGTGTTCGGATACCCCAAATTTGAAGCAATTCGGTTGAGTATTGTCGGAGAAACAGGCCTGTACACAACACACACACACACACACACACACACACACACACACACACACACACACATCCGCACACGCACACACACACACACACACACACACACACACACACACACACACACGAGGAGCCGGGGTGGCCGAATAGTAGAGCGTTGGACTTCTTATGCTCGGGTCGTGAGTTCGTATCCCGGCTGGAGCCAAATATTTGTGCTGGCTTTTTCATCGTTGCCCCGTCTTTGATATTACCCGTATGTGGTGGAAAAGGACGTTAAACCCCCAAACACCCACCCACCCACACACATACACACAGACGGCACTCATTGAGGAGAAGTGCGTTCGGCGCACCATACACGTCAAGCATCGATGACGCACGTTTTCTTACGTCATTGTCAGAGTTACACTTGCAAAATCGTCTCTGCGGGAGATCGGCAGTGACGTGCGTTTGTACCACAGATGCTTGCCTATGAACGTGGAAAAGTTAGCCCGTCCTATGATGTTTCCATTACTATGGAAACAACATAAAAACTGACATACATGTATCTATACCAACCTCATTGTAACACCCGTGTTGTACAGACGCCTATGAAGCAGACGGACTCCAGTTGAAGGTCTCAGTTCATCGTGAATTCTCCATGTCACACAACTTTACTGCCGGCACCAACATGGCATATGTCTGGAACGGTACTGGTGAGACAGACTGGGTCAGGATTGGACAGAAACAGCGCTCATCGACCAGGATGACCCTAAACTTGTGTGAAGTCAAGGTTTATGGTGCGTAGTGACATCATGATAATTGAACTGTACACTTACTTAATTCATCACTTATTCACTAACTCAATCAGTCCATCAATCAACCAGTCAGTCAATCAAATTCTTGTTTATTTTGATTCTTCGACCTTTTGAATTCTTTGATCCATACCACTCCCGAATACACATACCTAGAATCCGACCTTCGTCTTTAAGCGTTTAGCGACGCAGTACACTATGGTGTTGCTTGTCACTCAGCTGAATGTACGGACATTTGTTTTGGTTTCAGATATGACCCTATACCAGTACTGTACGTGTGACGATCCCTGTAGCAGAAACACTGACTCTGTCTGTAACAACACCAAAGTCTGTACCTCGCTACCTACCAGCTGCCCAAGGGGTATGTACAGGCTGTTATACTAGAGCATATTGATAGGAAATTGTGGAACTTTTACCCTCTTGCCCAGTGGATTTCGCGATAATTTGTGTGCGTGTCTCCGTGTGTGTGCGTGTGTGTGTGTGTGTGTGTGTGTGTGTGTGTGTGTGTGTGTGTGTGTGTATTTTATACAGCGATGCTCAGTTGTAAAATTTGATTCAAGTCACTAAGTTCCTCAGTCGATGCTAACGAATTCACTCTTTGGTCATAACGAATGTGTGTGTGTGTGTGTGTGTGTGTGTGTGTGTGTGTGTGTGCGTGCGTGCGTGCGTGCAGACAACGTGGCGCTTCATAAGAAAGCAACCATGAGTTCCCGGTATATAAAGTCTGGCGACGCCTCACTGGCTGTGAACGGTAACACGGGGACGACTTTCAGCGGTCCTGGCTACACTAGTGACACCACACAGTGGAACTGTATACACACCGATACTGACGAATCTAATCCATACTGGGAGGTGGACCTGGGACAGCCATTTCAGATTGATCACATTACCATCTTCCGCCGCAGCGACAGTAAGTTCACATCTCTTATGTTAATTCAATATTTTCATCAACAGTTAGTTGCGACTCCCACCGTTCCGGAAAATCCACTGCTTCCAGCCGCCGATCCGGGCCTACGTCCTGCTTCCTTCTTCACATCTACGTACTGAGCATTAACCCTTGTACGACCTGTATAGAGTAAATGAATTAGCGATTATTTCCCCATGAAGCTCAGTGTTGTTTACCGACTCGCATTATGATCCAAGTGACACGGGAACGAGGCTGACGGATCCTGACCCACTTCAGCTTTCCCCTCGGCGGTTTTCGGCGAATACCCAGCGCCTGTTAGGTAAGAGCTGCCCCCTAATGTGAAGTCAAAGAAGGAGTTAATAATAATAATAATAATAATAATAATAATGAGGATTTGTCTGGCGCCCAACCTCTTGCTGGAGCTCTGGGCGCCTCACAATAGTAGGGTGGAGATACAGTACATACATATATATGAAATATGTCACATTACATACAGTTACACATGATATACACGTCACATACACGTTACATACACACAGCCATGATACATCCCGACACGACAACCTAAAATGACAATGATGATAGCAGTGATGATAAAGAAGTTAGTCTGTATAATATTGCCGGAAGAAATAAGACTTTAAAGCGACTTTAAAAGAGTGCGTTGACTCTGCATGGCGTACATGGTAAGGCAGGCTGTTCCAAATGACTGGACCGTGGTAGTGCAATGCTCGCTGACCTAGTGTTTTCGATTTAACCTGTGGAATGCGTAGGATGCGGGTGTCAGCAGAGGATCTGAGTTGTCTGGAGGGTGTGTACAGCTGCAGCAGAGAGGAAAGATATGAAGGACAGGAGGCAGTGATGCAGTTATAGCATATAGTGGCCACTTTATACTGAATTCTTGCTCTGACAGGAAGCCAGTGCAGTTCTCTGAGGAGGGGTGTGACATGCTCGGATCTCCTCACTCTAAACACAAACCTTGCCGCAGAGTTTTGGACTTTTTGTAGCTTGTCTAGCAGATATTTCGGACATCCAGCATACAAAGAGTTGCAGTAGTCTAATCTTGACAGAACAAAAGCACAGACAAGAGTGACAGTTGCATCAGTGGTAAGGTAATGGCGTACTGAGGCAATGCGCCGCAGTTCTATGTAGGCGACACGACAAGAGTTTACAACCTGCTGGTTCATGGACAGAGTGTCATCAAAAATCACTCCAAGATTTTTAGCAGAGGATGAAAATTCAACATTAGTGTTGTCAATGGTAAGTATTTTGGGGACTGGCTCATGACTGGACGTTCGAGCAGACTTTATGATCAAAGCTTCCGTCTTGTCATCGTTTAGCTGTAACTTGTTTGCAGACATCCAACTCTTAACATCTGAAATGCACCTCTGAAGGCACTGGATGGCATCCGGAAGAAGTTCAAAAGTAGTGTGTTTATACAACTGAGAATCGTCAGCAAAAGCATGGTGAGATACAGAATGTTTATCAATCAGAGTGGACAATGGTTGGGTGTACATTATAAACAAAACTGAAGGAGTTAATGAAGGACTGGTGCACTCACGGAGTGTCCGATCGCTGGTGGCGCAAACAAAAGTAAGCATGATCACATTTTCCTGTTCCACTCTAAACACGCTTCACACATAAAAGCGGACGCGATTACTGATGTGCACTCTGTGTGTGTGTGTGTGTGTGTGTGTGTGTGTGTGTGTGTGTGTGTGTGTGTGTGTGTGTGTGTGTGTAAAAACTCAAGAAATTCAAGCAATGCAAATTAGAGTAAGCGCTAGGAGTTATTTTATGTCGTCTCTGTTTCCAGTTAAGCAATAAAAGCACAATTTTATGCCCGTCTTGAATAAGGTTGTCTGCTGGCAGTCCTGTGGTTCATAGGCAGAAGTCAAAAGGGGGTTAGTAGGGGCGGGGGAGGGGGTATGCTTAGTTAGCTAAGCAATGTCCAAATCATTTGGTCTTGCCGCTTTTCTTGTTCCGCTAGTCAAATACGGCCAGTTACGCCACTGGAGAGATCAAAGGGGGGAAAAAAAAGAGAAAGAAATGCATTTGTCAACTGAAAGGTTATATTATAAAATGTGTGTCTGCTAGAGAGTTGCAAGAAAGGCAAACGGTCAAAAGCAGACGTCTGCGTTGAGCCCGGGAAACATAGAATGGAAAACACCAGGGTTACAGTGGACGGCCAAACGTGCTTCAACATTACCGACGTTCGGTACTTGCCTGAAAAAATCAACAGATCCTGCCATACCAAGCTGACTGGACGGAAGGTCAGACTGTCAGGATTCCTCCCTGTTAACTCGACATTTGGCAACACGCTCAACCTGTGTGAACTTCAAGTTTGGGGTAGGTATGCGTGTGTTCATTACCGTAGAAAGCAAATTGACATGACTAGAGTGGAAGCCGGTCACTGAAAGAGAACTGATTTATTCTGGACACTTTGAAGAATCGTGTGGATGTGTTTAGAAAAACAATCCCACAGATACGTATTTCACCATGTAAGTAGGTATGTAGCCACCAAAACAAGTGTTCGGTTTACTGGTGTGGATGGCATTGTTCTCGCTTACGTGTATTTTGCTTATCGTCTCAGTAGCAATGTTTCCTTTTTGAGTGAGCAGAAGGCTGAACATGTGAACATACGAGAACATACAAGAGCACGCGCAGGGGTGTGTGTGTGTGTGTGTGTGTGTGTGTGTGTGTGTGTGTGTGTGTGTGTGTGTGTGTGTGTGCACCTCAGCCCTCTGTGCCCGAGTGTTTGACTCAAAGTACGCTTTGGTATCAACAACATCTGGTGAAGTACATAACTAATTAGTACCTGATGCCTTTCCACAGTATGCAAGCCAGGCCATTATGGAGACAGATGTCTCTACACGTGCAGCAGCCAGTGCCAGGGAGGGCAGACTAAATGTGACTCTAACGGCGATTGTACCAAAGGTATGTTTGCCGGTTAGATACTGAATTCCTGCTGGTAATCAAACGTTTGTACTGACTTTCTCCAGAACGACCAGAGCTGGAAAAGGACGTTAAACGGATTAATTCCAGCTTTGCTAAGCCAACTTACGTTTTGGAACAGTTTCACTCGTGTGTGTGCATACACGCTCGAAATATTCTATCTTGATGATTAGTACAGCTCTTAATGCGATACAATATTGTTTACACTTTACGCGAGCGCTTGAAGCTATGTGGTCACCGCGTTATCGAGTACGCTTCTGTTGGCTCAGTGCCAGCATTGCAGACGCTGTCACTGTCTAGGTTTCTGAATGGTGTGATGAAAGACATAGCACAAAACAGCTGAAAACGATCTGTGAGGATGAAAATGGTACTATTAGCCCCTTTAAACGTTGCGATCAGCTAAGTGACATTGTCTGATACTCCATGACACGCCTTCCTGCCCCCCCCCCCCCCACCCGGCTCCCCCTCCCCCCTCCCCAACACACACCTTTCTGATTTCCGTTTGCAATCGATAAGCGAACAAGAGAGAGAGAGAGAGAGCGCAGAAAGTGAAAATAGAAATGCTGCTCACTTAAGTCTCATAAGTCTCAGTTCCCAGTTCTAATTATGGGCAACATGTCCCGATCACAACGTACTTACTTAGGCCCTTGGCTACATGTGGAGCATAGGCCATCGACAACCCTTCGCCATCGCACTCTGTTCTGGGCTAGTCTTGCCACTCCAGTCCAGTTGGTACCCTGCTTACATAGCTCTGCCTCAGTGTCCCGCCTCCAGCTGTTGCGAGGCCGGCCTCTCTTCCTTTTCCCCTGTGGGTTCCATGTCAGGGCTTGGCGTGTGGTGCTGGATGCTGGCTTCCTGAGGGTGTGTCCAATCCAGCCCCACTTCCTCCGCAGGATCTGCTTGGCCACTGGTTCCTGCCCCGCTCGCTCCCACAGCTCTTCATTCCGGATCTTCTCTGGCCATCGGATGTTGAAGATGCGCCTCAGACAGGTGTTGAGAAATGTCTGGATCTTCTGCTGCATGGTCTTCGTTGTCCTCCATGTTTCGCATCCGTAGAGCAGAACCGACTTCACGTTGGAGTTGAAGATGCGAAGTTTGGTTCTTATGCTGACAACTTTGGATGCCCAGACGTTCTTCAGCATGACCATCGCTGCCCTTGCCTTGCCGATTCTGGCTGTGACGTCTCGGTCTGTGCCTCCCTGTCCATCAACCACACTTCCCAGGTAGACAAAGGACTCTACCTCCCTGATGGGCTCTCCACCGACTGTGACTGGTGTGTTGGCAGTGGTGTTGATCTTCATCAGCTCGGTTTTCTTCCTGTTGATCTTGAGCCCTGTTCCGGCTGATGTGGCTTCCAGGCGCGTAGTCTTGTCCGATCACAACGTAAGAAGTCATAATTATTGTATTTCACGCGAATTGAAAATTACGGTCGCAACATGACACTGGTTTTGTTGACACAATGCATGACAGAACTGTTTTCTAGTGTCGTGTATGCGGCAGTGTTTCTAAGGAAGGTTGCAGCCTGTCTAGTCTACAAGGGAGATTTTGTTCCATTTCAGGTTGCGTGGGAAACTTGGGGAGGCCCAGGTGTACAGGTTTGCATTGTTTGTCACAACAACAATTTATTGCACACACACACACACACACACACACACACACACACACACACACACACACACACACACACACACACACACACAGGCGATTTTGTTGAACAAGCCGTGTAACACGGGGAATGTACTCTCCAACTCTGTATAATCCGGGGCACTTCTCGCTTTAAAGCCGGATGTACTCTCCACCTCTATATACTCCGGGGCACTTCTCGCTTTAAAGCTGGATGTACTCTCCACCTCTATATACTCCGGGGCACTTCTCGCTTTAAAGCTGGATGTACTCTCCACCTCTATAATACTCCGGGGCACTTCTCGCTTTAAAGCTGGGTGTACTCTCCACCTCTATAATACTCCGGGGCACTTCTCGCTTTAAAGCTGGATGTACTCTCCACCTCTATAATAGTGGTGGAGAGTACATCCAGCTTTAAAGCGAGAAGTGCCCCGGCACTTCTCGCTTTAAAGCTGGATGTACTTTCCACCTCTATAATACTCCGGGGCACTTCTCGCTTTAAAGCTGGATGTACTCTCCACCTCTATAATACTCCGGGGCACTTCTCGCTTTAAAGCTGGATGTACTCTCCACCTCTATAATACTCCGGGGCACTTCTCGCTTTAAAGCTGGATGTACTCTCCACCTCTGTATAATCCGGGGCACTTCTCGCTTTAAAGCTGGATGTACTCCAAGGACAGACACACTCCACGAACGAAGCAAACCGTTAGTCTACATGTGGCTTAGACTAGAGGTTGCACATCCAGCTTTAAAGCGGGAAGTGCCCCGGAGTATATGGAGAGGGGGGAGTGTGTTACACTGGTATAGGTAGGTCATTTTGCTCATGCCATGTGTCGACCTGTATACATATCAGTTACATGTATATACCTGTTAAATGTTTACGTGCAAAGGCCAAAGATGAGCATCTCTCTCTCTCTCTCTCTCTCTCTCTCTCTCTCTCTCTCTCTCTCTCTCTCTCTCTCTCAACGTCTTCAAATTTTGTGTCAGAAAAGGTCATTAATTTTATGACTTGATCCACAGCCAGAGTGGGCACACCTAGCCCCCTGATTGCAAAATCTTGAACTACAAAGCCCAGACTAACTCCACCCCCATGATATGGAAAAACAAGACCATGGCGCTATATCTGCATAGAATCAAACACAGGAATGAATGTAATCAGAGCATTTGACATCCATACGATAAATGAGACACGTGCAGATGATGAGAGAAGAGAAGAGAAAAGAAAGAAGTACTCTCTTTTTCCCCCAACTAGACCAGCATCTGGGTAGATGGAGATAGCATCATGGTTTCAAGTGCACATAAAGTTATGTCAGATAAATCTAAAACGTCTGAAAAAAAACACCCAGCACATATTTGGGCACTGGATTCGTTGAATGTTTCTTCACACGAATTGTGAAACACTCGACGACATTACCAACGGATTGCTCAGCAGAGTAGACCCCAGAGGTATGTCCCTTCCCATGCAGACATACATATAGCCCACCCGTAAGATCAGGCATGACAAAAAGAAAACGACGACGAAACACACACACACACACACACACACACACACACACACACACACACACACAACGTCGGAAATATATCTGCAAATACGCCATATGTCGATCAGCATACGGTGAAATGTCGATTCCTGTATGTCCCCTTTAACTCTCTAAGCTAGGGTCCCCGTCTAGGCCCCTCACGTTCACAACGCTTGGCTATAGAGGTATGACTTACGGGATCGCAAACTGTCTCTTTTTACTCTCACGAGCGTGCAAGTCGGTGAGCAAAATGAGGAACTGAATACAGCGCTAGCAAAACGGGTTTATATCAAATAAAAGCGACACAAAAGGGACAGAAACCACTTAACTTTGACAAAGGACGGCACAGGTCGACGTTTCGGCTTACGCCTTCTTCAGGACATAAACAAATGGGACATAACTTCAACAAACAAGCAAAAGGTAACTCTGCGGACGTACTGACATACACGGCGCGGGAAAAAAAAAAAAAAAAAAAAAAAGGTGGGCGAGAAAAGGACCAGAAAAAATAGCAAAATTATCACAACACCCATCCTTAGGTGACAGAAGACCATGGACTGTGTGTGAAAAAAAAAAAAAAAAAAAAAATGTTGAGCAGAAAAGAACAAAAAAGAATAGTGAAAATTAGCAATCACAACACCCATCCTTTGGTGACACAGGACCATGGATTGTGTGTGAAAAAAAGTTCAGAGGGTTATGTTACGGCTTTTCGTTCAAACCACCCGGGGCCTGACTTCCCAGGCGCTGAATAATGTGCGACTCCATGTCGCGTCTGTCTGTGGCGTCACCATGCATAAGCCACAGGCCAGTTACTGTCATATTTAAGATGGAGTGGCCTGCAGAATTGAAATGCACGGCAACGGGTTTTATTCTGTTGTGTCTGGTGTCGGCGATATGTTCAGCAAAGCGTGTTGCCAGGCTACGTCCAGTTTCCCCAACATACAGTTTGTGACATGCGGTACAGATGATGGCGTATATGAGGTTTGTACTGTCGCATGTGAAGTGGCGTTTGATGGTCATTTTTCCTTTGG
This sequence comes from Batillaria attramentaria, assembly GCA_018292915.2. Classification (NCBI taxonomy): domain Eukaryota; kingdom Metazoa; phylum Mollusca; class Gastropoda; family Batillariidae; genus Batillaria; species Batillaria attramentaria. The sequence continues at coordinate 909,248 of JACVVK020000254.1, forward strand.
GGCCCTTGACAGAAGTCACTGTTGAGACATGACAGCAGGTTTTGCAATTTTGTTTTTTGCATGGAGTTGTACCAGGGGGTAGGGGTTGGTGGGGCCTGACATTGGCGCGAACCAGAAGGTCTCGTAAGTTGGTGTCCCTCTTGTATGCAACAAGAGGTGGGGTGTGGAAGGTCTGTCCAACTGTGCAACTCTTCGACAGAATGTGCCAGTTGGACATGATGATACGTTGGACTGACAGATTATGGGGGTGAAATGGAATGGAGAAAACCGGACGTTCCTGGGCAACTGTATTAGAAGAGGTGTTAGGATGGTGGTGTGTTGTGACTTTCAAAAGGGCTGCATCAATGGTGGTTTGGGGATAGCCCCTCTTTATAAAGAACAGCGACATTTCAACTGAACGTTCTTGAAAATCCTCTAAATCTGAACAAAGCCTCTTAAGGCGAAGGAACTGTGAATATGGGAGGCTGTGTTTAGTGGCAGGACTGTGTGATGAATCGTAATGCAGGTATGCATGTGAGTCTGTAGGCTTGTAGTGCACTGAGGTGGAGAGTGAACCGTTTTGAAGATTTACGGAGATGTCAAGGAAGTTGACTGCAGTCGCTGAGATGGCGTACGTGTATTTGATGGCTGGGTGGAAGTTTCGCAAGAAATCGATGTATTCCAGGAGTTGTTCTTCGGAAAGAGAGGTCGCTCCAAACCCGTCGTCAATATATCTCTTGTACAGCTCAGGGACCGGGCCTGTGTACAAAGACTGCATTCTACACTCCAGGTACCCCATGAAGAGGCAGGCATAGGATGGGCCCATTTTCGTGCCCATGGCAACACCGCTGATCTGTGAGAATATCTCACCATTGAACTCAAATATGTTCAAGGTGAGGACCAGTTCTGCCAGGCGGAGGAGGGTGTGGGTTGGAGGGTTTTTGACTTGACGTTTGTTCAAGAAGAACTCCAGAGCTTTGAGCCCATCGGTGTGTGGAATGCATGTGTATAGCGCAGTGACGTCTACAGTGAAGAGCAGGGTGGGACTGAAACTGATGGTGTCAATAATCTGTAGGGCGTGGTTGGTATCTTTGACGTAGGTTGGCAGGTTTTGGACGAAGGGTTGCAGGATATAATCAAGATATTGTGAGATGTTTTCCGTAGGGCAGCTGCAGGCGGAGACGATAGGGCGACCTGGGGAGTTGGCTTTATGTATCTTTGGAAGCAGATAGAATTTTGGTTGTTTAATGTTGTTGTTAATTAGGAGTTTTGCTGTCTTGGGCAGTTCATCTTTCTTGATCGAATGGAGGACCGTTGTTGAGACCTGTTTTTGGTCTGCAGCTAACGTAGGAGCGGGAAGGGCAGCGTATGAGTCAGGATCAGAAAACTGACGGTGTGCTTCTTGGAGGTACAGGGAACGGTCCCAGACGACGACTGCTCCGCCCTTATCAGCAGGTTTGATTACAATGTCAGTTCTCTTCTGCAGGGACCGTAGCGCAGCGAGTTCCTCTTTGGTGAGGTTTGATTTGGGGAGGGGTTTATGTTTTAGGTTCAGGACTTCTTTGTGACATTTGGAGATGTAAAGTTCCACGTCGCTGAATTTGCCGTGTGGGGGCTCTCGTCTAGGAGGAGATTTGAAAAGTTTAGTGAAAATATCCTCCTGTGAGTCGTCTGGCTTGCGAGGCACTCCCCCTAGACAGGCCATCCAGCGGAGGGTACGGAAAAACCGCTCACACCGGTGAACTGTTTCATATTTGTTAGTGGTAGGTTTAAGGGGCACAAATTTCAGGCCCTTACCTAGAACCGACTTCTCATGATCAGTGATGGTTAAAGTATCAGGGATGCATCGAACAAGAACGGAAGAACTATCCTCTTGTTTAGACATACAGGAGGTATGGTCAGGTTTCTTGTGTTGTGAAAGGAAATGTAACTTTTTTTGTTTTGTGTATTGCAGTTGCTGATAAAGCAGTTGGTTATGCGTGGAGACTATACGTTTGATTAAAAGGGCAGTAGTGTAGTCACACACCTGTGAGATTTGATTCTTTACTTGGATGAGTTGCTTGTCTAAATTTAGCATCTTCTGGTGAAGGTCACGGATGTGGGACTTGATAATTTGAAAGCTAGTTTTGCGCAATATGCGGTTTGTGATAGAAGCGAGCCTTTGGTTGGAGTGGTCTGAAGGGTGATGAGTCAACTGGAAGCCTTTGGGAACTATATCATCTCTTACACATGTTCGGAGAAAGGCCAGGTGGCTTGCTGTCTTTGTTTTGCAGAACACGGTTTTGGCGTACGCCAGTGCCGGGCTTAGCATCAGGGGAGTCAAGAAAAAGAAACAGCGAAGAACGCTGCAAGTAAAGTTTGAGAAGTTAGAAGCCGCAGGCATCTTGAAAATGTTACTAAAACAATTGCAAAAACAATATTGCCAAAAAAACAAAAAAGGGGGAAAGAAAATAGCAAAACAATGTAAACAATGAAGGTAAACGATGTAATGAAATTGAAATTTACTTAAGTTGACAAACAAAGGATTGATGAGGAGGGAATGAATTTCGGTTCCACAAAAATAATTAGTAGGGGAGGTAACTGCGTAATAGAAAAAACGACCAAACTAACCAAAAGGAGCTTGAAAACACATGAAAGCTCTTGCAAAACAAAAAAGAATGAAAAAGAATAATAGGAAGCCGGAGATAAAAACATACATGGAAGAAAACAATGGCGTAAGGTGAGAAAGACGGTACAGTCAAGCTGTTAACAACGGGTAGAAACGGACAAAACGGTAGCACATGTAGGAGCAGTCGAATGAGATCAAATAGAAACGGAAACGGTAATGACTGCGAAGTGGTTACAAGTTAAGCAAATAAAAGCGACACAAAAGGGACAGAAACCACTTAACTTTGACAAAGGACGGCACAGGTCGACGTTTCGGCTTACGCCTTCTTCAGGACATAAACAAATGGGACATAACTTCAACAAACAAGCAAAAGGTAACTCTGCGGACGTACTGACATACACGGCGCGGGAAAAAAAAAAAAAAAAAAAAAAGGTGGGCGAGAAAAGGACCAGAAAAAACATGGAGTCGCACATTATTCAGCGCCTGGGAAGTCAGGCCCCGGGTGGTTTGAACGAAAAGCCGTAACATAACCCTCTGAACTTTTTTTCACACACAATCCATGGTCCTGTGTCACCAAAGGATGGGTGTTGTGATTGCTAATTTTCACTATTCTTTTTTGTTCTTTTCTGCTCAACATTTTTTTTTTTTTTTTTTTCACACACAGTCCATGGTCTTCTGTCACCTAAGGATGGATGTTGTGATAATTTTGCTATTTTTTCTGGTCCTTTTCTCGCCCACCTTTTTTTTTTTTTTTTTTTTTTTTCCCGCGCCGTGTATGTCAGTACGTCCGCAGAGTTACCTTTTGCTTGTTTGTTGAAGTTATGTCCCATTTGTTTATGTCCTGAAGAAGGCGTAAGCCGAAACGTCGACCTGTGCCGTCCTTTGTCAAAGTTAAGTGGTTTCTGTCCCTTTTGTGTCGCTTTTATTTGCTTAACTTGTAACCACTTCGCAGTCATTACCGTTTTGGGTTTATATCAGTCAAAGGGGAGCAATCATTTGTTAGTGTGCAGCAAGGAAACAATCTCAGCATAGGGAGAGTTAATAATTTAAGTGCACATGATGAGGCATTCGTTTCTCTTCCTTTAGTCTCTTTGTTGGAAGAGTCTGAAAGTTACAGACGCAAACGTTTAAGTCAGACACGCTGTAGTCGAACCTCGGATAAGTCCAAACAATTTTTTTCCCGGTCAAACTTGTTCTTTGTATGACTAAATTTTCAACGGGTAAGTCTGTGGGGTACTCCAAAACGAGTAAGTCAAACTTCGGTTATGTCAAACAAAATTTGCCCTTGTTTGCTTCGGACAAGCCAGAGTAGTCACCGGCACAGGAATATTTTTCTCCATCTGATGGGTCGGCGCCAAACACGTACAGATGATATTTTCCGTGCAGTTAGGTACGAGACGGCTACGTGGCTGGGGAAGGAGGGGGGGGGGGGGGGGGGGGCTAGTTACCTTGGATGATTTCGACTGAAATAAATGAGGATCCCTGGAAGTCTTAACCACTGGACCATCGACCAGCCCGGAACAAAATAAAAATATAGTTACAGAGATTCAGTGACATGACAGTTTATACGAGTGTGTGGAGTATAATTAATTCTAACAGTAAGCGCGTGCTGACCAAGGGAAATAAACTGTCAGTATCCAAACCGAATCTTGGTGAAATGGTGTAAATCGGAAGCCTTCTTCAGAATTCGACCTTACCCGTCGTCACGGATCAGTCAAACCGGTAAGTCGAACAACAATCCATTTCCCCTGTGAATTCGACTTAAGTGTGATCGAATGTATAGAAACCCATGATTATAAAGACAAACCTCATCGGTATGAATTGTTTTAGGGTGTGACGACACACATTACGGACCAGACTGTCAGGAGGAGTGTGGTCATTGTTATGGAGGGAAGAGATGTAACGCAAGCACTGGAGTCTGTCCTACAGGATGTGCTCCGGGTTATGGTCCTAACCAGCACTGCAAGACACGTACGTTATCTGTACTACATCATTATAAAACAGGTTTAAGTATAATTACTGTGTCGTGCGCACAGCACACTGAATTCACCGCAAACTCACGCGCGGGTTGCATACTGGTGTCCGAAGCGCTAAACACTGTAACTGTCTATCGTAACGTGATTGGATACATTCTTATACGGTGATTATGATTGTATTATTTGCATGCTTTTTACGTTTTATGTGTATGTTCTACGCGTGTTGCAAAGCAATTTTCTCAATTCTGAGACAAATAAAACTGACTTGACTTGACTAACTATGACAGAGCTGACTGTACTCTGTCATATGCGCAGCCGATTATTGATCCAGTTGTTCTATCACCCAGGCACAATGATACACGCCTAGTAGTGGTAAATGAGAAACAAACTCTGACATAAACTGTGCATTCGTCTTTGATTCCACTTGCATGTATATATTATGTGGAATTCTAACCCCGAGTATACATTGCAGCGTGTACTTCAGACAAGTATGGACGGGACTGTCGTAACACGTGCAGCAAAGGCTGTGTCAACAACACGTGTGACCAACTTACCGGTGTCTGCTCGTGTCGTGCTGGCTGGAATCCACAAGACGCCAAGTGCAAGACAGGTAAACAATTCCGGAAGCATGCCGATCATAACATAATACATGTGTATGAGACTGATGGGGGGTAGACCTGTAACGTTGTACCAGTCTGACTCAGGATAAGCAGCTATCAAAATGTGAATAAAAATGCTTATGGTACAACCGACACGAATTGTCTTAGAGCTTATCAATCCGCCTGTGTTCATCGGGGACGATGGGTGTTTTATGATTAGCTCCAGATATGTCTCAAGACGAATGTAGAAATAGGTTTGTCTTTAATTTCCACGTTCATGGTCTATGTTTGATATCATAATCGAATCACTAACTCCTGCCTGTTTTCTGCCAATCTCAATGTACGCCTTCCAGCCACTGCTTCATCAGTTGTATGCTGTTGTCCTGTGTCCTGTGTTGTGCAGAATGTACTGCTGGTACGTACGGCGCGAACTGCGGCAGTCAGTGTGGCGAGGGATGCAAAGACACATGTGACAAGGAGAACGGACATTGCCAGTGTAAGGACGGATGGAAGACCGATACCTGTGACCGCAGTGAGTAACTAAATTCTTTTTTTTTTTTTTTTTTTTTTTTGGGACGTACGTCAATGAGCTTGGGACAATTTTGAATTAAACGTTTTCCACAACGAATGTAGCCCAGTCCTCAGTCTGTTGAAATCATTGCGTCGCACGAACGAAATTTCTAAAAGACACACACACACACACACACACACACACACACACACACACACACACACACACACACACACACACACTGAAGAAAACACAAACAAAGTTTTACGGAAATAAGTGGTAATTAAGGGTGGATGATACTTCGACTAAAATGAGGATCTCCTGAAGTTATGTCTAAACACACATGTGTAACACGTACATTTGAAGTTACCGGGCTTCATGAAAAACGGGCTGACATACTTAGCGCTGCTGTTTCCACTGAAACGTTGACCTGGCATGAATGAAACACACATCCGTATGAATGGTGAGACATGTGGATAAAAAGTGAAACCAAAAATGTGTGTGTGTGTGTGTGTGTGTGTGTGTGTGTGTGTGTGTGTGTGTGTGTGTGTGTGTGTGTGTGTGTGTGTGTTGGGGGGGGGGGGGGTATGTGTGTGTGTGTGTGTGTGTGTGTGTGTGTGTGTGTGTGTGTGTGTGTGTGTTGGGGGGGGGGGGTATGTGTGTGTGTGTGTGTGTGTGTGTGTGTGTGTGTGAGTGTGTGTGTGTGTGTGTGTGTGTTGGGGGGGGGGGGTATGTGTCTTTGTCCACATTTGACAGTTTTGAATTCAATGAAATTTGTTTTCAGGTAATGCAAAATAAATGAAAAATCTTCAAATTTTGTCAGCAAAGGTCATGTTAATCCACAAGCGAAGTGGGTACACCTAGTCCCATGGCAAAATCTTGAACTTCAAAGCCCAGACTAACTCTGCCCCCTTGATATGGAAACAAACCCCATGGTGCTATACGAGTATCTGCATAGAATCGAACACAGGAATGAATGTAATCAGGGCATTTGACATCCATACGATAAACGAGACACGTGCAGATGGCATACGCCCAGAAAAGAGAGAAGTAATCTCTTTCCCCAATCTAGACCAGCATGTAGGTAAATAAAGATAGAATTTTCAGCTTGCATCATGGGTTCAGGTGCACATAAAGTTATGTCAGATAAATCTAACACGTCTGATAAATATAGGAAATTATTTGGTCACTGAATTGGCTGAATGCTTCTTCAAATGAATTGGAAGGTACTTGACGACATAACGAACGGATTGCTCCGCTGGGTATACTCCAGAGTTATGTCCTGTGCCATGTAGACGTGTAGTCCACCCTTAAGATTATGCATTTTGGTTTAATATTACTTCAAACTGACAAGGCGTCTATTTTCCAGGTTGTGAGGCAGGTACCTATGGCCCCAGCTGTCAAGGGAAATGTAGTGAAGGATGTGCAGCCGACTGTGACGACATGAGCGGACACTGTGACTGTAAACCTGGCTGGCGTCACTCTTATAAGTGTGAAGAGAGTAAGTAATTAATTTGTATAATGTGACTATCGAAGCTGAGTCGCGCAGTCTCCTAAGTGCCATTCCGGTATGCGGGGGGTGGGGGGTGGGGGGCGACGCTGGGAATACGAAACGGTGTTAGGCGAAAAATATGAAACCGTGGCTTGGTGGGTGGGTGAGAGAAGCTTTCAAAACTCGAAAAGTGTGGGTGTGTCTGTATGTCTGTGTGTGTCGGGAGGGGAGAGGGGTGGGGTGGGGGGGGTGGTACAAATATCAAACATTTGGGGGAAGGGGCTCAGTCTTTTGTTTTATTTCGGGGATATAGGCATGGGGGGCTTTCGGTGGGTGGGTGGTGGCGGGGGGGGGGGGGGGGGGGGGGCTAAAGCACCGAAAGAGTATAAATTATAATAATTATATGTTTGCATATTTCTGCTATTATTGGGAGGGGAGGGGGGAGAGGGAGGGGCTTTTCCCCTCGTCCGGCCCTGAACTGAAATAGTGGATAGAATGATGTTCACCTCGGCAGAATGTGAAGAGGGGACGTACGGTCACGACTGTAACATGACGTGCGGTCACTGTGCGGAGTCATCAGCATGTGAACGCGACACGGGTCGCTGCACACAAGGCTGTGTTGACGGCTTCGAGGGAGACAACTGCCATGGTAAGACTGAACTCCACAATCATGTAGATCTGCGTCTGGTGTGTGCATGGTCACGGGGTCAAAACCCTTTTTGAGATATTAAACGCACCCTTGCACACGTCTAGCAAACCCACAACTATAGAGGAAACTCATTCTTGCCAAATGCATGCAGTGTGTACACAGTAATTAGTAGTGTCAATTCCTTGCGTATTCAGAGAAAGACCAATCCAATAAGTAGCAGGCATATTTACATAATAGTGCCCAGCTAAAACAATCCAATGTTTGCACTCAGTGCATGCTACACGTTTGACTGAGTTTACCGACTGAACGCTACTCTGCTGGTGAGTTCTTGTCGAAGCTCACAAGCCTACATTTGACAGGGTAGAGAGATCGTTTATGCATCTCCCCCACCCTCTCTTCTCCTACTACGCCTAGCCCGCTAGCTAGGGCCAAGTGTCGCAATGAAACCTCTCGCTTGACCAAAGTACTTGCAAGATTTCGGCCCCCATGCATTGTGTACCAACCACGTGTTTCCAGATCAGAAATTACATAAACTGTGTACCTACCTTCATCATGTGAAGGCGTTCAGCAATGAACACAGCATTGACAAAAAGATTCCCTTCAACATACAGAAAACCACCGACGGTAGCCATCTCGAATATTCGGTAAACAAATCCACAGTCAGCTTCAGTCCCAGTCACAAACGTTGATTGGGTGAATTTTGCAGCGCCGGCGCAGAACGGAGACCATTTTTCGTTTCAGTTTACAAAGACGGAGTTAGAAAGTTCCAGATAATGCTTGCGAGCAACTCGGAGCCAGCAAATGTTGTGTTCCGTAGGCGTGCAGACCATGTAGCTCTTTGGGACGCAAGGCTGGACACAGCTCGGGAACCAAGCCAAAGATAGCTTTAGCCACGTGACTGACTGGGATTAGGGTGGACAACTCCTCACTAACCGCTGTACGAAGCTGACTTGCGAGAATTGTTCTTGCGCAGATTTACTTCGAGTGTGTACGGGAAGGCAATTATGCACGGGAATAACCAGTTAACCACCAGTCCCCTGCCCTGGGCAGATTCAGTCGCAGACCACGATCTGTCGATCAGGTCAGGGGCAGTTACCGGACAAAGAAGGGAACGTAAGCACATTTCTCTCCCTTGCAGGGTGCCAAGTCTCTTTCTCGGGTTACGAATTCATTGTTCTATAGATTCCCCTTCCATGGCGTTCTTTGTGTTTTATACTATGGTCTATAGATTCACCTTGCATGACGTTCTTTGTGCTTTATGCTATGTTCTATTGATTCGCCTTCCATGGCATTCATTGTGCTTTATACTATGGTCTATAGATTCACCTTACGTGACGTTCTTTCTGCTTTACGCTATGTTCTATTGATTCGCCTTCCATGACGTTCATTGTGCTTTATACTATGGTCTATAGATTCACCTTGCGTGACGTTCTTTGTGCTTTGTGCTATGTTCTATTGATTCGCCCTCCATGACGTATACTATGATCTATAGATTCACCTTGCGTGGCGTTCTTTGTGCTTTGTGCTATGTTCTATTGATTCGCCTTCCATGACGTTCATTGTGCATTATACTATGATCTATAGATTCACCTTGCGTGACGTTCTTTGTGCTTCATGCTATATGTTCTATTGATTCGCCTTCCATGACGTTCATTGTGCTTTATACTATGGTCTATAGATTCACCTTGCGTGACGTTCTTTCTGCTTTATGCTATGTTCTATTGATTCGCCTTCCATGACGTTCATTGTGCTTTATACTATGATCTATAGATTCACCTTGCGTGACGTTCTTTCTGCTTTATGCTATGTTCTATTGATTCGCCTTCCGTGGCGTTCATTGTGCTTTATACTATGGTCTATAGATTCACCTTGCGTGACGTTCTTAGTGCTTTATGCTATGTTCTATTGATTCGCCTTCCATGACGTTCATTGCGCGGCGTAAAGCCCTAAAAAACTAACTAACCATGACGTTCATTGTGCTTTATACTATGGTCTTTACATTCACCTTGCGTGACGTTCATTCTATAGATTCGCTATCCACGACGTTCATTGTGTTATGTGCAGAGCAACTACAAGAGGAAGACGAGGGCAGTGCTGGTGTGGTGGCCGGCGTGGTGATTGTGGTGCTGTTACTGTTGCTCATCCTTGTAGTGGCTGTCGTCCTTTGGTACAGGTCAGTGTCAATTCTCACAAGGACATCCCAGAAGGAAGCCTTTCATAAAATACAACCTTCAATCAAAATTCCGTCATGGCGGACATGTTCACATTACTGCACTGACAGGGGAGCCGGCGGGACGTTACCCACAAGCCAGTCGCGAACCATAATTATATATATATGTCAACCTTCACTAATTTTTCGCACACTATCTGCTTGGTTACTGTCTAGAACATCCACGCGTTAGGAAGTATTTTGAGTTGAGTTTTGCTTATGTTCTGTATCTCACTGAACAAGGGCGTGAAGCGGTATTTCAGTTCTGCCCCTTCTGAACACGGCTGACTGCCTAACTAGTTTTATTGCTCGTGCCACGTGGTCACGGGCTCTGGCCGCTGAGCCAGCCGATTTTGCCCGCGGTGCTTGCGATGGGCAGAACCCTTGCGGGAAAACGACAAAACAAAACAGAACAAACAAAAAACTAAGACAACAACAACATCAACAGAAATACGGCCGGGTCAGCTGAGCGGTAGGGGAGCCGGGGTGGTCGAATGGTAGAGCGTTGGACTTCTAATGCTCGGGTTGTGAGTTCGATCCCGGCTGGGGCCAATTATTTCTGCTGGCTTTTTCCTCGTTGCCCCGACTTTGATATCACCCTCTGTGGTGGAAAAGGACGTTTAAACTCTCAAACACCCACCCACCCAGCTGAGCGGCAGAACGGTAATCATGAATGAATGCTCGGGTCGTGTGTTCGAATCCTAGATGGACTTCAGAAAACTCTGCTCGATCTTTGCTATCACCCATGAGTGGTGGAAAAGGACGTTAAAACCCTAAAATCCACCCTACTTGCACGATTTAATAAAAAAAATAGTGTGATGTCGTAATTATGATTGACTGGTTTGAAATGTCTTTTGTTTCAACAGACGTCGGGGTGGCTGCCAAAGTCCTGCCCGGAAGCCGCATGCTACCCGGGGTAGAGATGGAGACCCCCTTTATGTCAACTGTCCAGAGCCAGCCGTCTACTTTGAGTCGTACGACAATGACAGTATGTCTGTTGTTTATCTGTTGTGTGCAACACTTTTTCTAGTTTTTGATGGGACTTTCAATGCTCGGGTTATGAGTTCGAATCCCGGTTGGGGAAAATATTTGTCCTGGCCTTTTCTTCGTTGCCCCGTCCTTGACATCACTTATTTGTGATGGGAAAAGACGTTAAACACTTAAACACCCCCCCTCACCCACTCTGGCCTTTCAGGTTAACAGTTATACCGTCATCTGGAAAAAAAAAATGCCTAGGCTCCATGAATTTGATAGTCGCATAGGCCCTTTCTTCATGATGACGCGAGTGTTCAGATGAAAAAACTTCAGATTCGTTTAGACAGTGTCACAGAATGGAAAATGGTTCGTTTTCCTGCACAGTCAGTCTTGTTTCAACTGTTTACAGAGACGAACGAACGACAACCGAACACTACTCAGAGCAACCCGATGCACGGCACTGCCCCAGTTACCGGCCCTTCCACAGTACGCACGCAGCCACTTGGAGCTGTGAGTCACACAATGATATACGCTCATATTGCGATCATGCATTTTTCGTTGCACAATATTCCTTTTGGTGTATTCTATTTTATGGTCGGAAAATGTGTTTTGACTTCTCAGATGAAACAGTTGTACGAAAATCAGTGTTCAGTTTAACTGCACTGAAAAGTTAGTCTATAAGGCGAGGTACAACATCTGTGTCAGGTGTGTGTGTGTGTGTGTGTGTGTGTGTGTGTGTGTGTGTGTGTGTGTGTGTGTCCGTGCGTGTGTGTGTGTGTGTGTGTGTGTGTGTGGTCGGGGGGGGGGAAGGAGGGGGGGGATCCACATTTATCTACTACCTTGAGTATTTTACATTTTCGTCTTCGAAACCACCAGCGCCCGATCCGACTGTCTAGAATGCCGTATCATACCATCGCTAACCGAAGTCAGAATACAGTTGCACTAGTTTACAAGCACACCATGCTATAAAACCTCATTTCATTTATTGTTATCATTCATTTGTACCTGTCACCCGTGAAGATGCAGCCAGTCGGTTCAATGGGAGCGCAAAACAGTTTTGCTCCTTCATTTTTCTTTTGCTGCCACGACTCTTTGCCGGTCTCCAGTGGTGTTCCTCCCTGGTAATGAGTGGAATCCACGGAGGGCTCGGGAGTTGGGTCAATTTTATAATGCATGATGATGGCGATGAGGATGATGGTAAGATGATGCTATGGAGGTCCGTGTGGTTTGGGACTGCGGGACAGGGCCGCATTCCACGCTTCCTGTCACAAATATCCCGGCATTAACCAGGCCCGGGAACTACGGCACCTGCGGTGCCGGCCGTGTCATCACCCACATCCTCGTAGGCGACGTGTCATACCAAGGGAAGCACCCCCAAAGTCGCACCCGTGAAGTGGGTGAAGCTCGGCTGTGTGGCAACAGCCTCCCCATTGGGTCCATAGCACACCCGCTTTGAGTAGGATCCGACCTAGGTAGGAAAAATCCCGCTTGCCTCGGCTGGGACTCGAACCCGGGTCTCCCGGTCCATAGTCCGAAGTGCTAACTAGTACACTACAGGGGCTGGTGCTCCTTCAATTTCAGACCAATGTCTTGAGTAATGATGCAGAGGACGACGAGTTCGATGACGCCAGCGATGGCACGCTGGACGATGACAAGTGGTCTGAATACCAGACCCTCAAGCTCGCCATCGACCCCCATCAGAAACACCTGCTGGACAGACTCACATCCGGTGATCTTCCCACGGAGTTCAAGGTGAGTTCGGACGGATACCAAGGGAAGTAACTGACATGACTGATTTGTTCTGTAGGTGCGAGTTAGATCAGACGTGAGGTAAAGTTATGACGTAAGTAATGACGTAAGTTCCCAAAAGTATCTGAGGAGGTGTACGGACTCTGATGCCACTGGTTGGGACAGGCATTCGCATTAAAAAAAATTTAACAACGACCCGCTTCCGCAGCTTATGATTAGGTTACTGAGCAAATTCTGAAAACGCATAGTGAGCACCACACATGTCGTGGGTCCGGCAAACGTGTTGTCAGACACTGCAACGAGGAAAGCACATGTAGTTTGGTATGACTAAAATAAAAGCAGTAAGTCCATTGACGTCATTTGAGGGAAGAGACCATTCCGTCAATCTCCGTGATGGTGATGATGATGCTGATGACTGCCCATTAGTATAGCGCTGCAAGAAAACTTCCATGCAGTAAGCATGCTTACGGCGCCTTTGGAGTGAAGAGAGAGAGAGAGAGAGAGAGAGAGAGAGAGAGAGAGAGAGAGAGAGAGAGAACAAGAACAGGAACCTATATTTTACAACGGTAGAAGTTACAGGCATATTCATACCAATTTTAAAACTTGCCGTTGCTACACTACATGAGCTAATACTACTGAAAATCAAAAAAGAAGAAAGAAAAAGAAAGAAAAAGAGAGAGAGAGAGAGAGAGAGAGAGAGATCTTGAAATCACCCCTTTTCCCATACAATGACGTCATGGACGTACTGTGTTTTGTCAATACACGTCAGAGTGAGGGGATGTGGCTTTGGCCTCGGGGCCTGTAAAGTGCAGTCGTATGTTAATATTTTCTCCGTACAAGTTGGAAGCTGCGACTTTAAAAGTTACCTGTGTTTCAGAAACTGCCGGCTGGCCTGAAATACCACTACACAGAGGGAGACAGAGAGGAGAACAAGGACAAGAATCGGTTCAAGCGCATCATTCCCTGTACGTCAGATCCTACGGCTACCACGATGTGTGTGTGTGTGTGTGTGTGTGTGTGTGTGTGTGTGTGTGTGTGTGTGTGTGTGTGCGTGCGTGCGTGCGTGCGTGCGTGCGTGCGTGCGTGCGTGCGTGCGTGCGTGTGTGTGTGTGTGTGAGAGAGAGGGGGAGGGAGGGAGAGAGAGAGAGAGAGATCCAATTGTTCGTCTCTATCATTGTAAGTGAGTTACGTGATGCGGCGGTTGAGGGTCCCGCATCTCCGCTTTTGGCTATGGGCGTGTGTTGAGGGTTCTTCCCACTAGACCTGGGGAGGGGGGTCGGGGGGTGAGGAGTTCTGTCTGCCCCTGGTCCAAAGTAGTCTTTGCCCTTTGACCTGTCCAACTTGGGTGGCCCCTACCCCGAGCTTACGCTCCAACGCATAGCTCTCGGGGTATACCGGTATTGAGGCACACAAGCCATCACACTACAACGGATGGACTTTGTGATGTGCGTGCGTGCGCGTGTGCGTGTGCGTGCGTGCGCGTGTGTGGGTGCGCGTGCGTGCGTGCGCGTGTGTTTGCGCGTGCGTGCGTGCGTGCGCGTGTGTGTGTGCGCGTGCGTGCGTGCGTGTGTGTGTGCGCGTGCGTGCGTGTGTGTGCGTGTGTGCGCGTGCGTGCGTGTGTGTGTGTGTGTGTGTGCGCGCGCGTGCGTGCGTGTGTGCGCGTGTGTTTCCGCGTGCGTGCGTGTGTGTGCGCCTGCGTGCGCGCGCGTGTGTGTGTGTGCGCGCGTGCGTGCGGGTGTTTTTAGCGGTATCGAAGCTGCGTGTACACCATGTTGCTCCACAACCATTTCCAGACGACCACTCACGTGTGGTGCTGACCAAAGAGGGCAGCGATCCTTTCTCGGACTACATCAACGCCAACTACATCAAGGTTGGTGTTTATTCTCAATGTCGCTGCAGCAAAAGAATTAATCTGGCTACGGAAATTGTCTTGCGTCAGTATCACAAGCTCTCGGGGAAAATGCGCTACTGTCCAAGGTTAACGTTTACTAATCTTTGTTGTTGTTATTGTTGTGATAAATTAGGGCAATGGATTTCTTTAATCGTCCGACTTTGAGCGGGAAACAGTCAAAGAAAAAAAACAAAAACTTGCCACATTCTTTACCATGCCATTACCGGTTTTGCTTTTCTTTATACAGGACTATTCCGGCAACAACGCCTACATCGCGACACAAGGTAAGTCGTTCTGGGCGGGAGTCGTGTTTGTGTGTGTTTGGTTGTGTGTAGAGAGGTGGGGGTAGGGGGTGGGGGGGTGACCAGGGGTTTTTTACTTCAATTCTTGGAGCGTCTTTACAAAAAATTGGGGGAGCCGGGGTGATCGAATGGTAGAGCGTTGGACTTCTAATGCTCGGGTCCTGAGTTCTATCCCGGCTGGGGTCAAATATTTGTACTGGCTTTTTCATCGTTGCTTTATCTTTGATATCACCCTAAGTGGTGGAAAATGACGTTAAACCCCCCAAAACCCACCCACCCATTCTGTACAAAAGTTTGGTCACGTGAGCGATGAAAATGTTCGAGGTGTACCATTTCAGTTTACTGGCTGTGGTAATAAAGCAGGGCTGTCGCTGCATGGGCAATGATGTTAAGATGATGTTTTCATCATTCTCAGGACCACTGCCGAACACCGTTGCTGACTTCTGGCGTATGGTGTGGCAGGAACACGTGACCCAGATCGTCATGCTGACCAACCTCACGGAGAAGATGAAGGTGTGCACAGGCTGAAAAACCAGCATTTTATAGAATTAATACAGCTTATTGCTTTCGATTTGTTCGATGGTCATTTGCAATCATATGCTTTATACACTAACTTCCTGCAGATCACATCTGACTCTGACATCGGAGAAAAAAAAATGGACCTGGCGAGAAGCTGGTGGGGGGAGGGGGGGGGGGGAGAAATACAACAACAAAAAGAACAAAAGCAAAACTCATTGTATGAAATGTCTGCCTAGTCTTTGATGATTTATCCGTACTCGATAATTTATCTTCTTTTTTAAAGCGTATTTTTTTAAAGCTGGAAACGACGGACGACGAAACACTATTGGATGCAAACATCAGCCTGTCCGCTTATTTTTGTGTTATTTCCCCGCACGCTAACTGTACATTGCCTGGTGCTGTGTGCAGCCCAAGTGTCACCAGTACTGCCGTTACTTTATTTCTTTATTACTTTATTTCCCGGCACGCTAACTGTACATTGCCTGGTGCTGAGTGCAGCCCGTGTCACCAATACTGGCGTTACTTTATTTCCCGGCACGCTAACTGTACATTGCCTGGTGCTGAGTGCAGCCCGTGTCACCAATACTGGCGTTACTTTATTTCCCCGCACGCTAACTGTACATTGCCTGGTGCTGTGTGCAGCCCAAGTGTCACCAATACTGGCGTTACTTTATTTCCCCGCACGTTAACTGTACATTGCCTGGTGCTGAGTGCAGCCCAAGTGTCACCAGTACTGGCGTTACTTTATTTCCCCGCACGCTAACTGTACATTGCCTGGTGCTGAGTGCAGCCCAAGTGTCACCAGTACTGGCGTTACTTTATTTCCCCGCACGCTAACTGTACATTGCCTGGTGCTGAGTGCAGCCCGTGTCACCAATACTGGCGTTACTTTATTTCCCGGCACGCTAACTGTACATTGCCTGGTGCTGAGTGCAGCCCGTGTCACCAATACTGGCGTTACTTTATTTCCCGGCACGCTAACTGTACATTGCCTGGTGCTGTGTGCAGCCCAAGTGTCACCAGTACTGGCGTTACTTTATTTCCCCGCACGTTAACTGTACATTGCCTGATGCTGTGTGCAGCCCAAGTGTCACCAGTACTGGCGTTACTTTATTTCCCCGCACGCTAACTGTACATTGCCTGGTGCTGTGTGCAGCCCAAGTGTCACCAGTACTGGCGTTACTTTATTTCCCCGCACGCTAACTGTACATTGCCTGGTGCTGTGTGCAGCCCGTGTGTCACCAGTACTGGCGTTACTTTATTTCCCCGCACGCTAACTGTACATTGCCTGGTGCTGTGTGCAGCCCAAGTGTCACCAGTACTGGCGTTACTTTATTTCCCTGCACGCTAACTGTACATTGCCTGGTGCTGTGTGCAGCCCAAGTGTCACCAGTACTTGCGTTACTTTATTTCCCCGCACGCTAACTGTACATTGCCTGGTGCTGTGTGCAGCCCAAGTGTTACCAGTACTGGCCGGAGAAAGGTCAGCAGAAGAAGCATGGCGGGATCACGGTGACCGGGGTGGACGTGCAGCTCCGGGCTGACTTCTTCACCAGGACCTTCAGACTCAAGACCGCGGTAACTGCATGTATACTTCACAACATCATGTTGAGTGTAGGAGTAAGGTAGGGGAGAGGGCGTGGTGGTGTGGAAGGACCGTGGTGGTGTGGAAGGGCCGTGGTGGTGTGGAAGGGCCGTGGTGGTGTGGAAGGACCGTGGTGGTGTGGAAGGACCGTGGTGGTGTGGAAGGACCGTGGTGGTGTGGAAGGGCCGTGGTGGTGCGGAAGGACCGTGGTGGTGTGCAAGGGCCGTAGTGGTGTGGAAGGACCGTGGTGGTGTGGAAGGACCGTGGTGGTGTGCAAGGACCGTGGTGGTGTGGAAGGACCGTGGTGGTGTGCAAGGACCGTGGTGGTGTGCAAGGACCGTGGTGGTGTGGAAGGACCGTGGTGGTGTGCAAGGGCCGTGGTGGTGTGGAAGGACCGTGGTGGTGTGGAAGGGCCGTGGTGGTGTGGAAGGACCGTGGTTGTGTGGAAGGACCGTGGTGGTGTGCAAGGGCCGTGGTGGTATGGAAGGGCCGTGGTGGTGTGGAAGGGCCGTGGTGGTGTGCAAGGGCCGTGGTGGTGTGCAAGGGCCGTGGTGGTGTGCAAGGGCCGTGGTGGTGTGCAAGGGCCGTGGTGGTGTGCAAGGGCCGTGGTGGTGCAAAATGAAGGATTGGGGCGTTGGGGTAAAATATGTACCCATTTTCGAGCACTTTGCAAATTCACTATCTTCCTATGCATATTAAATAAAACCACAACCATTACCACCACCACCACCACCTTCGACTGCAGCAGCAACAAAAACAACAGTAGCAGCAACAACTACAAAATAAACTTTAGTGAGGAGGAGGAGGTCGCGTTGGAGATACGGGTTGTGGTGTATACGGGTATCGTAGGGGGGAGGGGAGGGCTGAAGCAGACCACAGTTGTTTTTCCTGAATGTCTGCTTTTTGGCTTCATGTGTTTTTATAGCCAGATGATTTGTGAAAATAGGCCAGTTCAGCTAGTACAGACATCTGTAACTGTCTTGTGCACGAACACTTTTCCCTGTTCCCGTACCAGACTGGGGTTCAAACCGTGACCCAGTACCAGATGACGGTGTGGCCGGACCATGGAGTCCCCACCGCCTTCTCTCTGGTCAACCTCTGGCGTTACATCAAGACCCGGACTGTTCCCAACACGGGGCCGCTCCTAGTCCACTGCAGGTAAACGTTACTCACGATACAAGAAACTATTTTGAATTACGCCAGTGGCCCTGTAGGCGATGGAGATATGAGAGGAAAGTGTTGCAATACGTTCACGATAACGATATTAAAAAACAGAAGGGAAAATCGCACGTAGTAAAGCGATTCAGTAACTGGTTTTTTCTGCAATGGCGGCGGAAGATGAAATTGCAAGGATTGGGGGGGGGGGGGGGGGGGGGGGGTGGTAGTGGAGGCTTGTGTGTTAGTGATGTTCAGGTGCTTCTCTAAAAGCAGAAAACAAACGTGGAAG
Source organism: Batillaria attramentaria (assembly GCA_018292915.2). Lineage (NCBI taxonomy): Eukaryota > Metazoa > Mollusca > Gastropoda > Batillariidae > Batillaria > Batillaria attramentaria. The sequence goes on from JACVVK020000254.1 coordinate 927,739, forward strand.
GGGGAAAGGGGGTCGAGGCAGAGGCTGTAAAGACCAAGTTTCGTCTTTTCTTCTTCTTTTCTTTTCTTCAACTTTTGTTTCTTCCCTCTTCCTCGCCACAGGATTTTAAGTGTGGCCAAATGATACACTGCCCCCCCCCCCCCCCCACTAAAAACAAGTGTGTGGGTGTGGGAAGGGGGGGGGGGCGGCGTATTTTGTGATACAAAAACTGCCCTTTGATACAGAGTGATTGAAAGATGCAGCGTTAAGCCAAAAACGTCAAAACTAAAATGGGGGGGGGGGGGGGTGCACGATATATTCTAGTGAGTCTGTCTCTTGTAACATAATTTTGAACGCGTCACCACAGTGCCGGTGTGGGCCGAACTGGAACCTACATCGCCCTGGACATCGCCATGGACGTGTTGCTGCAGCAGCGTCAGAACAACGTGGACATCTTCAGCATCGCCAGCAAACTGCGGCAGGACCGTGTGATCATGATACAAGCTGTGGTACGGTCGCTGGTTAAGCTGGTGGGGTGTGGGGGTTGTTGATGGGTTTGCTTCTGGCTTACCGTGCTGGGTGGCGGTGGAATGAGGAAAGGAGCGGGGAGGGAAGGGTGTTAAGGATAAAGTAATTACGTGTTAATCTCTTAAACGTGCATTTCATTTTGGGAACTCTTTCGTATTCTGTCACACGTCCATTGCTACGACTTGTTCAAATTGCAAAACTTCGTGCAGACGTGTTTAGCATGTATCCAATGTAACGTGAAACATGTTATGTTATTCTTACCTTTGTAACACTTTTTGTTATTACCCCTGCAACACGTCTTGCTATTACCATGGTAACCGACTAAGCCCCATTCCCTCGTAATACTTGCTTACCGTTGTTAGTGCACATTGCTATTACCTCTGTAACCTATTGCTATCACTCATGTAACACATGCCGCTATTCCCCCAGTAACATGTCTCAGTGTCGTCTTGTAACACATTGCTATTATCCTTGTAACACGTTCCAGTGTCCTATAACACATTGCTCATCCTTGCAACAAGTCCCATTGTCCTGTATCACATTCCTATTATCCTTGTAACATATTGCAATTTCTTCTATGTCATACTGCTTAATGCCCGTGTAACATGATTATAATTATTTAGTTGTTCTCCGTGTAACATGTTGCTATGTGCTCACCACGTGTTCCAGGATCAGTACGTGTTTCTGCACGAGGCCCTTCTGGAAGCCTACACGAGCCGTGACACCCGCTTACAGCTGGACAGCTTTGACGTCATCTTCCCCCAGGGGGTCAGGACTGACAAGAGTGACCCCCGCACGGACACAGAGTACAAGGTCAGCATTGATACAGAAAGGAAATCACAGTCACATATAATCTGCAGCAGTGACTAGTCGCACTTAGCCACCCAACCTTTCCATTCCACAATGCCGAACCACGACGAAGGCTGGTGTGTTTCGGTATACATTTGGCGACGCGTAGTTGGCATGAAAGAATGGGTAAGGGAGTGGGGGAGGAACAACTGTTGGAGGAAGGCGGATGTCGGGAGGAGGGGAATGTTAATGCTAATGACTGATCAGATTCCCCCGAACTGGGTTAGCGGCGGTCTAATAGGTAGCGCGTCGGACTTAACCGCCGCGCTGCTGAACGGCCGCCACCAGTGTCACGGCGATGAAGCGTGGGTTCGAGCCCAGGTCGAGCTTGTGATATGCGATGCCGGTTTGTCCTGGCTGCCGGGCTGCTCATCGGGGGGTTCTCTCCGGGTTATCCTGCGTGCCTCCCCCAGCAAAATTGAAAAAAAAAAAAGAATAGGTATTGGGTGGTGTGCACCGCGGTGACGCGCTTTCCCAGGGGGAATCAGCCCGAATTTCCCCAAAAGAGATAATAATAAAGCAGTAAAAAATAAAGGGGGGGGGGGGGGTGCGGGGCTAACTTAACTGGCATTCATGCAAAATTAACTGGAAGGACGCTTACGGCGATGACAAGGCAGTGTCCCGTGTGGTATCTTTCAGAGCCTGAGCCAGATGAAGAACTTCCTGTCCAAACCCAAATACACCACAGCCAACAAAGCGGAGAACAAAGGTCTGAACAGGACTCCCAGCATCCTCCCAGGTAAGACTTTTAGTCCTCCTGAAAATCATGGTATGTACTCAAGACTGTCAGCCGTGAAGTGTCCTATGTAATGATAATACCTGTGTATTGTGTGGGCGCTTTTTCCCGATTTCTTGAATTGACTCAAAGCGCCGCCAGCTGAGCCCAACACGTCGCTCACGTGAATCACACGCATTCTCACGTATTACAGTCACGTAGTGCGAAGGGTCAGCTCAGTTTCGGAGTTTAGAATTGCATTTAGTTCAAAATTTGTAGGCTGAGCATTCACAAAGCAGTGAGGGAGGAAGCCGGAGTACCCGGACAGAACCCACGACGATCGGCCCGAATGAATGGTGCCACGTACGAGAAGGAAAAAAATTCTTCGACCCGAATGGGGCTCGAACCTGACCTCTCGCATTTGTGGCAAAGTCTTTTAACCGCTAGACCACCGACCGCAGTTTGATAAGTTACTTAAATCTGTTTGATGCTTTCAAGTACTGTTCTTAATAAAAGCATTGCGTAACTACAGTGTGATGGTGGTACGATCTTCATTAATTGTGTAGGTAGTGTAAATAGCCTAATTTTAAACTGAGTGTGGTTGATGCTTGTGTTTCCATCGTCGCCAGATGATAGCCACGTCGTGTATCTGAGTGTTCACGTGCCTGGCAGAAACCAGTACATCAATGCCGTCTCCATGCCGGTAGGTCTCACTCGCCGTCGGCCTTACAGGGACACTAGTCTGTGTAAAACTACACACACCTGTGATGGCCACAGTTCAATTTGAAACTAAGAAGAATATTTTTGACCCTCCACCACGAAATGAGTCGTCTTGTAACATGAACAAATAGCACAAGAAGACTCATTTCGTGGTGGAGGGGGGAACCGGGGTGGTCGAATGGTAGAGCGTTGGACTTCTAATGCTCGGGTCGTGAGTTCGATCCCGGCTGGGGTCAAATATTTGTGCTGGCTTTTTCATCGTTGCCCCGTCTTTGATATCAGCCTATGTGGTGGAAACTGACGTTAAACCCCCAAACGCCCTCCCCACCCACCTGGTCGTTTCTCAGAATGCATTACGTTGTTCCATCGATTTATCGACAACCGTAAATTCCACATTTGATTTTTTTTTTTTTTTTTTGGGAGAAATAAACCGACATTGAAATACATGTTGCCTGGTAACAGTTGCCTGGTGATTGTTGCCTGGAGACTGCTCATCGGTGACTGTTTTTCGTGACTGTTGCAGTCGTTCCGGCAGCAGACTGGTATGTTGCTGACACAGCTGCCCCTGTCAGATACTATCACTGACATGTGGCGCCTGGTGGAGGGTTTCAATGTGGCCACCATCGTCTCCATCAGCGCCAAGGAGGAGGAGAAGAAACAGGTAACTTGTGTCTGTACAAACGGTCGTGTCTGTCAGGCCGTAGGCTTTTTGAGCTTTAGGGAAACCCAAGAGCCTCTGACTCACGGGGTAGCATTTTCTTCCCCCGTAAAGAGCATTAGAGATAGAAGGTACACTTCCTGCAAATTGTTTCATTAATCAAAGATGTGAAGGTTTTTTGTGTGTTGTCTAGCATATCATATAGGTGCCTGTTTTCGAACGTGACCGTGTTGGCTTCCAATTTGTGTGATATTTTTGTTTGCTTATTGTTGGTTTTTTGTCACTTAGAAAAACAGCCAACACTACTGTATTTGATTTGTATTTGTTTTGAAACCCGTTTCGTCTTGAATACTGCACAAAGCTGCATCTGCCTATACAGTGATTTATGTCTAAGTGTCCTTCCTTACACGTTGTTTAGGACTACTGTCAGTACTGGCCGCGCACCAAAGAAAGCCCTATGAAGTGTGGTCCGTACACAGTTAAACTTACAGCCACCGATTCCTTGGGCGCCTCCCTCACGTCATACTCTCTCAAGCTGGAGGTAAGATTTGTGGCTCGTATAGTTCGTATACTACAGACTCTGTACACTAGAGCTTGTAGCACACTATCGGGAAAACACCGTTGGAAATCTTCTGTCCGCGGCGCACCCAAGTTCGTGCAGCAGGGAGCAACAGAGCAACAAGGAAACGAAGAAGAACCTGAATTGTTATACATTTTACAGTTGTAAAGTTGTTTACGCGTGGGTAATGACAGCTTCAAGCGTCGGTTCACAGTCTTACGGTGAAAATCTGTACCACCCGCCATCAGTAAACAGTACAGTCCGCTTTCGTTGCGTCGGATTTTCCACACCAATCATTTCAGTCTTTGCGGACATGTCGGGGGACACGTTCGGAAATTCTAACGGTTGCAGAGTTACGGTGGGGTCACACCTTTGATTCCAACCCAAGCTGCCACCCATCCGACACACAGACAAAATTCCCGCCGCCCCCATAATTCTCCAGCAGCCGTTGTCAGTGTAGGAATCTGACGCTGGCCTCCGATGAGTCGGATTGTGTCTCTAGTGTTGTAGCAACACTCTTATTTTCAACCACCGATTCCGTATGAAAGCATGTGAATGATAAGTTGTTGTTTATTTGGTGGTGGTGGTTGTTGCTGCTGGTGTAGGATCCACCTTGTCTGTGTTTAAACGTACTTCGGTGATGCTGGTTTCAGAAGAAATCTAGCAGACCATACGATGTGCGCGTTCTGCACTACAACGCGTGGGATGACGCTGTACCGGAAGTGACGTCAGCCCTGTTGCACTTGCTGGAGCTGCTGGACACCAGTCACCATGACGTCACAGACAGACCTTTCATTGTGCAGTGTTGGTGAGATGCGTAGAGTTTACAAATACATGGCTTATGGAGTACTGTTTATGAAAACTCTAAGCTTACTTGTAATTGTATAGGACATTTTTATATCGCCTCCACCGTCGGAACTGACGAGATCACGTGATCGACAAAAACTTTCATTACTTCAATTCAAGGCTCGCCCTCCGACATAAAAATCTAAACTCACAGGTGATTCTAGGCTGTTGTGGTAGTGTCCATAACATGGTACCATTTTGGCACCTGCGCAGTTAGCACATCTCACAAACTGGCAGTGAGCCCGAAGGCTAATGGCGAAGGGAGAAGCAGGCATTAATGACAGTTTTGTTGTCCATCATTGACTAGCTGACAGAGCTCTGGTTGGTTTCTTTTTATTCTGTTTTTGGTATACAGTATACAAACATGTACAGTATAGAGCTTACATGATTAGGTCTCGTGGTGCCAGGTGCGGTTTATAAGAAAGGATGTCTGCATTCTTTGGTGGTGTATAGCACACTGCTGTTTATTTCCCTCACTGATGTATATATACATGTGTTAACAGGGTCCATCTTCATGTTTCCCCTTGTGAACGGGCTAATGCCCAAAGCAATAAGTAAATTCATTCATTCATTTATTCACTCATTCATTCATTTTTCGTTTTGTTATTCAGGGATGGCGCCACCAAGAGTGGTCTGTTCTGCGCCCTGTATAACGTCATCAGCCGAATGACGTATGACCGCGAGGTTGACGTGTACTTGACGGCCCGGCACGTGCAGAGCATTCGCGCTGAGGCGATCTCCTCACAGGTAGGAAGCGGACATTCTTCCGTCTGTTCATTGGCTGATTCGTGGGCTACTACATCTATATCGCGTCTTTGCTTTCTGTCTTATGTTAGAAACGTTTGATGCACAGGACAAACGGTGTCAGCTATTCACTATATTAATAGATTCCCTCAAACTCAAACAAATGCCGTCACACAACGTATGCATATCACGTTAGATTACTATTCTGTATAATTATATGTTAATAGCTGATGTTACATCACTTTTGTTGCGTTTTAGGACATACTCGATTTGTGATTTGGAACGTATCTCTACACACATCCCTTACGGCAAAACTTGCAGTTAAAAAACTTTTTTCTTCATTTTCTCGCAAATACCAGTGTTATTCGGCCATTCTTACTCTTTTCAACTACTACACGTGTGCCCTTCCACCTAAGAAAATGCGGGATAGCCGAATGTGCGTAGAGCATTGGACTTTCAATGCTCGGGTCGTCAGTTCGAATCCCGGCTTGGGCCTAATATTTGTGCTGGCCCTTTTCTCCTTGCCCCGTCTTCCCTGTCACCTATATGTGGTGGAAGAGGACGTTCAACTCCCAAACCCACCGCTCCCTCTTAATCAAATGGTACAGGTGCATGGAAGTAATGTCATGTGGATATGTGTGACAGGTTCAGTACCGCTACTGTTACCACGTTGTCCAGGAGTACAAGAAAGCCTTCGACGTCTACGCCAACTCCTAGATCCGACAACACGCGATCCATGTCAGCGTGTTCAGACCACGTTTCTATTTCCTGCAGTGTTCTTACTGTACAAAAGTACTTCCCCGCACAAAGACTATGGTATTTTTATCAGCTTCGTTCAGTGAAATGTTTTCTTCATTTTTATTAATATTTTGCTTTTAGCTGTTTTCCTATATAGGCTTGAATTTACCCTTTGTCGGGGTCATGTTATGATAATCATATACTGAGTATGCTATTTGTTATTTTTATGTATTCAGTAACAGTGAACATTTCAATACTGTTGTTTACTTTTTAAACGCTTGATAGCCGGTGTTTTTGTTTCTGCCTACTTTATGATTTGCTGAGAGGACTGACCACTTAAAGAACTAAACTTGAAAACTTGTGAGAAAAAGACAATGATCTTGTTTTGAAAATAACTCTACTTCTGAGCTCATTGGAGGAACGCTTGTTGTCACTGACGACCCTTAGCGTTTGTGTTGGGTGTGACGAGGCTCAAAATTCGTACCTTAACTATCAGTCAGCATTAACATCTTAAATTCCACATGACATTATGTTAGGCGCCGTGTTCACGTAGCAACAACTGATTGTGGTTTGCCATTCAGAACTGGGGTATCTACATGTATGGCAGACGCATGTACGTGCACTTGCCAGTTCTGGCTCTGAGTAGAACGCCGGCTGCGTAACATACCCGGAGAGTGAGTGTGCATTTTTTCAAAGTCATTGCCCAGTAAGTTTTGACACTTTCAGTCATTTTCGTTTTTCAAATTGGCAATTTGTACTTGCAATGGCAGGATTGTGTATTGTGTTTTGCGTCTTGTTTTAATCAGCTTTTTACGGCACCTTGGTAGGGGTGGTGGATTATGTACATACGTAGGGCTTATGCGGGCCTTCTTATCCGCGCTGGATATCGGTATATATATTATTTTCAATTTTGAAATGTTCGATTACTTTCTCGCCAATGCGGACATAATTTGTGTTGTATCATTTCTGTGGGGAGTCGGGATAGCCTAATGGTGGAGCGTTGGACTTTCAATGCTCGGGTCTTCAGTTCGAGTCCCGGCTGGGGCCAAGTACATGTGCTGGATTGTTCTCGTCGACCCGTCTTTATATCACCCTTTGACCCGTCTTTATATCATCCTTATGATATCACCCTTATGTGATGGCAAAGGGCGTTAAACACTCAAACGCCCACCCAGCCTATCATTTCTGCGTCATAACTGTCATGATTTTGGACAAAATTAATGGCATATGGTTTTCGATCAGCCGAGACGTTTGCCTTGTTGCAGTTCACTCGGATATAAAACCCTGCAGTGTTTCTCGTGGGTTTTTATGTATTCTGAAGATCTTTTGATTTGATAGTGCGTGCAATTGCAAATTATGCCATAGCTTTTATCACTTACATCTGTTGTCATTTACACTCATGGTTTGTTTACTTGTTTTTATAGAATTATATAATCTTACCTTAGTACTGTATATGTTATCTTCTTCAAACCCACGAATTTTCTATCCTGGCTGGGGCCAAACATTTGTGCTGGCTTTTTCATCGTTGCCCCGTCTTTGATATCACCCGTATGTGGTGGAAAAGGACGTTAAATCCACCCCCCCTCCCCCACGAATTTTCTTTTTTCACTGTGGCGCCACAGTGTTTAAGTGTGTTTACTCGCTACTGTAAAAATCAAGTCAAGTCAAGTCAAGTCAGGTTTATTTGTCCCAGAATTGAGAAAATCGCTTTGCAACACGCGTAGAACATACACATAAAATGTAAAAAGCATGCAAATAATACAATCATAATCACCGTATAAAAATGTATCCAATCACGTTAAGATAGTTATTTGTGGTTTCAATTACGTTAAACTAACCTTGACTTAAGTAAGAATTACCGCTAATCACATAGCTAAGGCCAATATGAATATCACTCCATTCCACTATAAACATGTGTTAACGAAGTCAGTGTAGATATAAACAGGCCAAACCAATGATATGCGCACATAAGATACCACACTTCTACACAGCGTGTATCCTAGTCGGCTATGTTTTCATACTTCCACCAGTCAGTATTAACACTGTGAAAATGCCTATGGCCAAAGGTTTTGCAACTTCAATGCTATTTTTTGTTGTAGTTTTTTCTTATACATTTTCAACTTTGGCTAAAAGCTTGCTTGTTAAGTTGTTTCTCTACAGAGGATGGGGCAGACTTCGCTGCGCGCAGCAGCAAGTTTCAGTGATACAAAACAAGACTGTGACGTTTTTTTCCAGACAATACATACTGCAGACAAAATAGCACAAAACTGGAAGAAACAACTTTATGGGATAGTGCCATTCCTCCTTGTTTTAGCTGTATCGTGAATGTCCAGTTTGGACATTTTCAATGGAGAGGACAACACGCTAAAGATTGGAAAAAATTTCTCTGTGTCTCTCGTTGTTTCGCTTTAAAGTCTATGACGCGCGTCATATTTATGAGGTGGTAAACATCAGCAGATGTAGAGAGCTACTTCAGCTGACGCCACAGGCGAGCACCCCGTTGAGGTCATGTTTGTTCTATTGACACCCGAGGCCGAAATACAAGATGGGCAGCTTGTGCATATATTTTCGCGGTTTTTTACTTTAAGGAAAATGTGTATCGAAGTTGTTGTTTTTTTTATATCTCATATGTACAATTTGTTTTGAATGTATTCTTCCTGGGTGAAGTGTCTGTCCCAAACATACATTAAAATATCACACACACACACACACACACACACACACACACACACACACACACACACACACACACATACGCACACATACATACATACATACATATATACATACACGCGCGCGCGCGCACACACACACACACACAGAGTCCCCACCCCCCCCCCCCCCACACACACACACACATTTCTAATGGCAATGCGTAACTTCAGAAGATTTGCTTTGTTTTGCTTAATCTTGTTTTATATGTAAAAGTTTCTGCAAGCATTTTGGTTTTTTTCTCTATGCATTAAAGCTAAGCTTGTTTGAAAGATGTGTGTGTGTGTGTGTGTGTGTGTGTGTGTGTGTGTGTGTGTGTGTGTGTGTGTGTGTGTGTGTGTGTGAGTTTTGGAACAAAATCTGTCGCACGTCTTGGTAAACATAAGACGAACCCAGCAGGCTGTAAATCATATCGATTAAGCACTCTCATTGACCGAGACCTACCGAGCTGCACACACTCTCTCTACAGCATACACCGAAAGTATTGGTAGTAACCAGCTAAGTCCAGGGCATATTCACCAAACACACAACAACAGCAGCAACACATTTTTTTAAAGCAACAACAACTGCTGCATGTTCCCTCCCTCATCCGAAGTTGCGTCTTTACAGGCAAAGTAAGATGTCAAATCACTCGAAGTATAACTAAGGACTACCGCGCTGTGTTCATCCAGTTGACATATTTTCATGGGATAGATTATCGGAAAAGACATATTAATGGCTTGTGTGTTTGCGATTGCCAGCAATCTATTCTGTGCACATGACACATGACACTCATACTTACCTGTTAATCTTATTGTGTGATTGTGTGTGTGTTATTGAGTGCGTGCGTGCGTGTGTGTGTGTCTGTGTGTGTGTGTGCACGCGCGTGCGCGTGTGAATGAGTGCGTGCGTGCGTGCTAAAGAGCGAGAGGGGTTTCGATCCATGACACAGATGTGACCCTAGCTTTCGTTTTATGTTTTTGACGACTCTCCCTTGAAAACGACGCTAAATTGAATATGTGTTCCTATAACGATTCACAAATTCTGGCCTTCTTGTTGGTGATCTGTACTCTTGTGGGAAACGGCATATGTCAAGAACAGGAGACAGGTAAGTGACCACCTGATGACAAGTCAGTGTTAAAAATCGCTGTGCATATCGATAGCTAATCTGTGATACAGACAGGTCAAGTGTAGCAAGCGACAGTGTCTTGGTGAAAGTAGTAAATATAATATTGCGACTCTGATGAAGAAATTAAGACATACTTCCGAGATTTTCTTTTTTCGCGTTGAGTAAAGAGATGTTAAAAATTCGTTTTTCATCTGAAAATAGATCCGTGTCCACGGACTGTGTATTCATCAGAATACACACACACACGCGCACACACACACACACACACACACACACACACACACACACACACACACACACACATACGCACGCACGCACGCACGCACATACAAAACCACAGGTAAAATGTTGAATAAAATGTAAAGTAAAGTGTGGATGTGATGAAAAAGAAAGCTGGTGCGTGTGTTTTTCAGACTGTACTGTAGGGTGGTATGGCGAGGACTGTAGTTTACTGTGTGAACAGCGTTGTGTTGGTGGATGTCACAAAGAGTCCGGGGACTGTTTCAACTGTCAGGGCAACTTCTCGCCTCCTGACTGCACTGGTAAATAAGAATAATAATAAGAATATAATAATAATAGTCCCTTCCTCAGTATCTTTCCGACAAACTTACCACGTATGAACCTTCTCGTACTCTCCGCTCCTCATCGGAAAAGCTCCTGAAGGTTCCCAAGTTCAATCTCAAAACCTTCGGTGAGCGCTCTTTCAGTTTCTGTGCCCCCCAGGTATGGAATTCTCTGCCTCCCTCCCTTAGGAACACCCAGACCCTCCCACAGTTTAAATCAAAACTAAAGACTTATCTATTCAAGACAGCATATGATCTGTAGTATCATCTACCCCCTCCCCCCCCCCTTCCCCCCCCCCCCCCCCCCCGCACACGTAATTAGTGTTTCATGTATGCGTGAGAATGTGTGTGTGTGTAGCGCACTGAGTGCTCTTTGAGCAGACTACTAGCGCTTTATAAGAGCTATTATTATTATTATTATTATTATTATTATTATTATTAGCTATTATTATGAGAAATGTCTCGTGCCCAACTTCCCGCTGGAGCTCTGGGCGCCTTACGCTAGCAAGACGTTACATACACACAGTCATACAATACACTCTTACAAAACATCATGATCATGCGTGCTGCTGGTGAAAAACTGATTCAGTCTTCGTACTGGACCCAGAAGGGATGAGTCTTTAATTCAGTTTTGAATGAGTCAACCGACTCAGCATGGCGAACGTGAAAAGGCAAACTGTTGTAAGGAAGTGGACCACAATGGGGCAAAGAACGTTGACCTGGTGTCTTATAGTCTTGACCTGTGGACTGTGAAGGATGCGGGTGTCAGCAGACGACCTGAGTTGCCTGGAGGGTGTGTACAGATATAGCAGAGAGGAAAGAGGTGGAGGACAGGGGTGGGTGGGTGGGTGTTTGGGAGTTTAACGTCCTTTTCCACCACAGATATCAAAGACGGGGCAACGATGAAAAAGCCAGCACAATATTTGGCCCCAGCCGGGACTCGAACTCAAGACCCGAGCATTGGAATATGGAGGACAGGAGGCAGTGATGCAGTTATAGCATATAGTAGCGACTTTATACTGAATTCTTGCTCTGACAGGAAGCCAGTGCAAGTCTGTGAGGAGGGGCGTGACATGCTCGGATCTCCGTGGTCTAAACACACTGTAACCAATATACATTGTGTCGGCTCTATTACTTCCTCCAGTTTTCTCTGTTGACCTCGTAGTGGATGTTCAAATGTTGTGACACCTCGAATAAAACTAATCATAACATATTTTTGTCGTGGGTGGAAAACCTGACTGACTAACGATAAGCCCAAGTAAGGAAGGCCAAGTTTCACGGCTAACTGAGTCACCAAGCTCAAAGTAGTAACGTAGTACTCAGCTTTTCGGACGCGGTTTTGAACAAGTTAGTGTTTTCTAGAATGCGGAACTGGTTGGTATGGTGGAGGTACCTGTAACCAACCGTGCGGGGAGAACTGTGACGGCGGCTGTCATCTGTACACAGGAAAATGTTTCAACTGTTCCGGAAACTTTCAGCCTCCACAGTGTACTGGTAGGTTCCAGCATCTGCTCGCTGGATGTCTTGAAAAGTCTGTAGACGTTTGGAAATACAGTGTTCTTATCGAAAGCTCGTGCCAAACGTTAGCATCGATCTCAGTTAATGCTAAATCTAGAACAGAAGCACGGTCATGGTCATTACATAATTTAGGTTTCCGGCGAGAAGGCTTGTGTACCAATGCTATAAAGAGCTCATCACTGTAGTTAAGGGATCTTCATGCTGATAAAAAGACAACACTACGACTTAAATTTAGAGAGATAAACTTATAGTACTTAGCACTGTTGCTCGAAGAGTCCCCAGTTATCATGACCGCAGGATCTTTTTGTCAGCGGCGTATTTTTTTACATCTGTCAGTCCGGTATCAGTTTGTGGCAGTTTGCGAAAAGAAGTTTAAAGAATTCTGGCCTGTTGATAATAGGAACGATTTACTTTCCGGCGAATGCGGACCTTCCTCAAGAAACTTTTTCTTTGTAGTTCTGGTCAAATAGATAATGGTGTTGGTTTGAGTGCATAAGTCTACAATAAAAAACTACAATAAGAGGTTTGTTTTGTTTTTGTTTGTTTTTGTTGATGTTTGTTTGTTTGTTTGTTGTTCAGAGTGTGTAGCAGGCTGGTACGGAGCATCGTGTGACCAGCAGTGTGGAGAAAGATGTGACGGATCATGTGACCAGACCACAGGACAATGTTTACAGTGTATTGGCAACTACAGTCCGCCAGCCTGTCTAGGTATGCCGGACAAACTGATGTCATCCGTGACAGACTGTGAATATCCGTAATGTTGACCATTGTGATATCACTCGATAACTACACAACAGACTTCCAAGATGTAAATGTCTGGACGACAGTGACGCGGGCAAACGAATACAAACAAGGAGTAGTTAGGGTCAGTCATTTGTACTGCGCCATCTTTTTCAACCCCCTACCTGGTAACACATAATATATTGCATGGATTGTTTCCCTTAGACCGCACAAGTATACATTCAACTATCAAGTCAACAAATAAAAGCGACATAAAAGGGGCAGAAACCACTTAACTTTCACAAAAGCCGTACTTTGTGAAAGTTAAGTGGTTTCTGTCCCTTTTATGTCGCTTTTATTTGCTTAACTTGTAACCACTTCGCAGTCATTACCGTTTCCTTTTCTATCAAGTCAACAGTCAACCCAGTCTTCCGAGCCTTAGTTTTACCCATGGGAGGCCGTGGGTATGGGGAGGAAGGAGAGTCGAAATGATTGTGGGTTTGATTCAATCAAATCCAACACTTGCACGGGTCTTTTTTCACAGCCATGTCTTTCCACTGGCCACCACAGTGGGTAAAACACGTTGAAATAATCCAGATATCATTCACTCTGAAAATGGTCGACACAGACACAAAAATCACATGAAGGAAAGCATGCATGTCTTACGTTTGTTATTGATAAAACCTTCCCATATCCAAGGCAGATGAATAGGTCAAGGCGAAATGTGAAAACGAATATATATTAAAGTTCAAACACATTTTGGCTTCTTGCCTTAAACAGAGTTATATCGAGCATCAGCTAGCTCTAGAGATTCCTATTCGGGGCGGTCTTCATTTGCCGCATTTCCTGATACGGACAGAGTTTGTAGTGTTTGCTTCAGCCTTTTCCTTTCTGGCTGACCGGTAGATTTTATGGCGTCTCTCACTCAGCTCCTGCCGAAATGCTGGATCATTTGTTATTGCTACTTGTTTTCAACAGGAGTGGGCGTGGAAGCGTTTAGCATGCTCCGTTTAGAGAAGATTTTCATTGTCAACGGTTCTTTTGGTTGTGTTGATGTTTTGGGTTAGGTAATGCAATACGGAAGGCGGAAAGGATCTATAAAACAGGCACTCGGACACTTTTCCCTGTACGTATGATCAAATTACACTAAATATCTAAAAGTAGTATTGCGCATAATTCCAAGCTCCTTAGAATTGTTCTCACTATAATGATGAAAATAGTGATGTTGTCTGTTTCTATCAGCCTGTACTAAAGGTTGGTACGGTCTGGACTGTGGCACGGAGTGTGAGAAGAACTGTAATGGCGGATGTGACCGGTATGAGGGATGGTGTTTTGGGTGTACCGGCAACTTCCAGATGCCCTTCTGTACCGGTAAGGCTACGATCACACACACACACACACACACACACACACACACACACACACACACACACACACACACACACACGCACGCACGCACGCACGCACGCACGCACGCACATACATACACACACACACACACACACACACACACACACACACACACACACACACACACACTTTAGACGCATTAATCAGCAAGACAAAAGGAATAGGCCTACATTTGCTGAAGTCTATGAAATATGCGCGGCAATAGTTGTTTTGCTGATTTGTTTGTTTTGCTTGTATGTTTGTTTATTCGTAGATTGCAAGGAAGGTTGGTTTGGGTCCGCATGTAACAGCGAGTGTGGAGAGAACTGTGATGGAGGATGTGATAAAGACAGCGGACAGTGTTTCAGCTGTACTGGAAACTACAGCTTGCCTAACTGTACAGGTGAGAACACGCACGCACACACACACACACACACACACACACACACACACACACACACACACACACACACACACACACACACAATGTAATGAGTGTGAAATGTGGAGTGTAGCGATAGACGGGAATGATACTTTTCAGGTACGTAATGTTATACTCATACCAAACCAGACCAGTATGGGTGTCTTGTTTTTAGGATGTCTGCTTGGGTTGTACGGCGCTACATGTGACATTTCGTGTGGAGAGAACTGTGATGGCGGATGTGAAGAAGACACCGGACACTGTGTCAGTTGTACCGGAAACTACAACCTTCCCACGTGCTCTGGTGAGAATCATATGATTTTCTTTTCCGTTGTCTCCGTGTAACCAGAAGCCTTAATTAAAAAAAAAAATGTATACTAGAGGTGGTCAAAGTGTGCCGTTATCAGTTTTGCCCATTCACGATTTGAAACCGTCTATAATCCGAATACCCCACAGAGGTACCCCTACCATAACGACACTTCGTAAAGTATGGTTTCATGGACATACATCAACAGTCTGTCAAGTTCATCATAATCAGTAAAAGGGTTCTAGACTGGTTTGTTACCCCTACCACAACGACACTTCGTAAGGGTGGGTGGGTGTTTTGGGGTTTAACGTCCTTTTCCACCACATACGGGTGATATCAAAGACGGGGCAACGATGAAAAAGCCAGCACAAATATTTGGCTCCAGCCGGGGATGCGAACTCACGACCCGAGGATTAGAAGTCCAACGCTCTACCATTCGGCCACCCCGGCTCCCCGACACTTCGTAAAGTATGGTTTCATGGAAATACATCAGCAGTCTGTCATGTTCATCATTAAAAAGGGCCCTAGACTGGTTAAAACTACTCTGACACCTTCGATTCAGCTTGCATGATTGGTTGATTTGTTGCAAACACTGTGATTAGCTGGTATGAACTAAGATTGGCGTGACTGGTTCTCACGAAGACTCACAAGACGGGCTTGTTTCAGACTGTGTGACTGGTTGGTATGGAGACACGTGTGAAGTGCGATGTGAAGACTGTGACGGCGCGTGTGACAGGGAAAGTGGGACGTGTCTCAGCTGTACAGGCAACTACCGCCCGCCATCATGTTCAGGTGAGTTTGCTTCACGACAACTCAGTACGTCAGAAATTACGGATTTTTTTTTTTACTACTATTTTTTTTACTACTTTATTATCCCTTTCGGTAAATTTGGGCTGCTTCCGCTGGGGGAAGCGCGACGCCGCGGTGCAGCGCCACCCAATACCTTTTTTTTAAATTTGGCTGGGGGGGGGAAGCCGGGTAACCCGGAGAGAAAGCCTTGATGAGCAGCCCGGCAGCCAGGAAAAAACCGGTATCGCATATCACAAGCTCGACCAGAGCTTCATCGCCACGACATTGGTGACGGCCGTTCAGCAGCGCAGCGGTTAAATCCGACGCGCTACCTATTAGACCACCGCTCACATTCAGGCTCACGTTCTAAGGGCCACATAAAGCAAACAATGCCACTGGGGGATACATGAAATAATCATGTTTTTGTCAACCGATTTTCCCTCCCTAGAGTGCACAGAAGGCTGGTACGGCGCTGGCTGTGACAGTCCGTGTGGAGAGAACTGTGATGGCGGATGTGACCGAGACACCGGACAGTGTTTCATGTGTTCTGGCAATTTCTCACCTCCTTACTGCACAGGTAAAAATCGAACACTAGTGCCCGTATTTGAGTTTCTGAATTGAATGTTACGTTGAAAGTAAGGACATTTGTTTCAGTTATCTGATTTTTTTAAAGTTTATTTCTGTTTTAGGTGTACAATTTTTGTTAATGTGTGTATTAAAGCTTGATGGGCGGACATGTAGGAGAAATGGACATTTTTTGCTGTAATTAAAGTTGCCTAGTGTTTGTTGGCGTGTATGTATTTTGGGGGGGGGGGGAGGGGGGGTATATTTGTACATGTGAGTGTATGCGTGCTTGTGTATACGTGTGTTTGTGCATGCTACAATCATTAATGACAAATTTGCGGAATAAGATAAACACCGATTTGAATCAGTTTTCTTAAGCAAGGACATGATATGCTACTATCAGTGTTTTAACTGTGCAGGGAACCATGTCTTGTCTATCTTTTCCGGTGTTTCTCGAGGATATGCATTGTTTCTTTGCTGGTGGAAGGGTCGTTATATGACCTCGCTTATTGTCCCATTTATGCATTTTACACAAGACAGTTATTACAATACCAGTGCTACACTACTCTGCATACTGTGTACCGTCTCCAGATTGTCTGTCAGAATGGTATGGACCTACATGTGACAGTCCGTGTGGAGAGAACTGTGACGGTGGATGTGACCGTGACACGGGACAATGTTTGAACTGTACTGGAAACTTCAGCTTGCCTTACTGCACTGGTGAGGATGTACGGACACATTTGCGTGTTATCACAAACTGATTTCAATTCCACACAGACATACAGATAACCTGTTTTTATTTCATGTTGTAAACGTATTTTCAGATTGCTTTCTTGACTGGTACGGACCCACATGTGAGAGTCCGTGTGGAGAGAACTGTGATGGCGATGTGACCGGGACACCGGACACTGTTTCCATTGTTCCGGAAACTTCTCTCTCCCAAATTGTACAGGTTAGATTATCAGGACTTCAGTTTCGGGTTAGAACCTTTCTGTTTTCACCCTAAGAGTAAGGATAATCTTTATACTCACACAAATATTAGGTATTTGAATAATCCAGAAGAGATATAACAATGAAATGATTATCAAATTAGAAAATTCGTTCCAGATTGTATCTCGGGATGGTACGGCCCTGCATGTGACAATGCGTGTGGAGAGAACTGTGACGGCGGATGTGACCGGGACACCGGACACTGTTTCATCTGTACTGGAAACTTCAGCTTACCTAACTGCACTGGTAAGGATGTACGGACACATTTGCTTTGTTCTCACATACGAAACACTGTCGTCAGTTTCACACAGACATAAAGATAACCTGTTTTATTTCATGTTGCAAACGTACTTTCAGACTGCCTCCTTGAATGGTACGGACCAGCATGTGAGAGTCCGTGTGGAGAAAACTGTGATGGTGGATGTGATCGGGACACCGGACACTGTTTCAACTGTACGGGGAATTTCGAATTACCAAACTGCACTGGTGAGTGACGATTGTCTTGAAAAATCGTTTAATAGGTTTCTTGTGAACAGCAATTCCAAATGTCAGTTTTCTGCTATTCTTTTTCAGGCTGTATTCATGGCTGGTATGGTGCATCATGTGACAGTCCGTGTGGAGAGAACTGTGATGGTGGATGTGACCGGGACACCGGGCAGTGTTTTAACTGTACCGGACATTATATTTTGCCTGACTGTGGTGGTAAGTTTGTTTGTTTTTTTTTCTTTTTTTTTTTCTTTTTTTCTAAAGAATTTTATGATTGTTTCATTTTAAAGCTCACAAGCAAATCATCTGAACCGTCCACATTATGGGTTGGTGTGTTGTGCAGACTGTCGGACAGGATGGTTCGGGCCTACGTGTGACGATGTGTGTGGAGAAAACTGTGATGGCGATTGTGACCGGGACACTGGGGAGTGTGTCAACTGTACGGGAAATTTTGATTTACCAAACTGCACAGGTGAGCGATTTCTACATTCAGATGTGCCGGATTAGTTAGATGTTTTACTAGCAATGTAAAGGGTCAAGTGTCAGTACCAAAACATTTCAACTTTTTTTCAGTTTGCCTCCTTGGATTCCACGGTAAAACATGTGACAGTCCGTGTGGAGAGAACTGTGATGGCGGATGTGACCGGGACACCGGACACTGTTTCAACTGTTCCGGCAATTTCTCTCTCCCGAATTGTACAGGTTAGATTTTCAAGATTTTATTTTCGGGTTAGAATCTTTTCCCCCCGTAAGAGTAAGGATAATGTTCATGCTCGTATTAGATCACTGAACAACCAAGAAGGAACGTAACAACGTTACAAATGATGAAATTCGTTGCAGATTGTATTTCGGGATGGTACGGCGCTACATGCGACAGTCCGTGTGAAGAGAACTGTGATGGCGGATGTGACCGGGACACCGGACACTGTTCCAACTGTACTGGAAACTTCAGCTTGCCTAACTGTACCGGTACGTGATAGTCAATATTTGTTCTGTTTATTACTATATGACATTATGTACGTAATAGAAGTGTTTAGCAAGATTCACATTATATTTATTTGATTTTTATTAGAGTGCATCACAGGATGGTTTGGCGCTACGTGTTTGAGTGCGTGTGGAGAAAACTGTCATGGCGGATGTGACCGGGACACCGGGCAGTGTTTCAACTGTAAAGGAAACTTTGCCTTGCCCAGTTGCACAGGTACTGTTTTCTTCTAAAATGTTAAACCCTTCTGTTAGCCATTGGTACAACTGTACGTGATGGAAAAGGACGTTAAACTCATCCCACCCACCCCATTGGTACAACTGGTTATATGAAGGAGACTATTTTTATGAACAGAGCAGACTTAATTGGATTGTGTCTTTCCAGACTGTATCACAGGATGGTACGGACCTACATGTGACAGTCAGTGTGGAGATAATTGTGATGGCGGATGTGACATGGACACGGGACAGTGTTTCAACTGTACAGGAAACTTTGACTTGCCCAGTTGCACAGGTACAATTTTTTTTTTTGCCGAATTTTAAATTTCCTTCTAAGCAGTGGTAGGAACTGAAATGTAAAGACCAGTTTCATAACAGAACACTTTGTTTGTTTGTTTGTTTGTTTGTTTGTTTGTTTGTTTGTTTGTTTGTTTGCAGAGTGCCTCACTGACTGGTACGGACCGACATGTAACAGTGCGTGTGGAGAGAACTGTGATGGCGGATGTGACCGGGACACCGGACAGTGTTTCAACTGTTCCGGCAATTTCTCACTGCCTAACTGTACAGGTAAAAATCATCAGTATAAAAACTGATCCCTGTATTTCAGTTTCTGGTTTGAATTTTTTGTTGAAAGCAAGGACATGATATACCATTGTCAGATTACCCAGCAATCAAGAAATAAAATAATAGCAACGATATGGTTATGTCACTAGAAATGTTTGTTCCAGATTGTATCTCGGGATGGTACGGCCTTACATGTGACAGTAAGTGTGGAGAGAACTGTGATGGCGGATGTGACCGGGACACCGGACAGTGTTTTAACTGTACCGGACATTTCAGCTTACCGAACTGCACTGGTAAGTGATCGTTCAAGTGTGTGTTTTTTCCTATCACTGAAGAATGTGTGTGTAAAAGACAATTTTTGACGAAAAACTTTATGATTTTTTGGTTCTGCCTAGACTGCATTTCTGGTTGGTACGGCGCTACATGTGACACTACGTGTGGAGAGAACTGTGATGGCGGATGTGACCGGGACACCGGACAGTGTTTCAACTGTACTGGGAACTTCAGCGTACCTAACTGTACTGGTACGTGATCGTTGACGTTTTATCACCAGTAATATGTATGTTACTGGCAATTTTGACGTTTTGACATTATAACCTTTATTGCTTGGTTTTCCCCAGACTGCATCACAGGATGGTACGGCCGTACATGTGACAGTCCGTGTGGAGAAAACTGTGATGGCGGATGTGGCCGGGACACGGGACACTGTTTCAGCTGTTCCGGCTATTTCTCTCTGCCGTATTGCACAGGTAAGAATGATTACATTTTCCAAACTGATCCTTATTTAATCAGCTTTCGTTGTGCTGAAAGTAAGGATAGATTATACTTTTGCCACGACACGGTTATGTTACTATAAATGTTTGTTCCAGATTGTATCTCGGAATGGTACGGCCCCACATGTGACAGTGCCTGTAGAGAGAACTGTGATGGCGGATGTGACCGGGACACCGGACAGTGTTTTAACTGTACCGGAAATTTCAGCTTACCCAACTGCACTGGTACGTGATCGTTAAAGTGTGTGTGTGTGGTGTGGTGTGTGTGTGTGTGTGTGTGGTGTGTGTGTGTGTGTGTGTGTGTGTGTGTTTTCCCCATCACTGACGAACATGTGGGTAAAAGACAATTTTTGACAAAAATCTTTCCGTTTTTTGGTTCTGCCTAGACTGCATCACTGGTTGGTACGGCCATACATGTGACAGTCCATGTGGAGAGAACTGTGATGGCGGATGTGGCCGGGACACGGGACAGTGTTTCAGCTGTTCCGGCAATTTCTCACTGCCTAATTGCACAGGTAAGAATTATTACATTTTCCAAACTGATCCTCACCCAAGAACGTTGTGCTGAAAGTAAGGATAGATTATACTTAAAACATGACACGGTTATGTTACTATAAATGTTTGTTGCAGATTGTATTTCGGGATGGTACGGACCCATATGTGACTGTGAGTGTGGAGAGAACTGTGATGGTGGATGTGACCGGGACACCGGACAGTGTTTCAATTGTACTGGGAACTTCAGCTTACCTAACTGCACTGGTAGGTGATCGTTAACTTTTGTATCACTGATGGATATGTATGATCAAGACAATTTTGAAGAAAAATCATTATGACATTTTTGATTTGGTCTTCCACAGCCTGCATCACCGGATGGTACGGTTCTGCCTGTAACAGTGATTGTGAGGAGAACTGTGATGGCGGATGTGACCGGGACACAGGACAGTGTTCCAGCTGTACTGGAAACTTCAGCTTACCTAACTGCACTAGTACGTATTGTTATGTACATGTATATAATGTGTGTATAAGACAGTTTTGACAAACATCAGTATTACTTAATTATTTGTTGTTTTCGCAGACTGCATGACTGGATGGTACGGTCCGACATGTGACAGTGCGTGTGGAGAGAACTGTGATGGCGGATGTGACCGGGACACCGGACAGTGTTCCAACTGTACTGGAAACTACACACTGCCTTTTTGTTCAGGTCAGTCAGAAACTACGACAACAACAACCAAGAGACCCCGGGACGCCATACAGTGTTTTCATTGTTTTCTCAGTCTCTCTGTCACACTACACATGTAAGTTAGATGAAGGTGGTTCAGGAATCCCCGTTCCATTAAAAAATGACCATTCAGACATTTTCTAACCGACCGACTAATTAATAATAAACAATGGCGACATATCTTGGACATCCCGAAAACCCGTCCGGTCGGTAACACGATAACGTCATTCCTGATTTCAGTCGTGAGATGCCTAATATATGTTCACTTGTTTGACAGTTTGTGAACTCGGGTGGTTTGGCGCTGCATGTGACAGTCAATGTGGAGAGAACTGTGACGGCGGGTGTGACCGGGACACCGGACAATGTTTCAGCTGTACTGGGAACTTCCTCTACCCCAGTTGCACAGGTGCAGTTTGCCCAAATATTAACATTCCTTCTAGGCAATGGTAGGAATGAATATGTAAGAACATGATCAGAACGGTTTAACTTACCTTGTTTCTTTGTAGACTGCATCACTGGATGGTACGGCGCTACATGTGACAGTCCGTGTGGAGAGAACTGTGATGGCGGATGTGAGCGGGACACCGGACAGTGTTTCAACTGTTCAGGCAACTTCTCTCTGCCGAACTGTACAGGTTGGACAGAACTGTGAAAACACGGGTGCTTTCCAGCACAATAATTCAAACACTTTTTTAAACAGAAATGTTTTAATCATTACCCAATGAAAACAACGTTAAAATGACCATAGGAACGGGCAGAGCCTCCCGAAGTTAGGATCAAGTCAGCAAGATACTTTGTTTATCGGTTGTTTTTGAAATCCTGCGCACCGATCAGTAACACGGTTCAGATAGACTTTACGTACTTCTGTTTGGGCAAAGCTGACTTTAGTTTAGGCCCGAGATACCAAATCCACTTCCTCATGTTTTACAGGTTGTGTGCCCGGGTGGTTTGGTGATACCTGTGGCAGTTTGTGTGGCGAGAACTGTGATGGCGGATGTGACCGGGACACCGGACAGTGTTTCAACTGTACTGGAAATTACAGCTTGCCCAGTTGCACAGGTACGGTTTGTTCAAATATTAAATTTCCCTCTAGTCAGTTGTAGCAATCTATATGTAAGAGGCCAGTTGTATAAACAGAACGCTCTGACTTACTTTGTCCCTGTGTAGACTGCATTGCAGGATGGTACGGCCTTACATGTGACAGTCAATGTGAAGAGAACTGTGATGGCGGATGTGACCGGGACACCGGACAGTGTTTCAACTGTACTGGAAACTTCAGCTTACCTAACTGTATTGGTAAGTAATGTATGTAACTTAAGTTATGTATATAAAAGACAATTTTGACAAGCATCATTATTAATTAATTCTTTCGTTTTTCACAGACTGCATTGCAGGATGGTACGGCTCTACATGTGACAGTGTGTGTGGAGAGAACTGTGATGGCGGATGTGACCGGGACACGGGACAATGTTTCAACTGTTCTGGAAACTACACTCTACCACATTGCACAGGCAATGATTTTTGTCTCATTCTGTGACCAGTTGTGGAGAGATGTGATAATGGTTAAGACATTAGTTGTATATATTATGACAATGCTGTTCTCTCTGATAATGTTACAATGCATTCCTTTCAACATCAACAGTTACTTTGTTTGGCCCTCCAGAGCGTTTTTCTATCATCTTATTCTGCCCTGATGTTAAACCATGAAAATGAATTCTTGGTTGTTTTTTTTTCTTCTTCTTGGTTTTTTTTTTTTTTTTTTTTTACAAACACTTATACAGTGCAATACGCAATTCTGTTTGCATGAAAACTGGCACAAACACTCTCCAAATAAGACGTTGTCTCCATTCTCTTTCAGACTGCACGACAGGGGCATACGGCGAACTGTGTGAACTGTTCTGTGGAGATAACTGTAATGGCGGCTGTCACCGGTACACGGGGGATTGTCTAAATTGTTCCGGAAACTTTGCTGAAACGAACTGTACCGGTAAATGTTATATAGTTAGAACAGAGACACTAGGAGACAAGTAACGTTCTTGTTGGGTGATTACCTTTGTAGCGATCGAAATTTTTGGTTCAGAAATACAACTGGGGAGCCGGGGTGGCCGAATGGTAGAGCATTGGACTCTCAGCGCTCGGGTCGTGAATTCGAATCCCGCGGACTGGGGCCAGATATTTGTGCTTGGCCTTTTTTTTTCTCGTTGCCCCGTCTTTGATATCACCCTTATGTGGCGGAAAAGGACGTTAAACTCCCAAACACCCACCCACCCCCGTATACAACTATTCAAACACTTGATAGCTTCTTTCCTTTTTTCTGAAAACACCACTAAATGCTACGATATTGAAATTAACGAATCGCCTAAGAGGACTGCAAGGCAATTTTTCAGATTGGTTAGTGTATTCTTTTATTTGTAGACTGCATTACTGCATGGTACGGGCCGACATGTGAGAGTCCGTGTGGAGAGAACTGTGATGGCGGATGTGACCGGGACACCGGACACTGTTTCAACTGTACTGGAAACTTTGCCTTGCCCAACTGCACTGGTAA
>JACVVK020000255.1:0-45000 GCA_018292915.2 Batillaria attramentaria
TCGCCATGTTGGAAGCCTCGTTTTGGATTTCTTCCCGCGTCTGCTTGACTTCCGCCGGGGACTGGTGGTGGTGACTGTGGTGGAGCGGTTTCCATGGAAACGTGTCACACGGCCTTTTCTAAACTTCCGCTGTTGCCATCGCTGAAAACAAGAAGACAAAAACAAGAGGTACTGATGAGATCAGAAGTACTGGTGAGAGGGAAGGGGGTGGGGGTGGAGGGGGGGCTTGGTTGAAGGGGGGGGGGACCGGGTTAGGGGCTGGGAAGAGATGATGGAGGAACAGTGCAATCCTGTTCTTGAACACAATAATGGCAAAAGCGAAATAGCGACAAAAACATATTGCTATTATTATTATTATTATATAAAATCAAATCAGGAAAAAATATACAAACAAAGCAACAAAACTAAACTAAAACTAAACCCTCCGAATGTATTAACTGCAATAACTTAAACGTATTTATCTGTGAAAAAATATTGAAAGAAATCCTCACCTTCAGACGATTACCCCATCTCTCACGCCACCTGACGGCCAGGGCTGTCTCGGGAAGCAAGAGTAATCTCCCCGTGATGACATCTTCATGCCCAGCGAGCAGATAATGGCGGCCCTTTTTCAATTTCGGGCAAGCGCAGCTGCTATTGGTCCACAGAGTCACGTGATTGGAACGCGGGAACTTGACTTGGCCGCAGAAGAGTACTTCCTCCACATGAACCTTGGCAGTCATAGTGTTGGCATCCACCCGTTTCCGATGGCTGACCACCGCGTGCACGGCTGCAACAATGAGGTTACACAATACTGATAGCTTCCGGGGCACGTAGTAAGAATTCCGCTAAATATAGTATAGTACAGAAGTTTTGCCCCTTTTAGAATGTGTGTGCAGAGTAGGGTGGGTGGGTGGGCGTTTGAGGGGTTTAACGTCCTTTTCCACCACATACGGGTGATATCAAAGACGGGGCAACGATGATAAAGCCAGCACAAATATTTGGCCCCAACCGGGATACGAACTCACGACCCGAGCATTAGAAGTCCAACGCTCTACCATTCGGCCACCCCGGCTCCCCGTGTGTGCAGAGTAGATAATGGCAATCTGGGGCTGTTTGTTAGCTTTGTAAATATGTTTTATGCCAGGTTATCGTGAAAACAGTGAAAAATGAGCCTGGCTTGTGGACTGTTTGTATTCATGCGTGGCTGGCACAAGAGCTAGCAGACGATAGAGGAATGAGGGGGGAGGTAGTCGCTTCTAGCACTGCAAAAAAGTGGAATATTGGAATTTGTTTAAATTTATCCTACACACGAGTCTTTGGCTGCTGGAGTTCTGTGATTTTGTTAAAATGAATTTTAGAGCAGTTCCAGGGTGTCAGGGTGCGCTGCGTTATGCTTGTAGGAATATATAGCATTTTCTTTGAACTCCGTATCTGTACTGTGTAGCCTATATTACGAACAGTGACGTGACGGTTACGAAATATTACGTTGTTGCCGCTTCTCCCTCCACCGAAACATTGCGATGTTTCCAGACCGACATGAAAAAATGCTAAAGCCACAGTAGGCATACGCTTTTTGAACCTATTGAACTTTCAGGCGTAAGGACACAAAATGACCTTGGGGTCATTTTTTTCAGGTACCCTGTGGGCGAAGGACACAAGTACACAGGGCCTGAAAATGCCTATAATATTCCCTATTAGCCTCAGGCATCGTAGTCATCCCCCAAATGCTTCCATCTAGAAATAATTACTACCATGAACAGACCATTAAAAAGCAGTGTCTGCAGTGATTTTAGTTGTCATGAAAAAGCGTGATTTTCGTGATTTTTGTGTTATGTAGGTCAAGGTGCATGGCAGGCGGGCACAAAAAGAGACAAGCTGCCAGTGAAGCTGGGACATTTTGCACAGAGGTCGGACACAAGTGAGGCAAGCGTATTTGTTTGCCTTTCTGGCCTAAAGAGAAAGTAGTGAGGCCTGAGCGGAAAGGAGACATTCAATTTTTTTTTTAAACCCTGTCAGGTGTGTGCTTTTGAATGGTCTGTTCATGGTAGTAATTGTTTCTAGATGGAAGCATTTTTAGGGGTGACTATGATGCCTGAGGCTAATAGGGAATATAATAATAGGCATTTTGAGGCCCAGTGTATTTGTGTCCTTCGCCCACACTGACCGAAACTTCACCTGCAATTGTAAGCAACAGCCTCAATTTTTATTCGTGTCCTTATTAGCACAGTCATGTGAGGATATCTTGCTGGATGAGACTGTTTAGAAGGGCAGTTTGAAATGGTGTATTTGAAACGAGAAAAAATCGCAATCACATAGTCCACATTCCTTGTAATAATTATCCTGTCTTAGTTTCTTATATTTGAGCTCGTGTGAGCTAGCGGAAGAAAAAGGCTTGAATATAAAACGCCATCTGGATCTCGTATCGATACCAGGTTTCTCTTCTTCCTTGCTTAATCAGCTTGTTTTAACCAGTCAGGTGGCTGTTGGTTCACTCTCTCTCTCTCTCTCTCAGGACCAACATTATGGAACAACCTCCCGGTTCATGTTAAAGCCGCATCCTCTATCACTGTTTTAAAAGAGAGGTTATTCACATACTTCATGTCACAGCAAAGCGTGAAGTCATACATGTTATAACCGGGTTTTTTTTTTCACTTTTAACAATGTTATATCACATTTCAGTAATTTTGTCCGATTAATTGCATGCCGACTGTTCGCCTGCTATTTTATTCCTCTCCCTTTGTGTTTAATTATTATTATTTTTTTAATTGTTTTAATTTTTATTTTGTATGCACTTGAAATCAGTAGGCGCGCGTGTGTGTGTGTGTGTGTGTGTGTGTGTGTGTGTGTGTGTGTGTGTGTGTGTGTGTGTGTGTGCAACATCTGCTAGTTGATTGTTTGTTTCTTTGCTTGTGCGTTTATCTGTTTGTTTGTTTTTTCTTGTTTTATTCCTGTTTTTGATTACTTATAGTAGTCTTTAACAACGGCAGGTATGAAAACTGACTATCTGACGTCAACTGCCTCTACCGCTGTAAAATAAAGATTCATTGGTTCATTCATTGATTCTCTCTCTCTCTCTCTCTCTCTCTCTCTCTCTCTCTCTCTCTCTCTCTCTCTCTCTCTCTCAAGGACGCGTTGTAAGATCGACAACGGCAATCTACATCTTATCCTCGAAAATTGAAGCTCATTCATTCATTCATTCATTCATTCTCTTACCGTAGTCATAGTTGTTTTTCCTGAACATTTTCTTCAGTCTTCGCTTTTTTCGCTTGCACTTGCAGCCTGGGAACAGAAAACAAAACAGGCGGTGAGCTCATCTGTGACAACACTATGGATGTTTTTTTTTTTCTCTTTTTCAAGTCAGAGGAAAAGCTTACTGATGTAAGTGTTACCGCCTTCTAACTTATAGCTATATGTATGTTATTCTCATCATATCCCGGCGCTGGTAAATTAATGTTAATGTCATTTATTCAGAAGTGAAGAGTAAGAAGACATTACAGCGCTAGGACTACCCATGTGAGCGGTGGTCTAAGGGGTGAGCGGTGGTCCAATAGGTAGCGCGTCGGATTAAGTCGCTGCGCTACTGAACGGCCCAGGTCGAGCTTGTGATATGTGATACCGGTGTAGCATCCGGTCCGGTCCCCCCTCTGAAGTAGTCCCGTAGATTTGCCGTTCTATGTAGCCTATACTTTTGTTTTTTAGTGGCGACCGTTTCCTCATCCCACAAAAAAAAAAAAGAGAAAATAAAAAAAACAAAAGTATAGGCTACATAGAACGGCAAATCTACGAAGTTAAATCACTTTTAAAAGTTTAGATTTGACACTGTAACCTTGACCCAGTTCAAGATCATCTTGAATAACATCTCTGTACAAAAATGAAAATAATTATACATATAACGAAAGAGTGTGTGTGTGTGTGTGTGTGTGTGTGTGTGCGCGTGTGTGTTTGCGTGCGTGCGTGCGTGAGTGAGTGTGCACGCGTGCGTGCGTGCGTGCATAATGTGTGTGTGTGTGTGTGTGTTTGAGAGATGGGGGGAGGAGAGAAAGTGTGGGGGGCGAGAGAGAGAGAGAGAGAGAGAGAGAGAGAGAGAGTGAGTGAGAGATCCAGAGTCACGTTTCTACTGAGTTGACACACACTATAACAATAAAGTTAAAAATAAATACTGACATAGCTCTACATTGGTTAGAAAAGAGGGGGACCAGTTCGAGAGGGGGCCTATTTTGGATGCGAGGGGGGACCAAAATCGCCCAGGGGGACCAGTCGAAAACGAGGCTGGATGTCTAAGGGGGGACCATTATAGAGCAGTTTTTGCCACGAATTGGTCCCCCGGGGGACTGCTTCAGAGGGGGGACCGGACCGGATCCTACACCGGGCCTGGTTAATGCCGGGATATTTATGACAGGAAGCGTGGAATGCGGCCCTGTCCCGCAGTCCCAAACCACATGGACCTCCATAGCATCATCTTACCATCATCCTCATCTCCATCATCATGCATAATAAAAATTGCCCCAGCCTTCGAGCCCTCCGTGGATTCCATCCATGACCTGGGAGGAACACCACTGGAGCTGGCAAAAAGAGTTGGGGCAGCAAAAAAAAAGAAAAAAAAGTTAAAAACGTGCGATACTCTTGCACGGTACGAAATGTGTTAAAACATTATAATGAATATTACATTATGATATTCAAGAAAATTTCTGTTCTGTTCTGGCCTTTCGTCATTTTGATGGCACCCTTCCACCATACCTTTCGGCTTCACTCGTCGCCTATCAACCGTCGCAAACCCTACTGTCGTCGACCGAAAGGCTTCTCAAAATTCCCAAGCGCAACTTGAAATCTTTTAGCGAGCGCTCTTTCAGTTTTGTTGCACCAGTCTTTTGGAATTCCCTGCCAGCACATCTGAGAAATGCGCCCACACTGTCTGTTTTGAAGAGCAATCTTAAACCTTCCTCTTTTGTAAAGCCTTCCAGTAATTTCCCGTGTCAGTAACTAGTCAGTTTCAACAGTGTATGTCTGTCCATCGTTCGAAAAATGTGCGTGAGTGTCGGTGAGTGATTGGCGCGTTGAGTTTATTCCAGAGAAATGCGTCCTACAAATGCCATTTATTATTATTATTAAAATATAAGATACAATAGGATAAACCGGATAAGATAGGAAAACAGTTTATTGGCTTCTTGGTCACTGTACAAGAAATTGGCTTGCTCCTCATACTGTAATACACGTACAAAAGATTCAAAAACGTGTGTAGCAAATTTGCGCATATTGATAAAATTCCAGAATGAAAATACGCAGTACCATACAATATGGGAGGAAATATTTGAGCTTGTAACTGCCCCGTGTGCGCTCGAGGTAGTCTGTCTTAGAGATTGGTAGAGGTTTGAATGCAACACGCTGACTTTCGATGGCCGTGCAAACAAGGAAAACTCAGCCGTCCGGAAGCGGCGTGCGCCAGGTTTACCATGTCGGCTTCTCAAACTCAGTGACTCGACGTTGTTAGCGGATACCGCGCTTTGACTTCGATCTGCTGCACGCAAGCCTGTCTGTGCATGAAGCGGTGCATGTGTCTTTTATATTTGTTATTTTATTTTATTTATTTATTATTATTATTTTATTATTATTATTTATTTATTTATTATTTATTTATTTATTTATTTTTTTTTGGGGGGGGGGGGGGGAAGATATACATATGTGCATGCCACAGACATTCATGGACAACAGACTTACATAGATGGACATGTCATATTACTCTTAAGAATATCATGTAGAACAAACATATACAACACATAAGACACAGAGAGAGAGAGAGAGAGAGAGAGAGAGAGAGACACACACACACACACACAGAGAGAGAGAGAGAGAGAGAGAGAGAGAGAGAGAGACACACACACACACACACACACACACACACAGAGAGAGAGAGAGAGAGAGAGAGAGAGAGAGAGAGAGAGAGAGAAAGAGAGAGAGAGAGACACACACACACACACACACACACACACACACACACACACACACACACACACACACACACAATGATCCGAATATCCATCGTAATAGTGATAACAACAATAACAGTGTAAAGAAGGGACAATTAAACAAAATCAATAGACACAAATAATCAACAAAGCACACACTCTCAACATACACAAACAGTCCATCGGAGTAATATCTGCACATCACAAGACGAGCTGACGAGGGCGGGTCATATAATACAAATATCTGTCGGAAACCGGTTCCTGAGTGTCTTGAGGATCGACATGTTCAAATGTCAGGATTTGTTAACTACTGAGTCCGACCACCTCCCTGCCCGCTGTATGATAAGACTGGTTAAAACGAGGGTGGGTTGGTGTTTTGGGGGGTTTAACGTCCTTTTCCACCACATAGGGTGATATCAAAGACGGGGAAACAATGAAAAAGCCAGCACAATTATTTGGCCCCAGCCGGGATCGAACTCACGACCCGAGCATTAGAAGTCCAACGCTCTACCTGGTTGAAATGAACGAGCCACTGCACACCGGTAGAAACCACTTCAAGCCACTATTGCGCAAAGCGTGGACCTTCCCTGCTAGGTCCGAGACCGTTGCAGATTGAATAAAAGTGGCTTGAAGTGGCTTCTAGTGGTCTAAAGATTTCAAGTAAAATTGCGATTTTTGCGCGCGCTTTTTAGAGAAACGGGAAGAAAATGAACTTTAAAAAAGCAAGACTTTAACGATGCAAGAAACGGGAACAAAGTAAGACTAGAACTTTCCTTGTGAAAAACAAAATAATACAAAGCGACAGAGGAAATTAAAAGGAAAGGAAAAAGTGAATTCAGAACTGAGAAGAGAAATTGGTACAATGCTTTTCCCGTCCCTGGGCACGAACTGCTGACTGACTACAAATCGGGTCTCTGTTGCCCCAACCACGCTGCCAACATCAAAGCGCCGCCAGGCGCCGCCCGCTGCGACCTACAGCGATATCAGGTGGCGCACAGGTACGCTGCCAAAGACCTTACAAAGACGACACCTGCTTAGGCCCCCGGTATGGGGTTGACAGCTCATTTCTGTGCACCCTTAGATCTCGGGCTCCGCGCGTGAGGATTGGGACAGTGGCCTCCCTTGCTCCGTCCTGACGTTAGCCTCATCTCCCCTGGTACACTATGGCGCCGAGAGCGAGAGAGAGAGAGAGAGAGGGTCTATTGAGCGTACTGTAGTTGTTGTGGCGCCCGAAAAGGGAGGAGGGGTGGGTGGTAGATGGGGGGGATTTTGAATTCATAAAGGAGTCTAACTGTAAGGGGATTTACTCAACTAACGACCTACCGCCACCCACATGACTGTGGAAGCGTAGAAGGCGACGAGGGGGCCAGGCCGCAACATGGGTGGGACACAGGGCCAGATTAGACATGGGGGGGAAACGGAACTCCATTATTCTCGTTTGACGTTCCACGTTTCCGCAGTCAAAGCCAAGCGCCGATGATTTGTCCAAAGATTAGGCACGAGAAGGACTGAGCCTATTATGAATACGACGTATATATGAGCCCTTGTAGTTGGGCCTTTTCACGATCAAAGTGGAACGTTGTAGATTTGTTTACAGGGCACAGCTTCAAGCTGGACTGATCTAAATTACAATCGCCTCATTCACTCACTCATTCATTCATTCATTCATTTAGTTAGTTAGTTATTGCTGTGGTTGTTGTTGCGGTTTGAGTAAATTTATAACGTGACAAGTATGAAAACTCTCACAGAGTGTAGTTCCAAAAACACACACACACACACACACACACACACACACACACACACATTCTTTCGTTCATTTCTTTATTTCTTTAGTTATTGTTTTTGCTGTCGTTTGAGTAAATTCTTAATGTGACAAAATGAATGAAAACTCTTACAGAGTGTAGATCGAGGATTCGGAGTGCCCGATTTCTTTCAGTGTTAGGGTGGGTGGGTGTTTGGGGGTTTAACGTCCTTTTCCACCACATAGAGTGATATCAAAGACGGGGCAACGATGAAAAAGCCAGCACAAATATTTGGCCCCAGCCGGGATCGAACTCACGACCCGAGCATTAGAAGTCCAACGCTCTACCATTCGGCCACCCCGGCTCCCCTCTTTCAGTGTTAGAGGCTATTTACTTATCGCAATATCCAAATGGAACATGACTTCATTCGCAGAGGGGGGGGGGGGATAATTACTTCTTTTACCTTTCTACTTGTTGAAACCGTGCCTTTAATTCCTAAAATTATCTGTTTCGTACAGGGTGAAGTCGGAGAAACAAAAAAATTTTTTTTTTTACTACTTTATTATCCCTTTCGGGAAAGTCGGGCTGCTTCCACGGGGGAAGCGGGTCGCCGTGGTGCAGCGCCACCCAATACCTATCCCTTTTTTATTTTTATTTATTTTTTTACAATTTTGTAATTTTGCTGGGAGAGGAAAGCCGGATAACTCGGAGAGAAACTCCCGATGAGCAGCCAGGGAAAACCGGTGTAGGATCCGGTCCGGTCCCCCCTCTGAAGCAGTCCCCCGGGGGACCAATTCGTGGCAAAAACTGCTCTATAATGGTCCCCCCTTAGACATCCAGCCTCGTTTTCGACTGGTCCCCCTGGGCGATTTTGGTCCCCCCTCGCATCCAAAATAGGCCCCCTCTCGAACTGGTCCCCCTCTTTTCTAACCAATGTAGAGCTATGTCAGTATTTATTTTTAACTTTATTGTTATAGTGTGTGTCAACTCAGTAGAAAACGTGACTCTGGATCTCTCACTCACTCTCTCTCTCTCTCTCTCTCTCTCTCTCTCTCTCGCCCCCCACACTTTCTCTCCTCCCCCCATCTCTCAAACACACACACACACACACACATTATGCACGCACGCACGCACGCGTGCACACTCACTCACGCACGCACGCACGCAAACACACACGCGCACACACACACACACACACACACACACACCTCTTTCGTTATATGTATAATTATTTTCATTTTTTGTACAGAGATGTTATTCAAGATGATCTTGAACTGGGTCAAGGTTACAGTGTCAAATCTAAACTTTTAAAAGTGATTTAACTTCGTAGATTTGCCGTTCTATGTAGCCTATACTTTTGTTTTTTTTATTTTCTTTTTTTTTTTTGTGGGATGAGGAAACGGTCGCCACTAAAAAACAAAAGTATAGGCTACATAGAACGGCAAATCTACGAAGTTAAATCACTTTTAAAAGTTTAGATTTGTTTTTTCTTTTCTTTATTTATTTTTTTTGTGGGATGAGAAAACGGTCGCCACGCTTCTTGACACGTCACGTGACTCGTGTCAAACATGCCTATAATTATAAGTACACGACAATTCATTCCGTACTTGGGCCACCGAGGTTGAGATATTTGCTGCAGCCACCCTCTTGGACACGCCCGTGTATGTGTTCACAAGAGAGGCTCCAGGCCGACAACCTAGGTGGCTGAAATACGGGCCAGTTTGGCAATCGGCCCCATTGAAAACAGACAGAGTATTTATATAATGAATCTTGGACATCACTTTGCTCCTGTTTTTTGTGTCACTCCTTAGACCAGAAACTGTTAGTCTTCTGCTGTTTTTGTTGTTTCAAGGGTCATGATTTGAGACACTGGTACTCAGTCTTGACTGTCTACTTGAAGTACGCTGAAAGCCAAAGGTGGCAACTAGTTTTCATGTCATGGACACTTACTTAATTTTGAAGAAATATTTTTCTATGGCGTTGTATAGAAAATATTAGATACTTGGTCTTTGATGTTATTCTCTAAATGCTATTTCCAGTTTTAAAAAAATGACAGGAAATGTGGACAGCAAAAAACAACCAATGCAAAAAAACAACTGAAAGAAACAAGAACACAACCAAACAAATATATCTCACACACACAAAAATAACAACAAGCACATAAATCGGAAAAAAGAAAAAAAAATGTTCCTATGGCCCTGTGCTTTGGGGACAATAAAGTTTTGTAACAATAAAGTTAAAAATAAATACTGACATAGCTCTACATTGGTTAGAAAAGAGGGGGACCAGTTCGAGAGGGGGCCTATTTTGGATGCGAGGGGGGACCAAAATCACCCAGGGGGACCAGTCGAAAACGAGGCTGGATGTCTAAGGGGGGGACCATTATAGAGCAGTTTTTGCCACGAATTGGTCCCCCGGGGGACTACTTCAGAGGGGGGACCGGACCGGATGCTACACCGGGAACTACGGCACCTGCGATGCCGGCCGTGTAATCATCCACATCATAAGACGTGTCATACCAAGGGAAGCACCCCCAGAGTCGCACCCGTGAAGTGGGTGAAATCTCGGCTGTGTGGCAACAGCCTCCCCATTGGGCCCATAGCACACCCGCTCTGGGTAGGAGCCGACCTAGGTAGGAAAAATCCCGCTTGTCTCGGCTGGGATTCGAACCCGGGTCTCCCGGTCCGTGGTCCGAAGTGCTAACCACTACACTACACTTTTTTTTTATTTTGGCCTTGTATGCGAAAATCAGGCAAGATTCACGGTTCCTGGACGGCTTTTATTGCAGCAAACATGAAATGTATAATGAAAGTGCAACACTCCCACTGAGCCAAATCTTACCTTATCTTATCTTATCATATCTTATCTTATCTCACTGGATTGTGGAAAAAGTGTTCCACGGTGACTCAGTTGATGCATCGCTCAAGAGGCTCCCGGAAATGCCAAACTTCATATCATACAAGCTTTCGCTCATGTGTTCATTAATTCCTTTACGCCAATGCGTATGTATTCCTCCTACACACGCGCGCGCGCACACACTCAATGGACGAGGAGGGGGATACGGGAACACTCCTACTTTAATTACGCCGTCTGTTTGCACACAAAAGTCCGGCAAATTAGGGAGGCGGGCCACATGTACTTAAGAGCGGCATAACAGACTTCCCACTTGAAAAACGCTCTCTCTCTCTCTCTCTCTCTCATTTTCCCCACACGTTGTCCTAGGCCACCCGCGCGCCGCCCGACGATTAAAAGACTCCACGCACCCCGAGTAGTGTTAAGGACCAATTTGCAGAGCTGCCTTCTCCCAGCGACCTCCCCCCACTTACGGCGGAGAAGAATTAGGTAAATAATATCGCGCCTTTAGGATTAGGCCGCCCCCGGCTCCAAGATTGTATTCAAGCGATTGTTCGCTAAGAAGCAGTTTACCCTAACTTGCCGCCGATCCGACGAGAGCCGGCGCTGGTTCCTCCATTCACGGAAAAATGAATCTCCATAATAGATTCTTACGGGCCTTCTACCACCTTGTAGGGGGGCCGGCTTTGAGCCGTGTTCCGTTCCGAAAGATTTATGTACCCGACGTCCGAAACGAGGCTTAGTTCAGTAATGCCCACTCGAGACTTTAAGGACCGGAACATAAGCGAAACAAGTCCAGAGAAAAAAAAGGATTGCAAAGCAAACGAAACTCGTTAAAAACGCAATAGGGAGAAAAGGGATATTTGAGAGTGGGGTAATTGTATAGCAAATATGTTTCTGTCGCAAAGAAACCTGCGCAGTACACAATGTCAATAAAATGAGCTGTTTGAATGCCGGGACAATGTGACATTTCGACCATAGAACACAAAACGCCATAGAACACAAAATTTGAACATGCAGATTTTGCGCCAGACATCTGAATTTCAAATCTGACACAGCACACTCGGAAACGTCTCTCCAGCGGAGCGGTCTTTGCAGACCCCAGATCAAAGAGAAGCCGGTAAATACCGCGCGCAAGCTGCAATTTAAAAAAACAAACAAAAAAAAAACGATATTCGAAATGCCACTTTGTCCTGGCATTTGTTAGAGTGTTAGTTTAATGTTTGCACGCGCGGATCTCTTCACGCGTAATTATGCAAACGATTTCCCCCTATAATGTGTATGATGAGAGCGTTTTAAGCCGGAGGTTCTATTCTGCGCAACACAAAGTGAAGTGGACAACGAAACTAAATGAGGTGGAAGAAAGCGCTACTTTACTGTCTGAGCGCATGTTCCTTTACATCGCTTGTGCTTTGTAGGAGCATTTGAAACGATTCAAGAGGCTGCAACACTGGAATACAAGGCATGTCTGTTACACTGAGTGGCTTGTTCTTCCACAGTTACACCGTTCGTGAATTGCAAACCGAAAGCACACACACACACACACACACACACACACACACACACACACACACACACACACACACACACACACACACACACACACACACACACACTTTCAAAATCCATGCCTTAAGAGCATTTCTCTTCTCCTTCCTCACGAACCTATCTTCATCTGCTGTACGTAAGATACGGACCATAAGTTGTGACACCCGAGCAGACTAATGATTCAACCCTCATTCATAACTGTAACAGACGTGTTGAGTACTCCTGTCTTATCCTTAGTACAAAGTATCACAAATTTGTGGCTGTTGGATTTTATGTCATGACCTTCAGTTTTTAATCCCAGTTAACTGCATTGGACTAAGTTTATCTGTTTCACGCTAGTCTCCCTTGTTTTCGTCCTTGTTTTATTCCTGACAACTGCCCCCCCCCTCCGCTCCCCCTCCCCCACATTAACCTCCCTCCCCACCCCACCCCACCCTCCCCCACAGCCCTCCAATTACTCCTCCACACAGCCTCATCCCACCCAAATAGACTGAGCCACGAAGAGGGTTAATCTGATTGAAGCACTTAAAACCAACAAAACAGCCCAAACCAAAAAAACAAACCATACACGTCTCTGTCCCCAGGGTCGGCACGAAGTTCAAACAGCAGCAGCACAAGAGGAGAAAGAAACACAAAACAAAAAACCTGTCGTGTGTTAGTTTTAAAAAGAAGTCTTAGACGTTTTTGTTTTTTGGGTTTTTTTTTTTTTGCGTACCGTGTTGAAGTGATGACGAGTTGTTCGACAGTTAAATGTGACATGGCTTGGAAGGGGTTAGGGTGTGGCGTTGTTTTCAAACTTGAAAATCTGCACACATGAACTCGGACCTAAACCCCTCCCACACCCCGCCCTCCCACACCCCGCCCTCCCAACACCCCCCCCCCCACTTGCTCCCCCCTCCTTACTTCAACCCCCCCCCCCCCAACCGCCACCCACAAAAGAAGAAAAACATCAACTGAACAACAACCACAATAACAAGAAAACTCGGAAAGGGTTAAAGGAATATGTGCTACCACAATGTTAACTGTCTATTCGTCTTACTCAATTCGTGTTCATTAAAAAGAAGAAAAAAAAATTCTTTAAGGATTCACACAAGCAGATTTAGAGCTAATCAGCTACTACGCACAAGCCGACAAAATCCCACTGCGTCCATTCGTTTCCTTCTTATT
This sequence comes from Batillaria attramentaria, assembly GCA_018292915.2. Lineage (NCBI taxonomy): Eukaryota > Metazoa > Mollusca > Gastropoda > Batillariidae > Batillaria > Batillaria attramentaria. Next base: position 13,256 of record JACVVK020000255.1, read on the forward strand.
TCACTCGTATTATTTCACGTATTTCCTTATTTCACTCGTATTTCATTCACTCGCGTACTCTGAGACAAATCCCAGCTACATTTTTTTTAAAAAGCGTAATCGCCGGTTCTGTCGCTTTTTGCCAGACCCTGATGGTTGATTCAGTTAAAGGAGCCGTTTCTAAGGTTACTAGGCCTTCTTTTTTTTTTTTTAAACAAAGGGCGACTTCTGTTTTAGAATAATAATAATAACTACTCAGTGATGAGTAGGCGCTTTACCCAATTTCTTGAACTGGCGCAAAGCGCCGCGAGCTGAACCCAAAACGCACGCTCACGTGAATCACACACGTTCTCTCACACTCTTCACATGAACACATTACAGTCACGTGGTGCAAAGGGCCAGCTCAACAATTTAAGTTTCGGAATTTGGAATTGCATTTCTTTTCAAATTTTCTGGGCTGAACATTTCCACAGCAGAGGGGGGAAGGAAGCCGGAGTACCCGGAGAAAACCGGCGATCGGCCCGAATGAACGGTGTCACCTAGGAGAAGAAAAAATTCTTTGCCCCGAGTGGGACTCGAACCTGACCTCTCGCATTGGTGACGAAGTCTCTTAACCACTGGACCACCGATCGCCCCGACAACTGCGCTTGGGACCGCGCCTGCACGCTAAAAATAGTCCATATTAGAGATTTGTAGAGCTCTCAGTGCAACACACTGACGTTCGATGGCCGTGCGAACGAGGAAAACTCAACTGGCCGTAAACGACGTACGCCATTTTCTCCTTGTCGTCTGCTCGCACACAGGGTGGGTGGGTGAGTGTTTGGGGGTTTAACGTCCTTTTCCACCACATACGGGTGATATCAAAGACGGGGCAACGATGAAAGAGCCAGCACAAATATTTGGCCCCAGCCGGGATAGGAACTCACGGCCCGAGCATAAGAAGTCCAACGCTCTACCATTCGGCCACCGCAGCTCCCCCTGCTCGCACACAGTGTGTTGTCAGGTTGAGTACAGCCGCAACGCTGTCAACGGCTACAGCGCTTTTGGCTTCAATCAGCCCAACACTGTACTTGTGCATCATGACGTGTCTAAGTAATGTGATGTTAGATACCACCAACAAAACTCTTTAAAAATTGGCCTTTAAATCTGTGCAGAGTTTTTTCCCTTTTCCCCCTTTAAGGCTGGATTACGTCCCTTGCCTGATCCTTCTGCCATTGTACGTTACACACAGATTTGCCGATGCGCGTAATGGAGACTGAAGAGAGTTTCTTTTTTCTACAAAAACGTAAGCATGTGAGAATTTCCGTTGTCCCCGGGTATTCACGCTACAGTAAAATGTGGGCAAATAACGAGATTGTGGACTGGCCTACATCCAGTAAGAAAGACAAAATTGTGCCACTTGATTTGACGTGTGTGTGTGTGTGTGTGTGTGTGTGTGTGTGTGTGTGTGTGTGTGTGTGTGTGTGTGTGTGTGTGTGTGTGTGTGTGTGTGTGTGTGTGTGTGTGTGTGTGTGTGAGAGAGAGAGAGAGAGAGAGAGAGAGGGGAGAGAGAGAGAGGGGGGGGAGAGAGAGAGAGAGAGAGAGATTCAACTTAAACTTAATGCTCAAGGACAGAGATTTAAACTGAGAGCCTCTTTCAAAATCAGTCCAGGATAATCAGCCAAAAAGAAGTAAAATATAAAATGCCTTTAGAAACACAGCGAAGCAAACCGAATCCCAGAGCAATAACAGAAGAAAATAACAATAAAGAAACAGAAGATAATACAAGAGACACCAATTTCAGCCATTTCTGTTATTATAATAATAATAATAGTAATGAGTCTTATATAGGCGCTTTACCCAATGTCATGAATCGGCTCAAAGCGCCGCGAACTGAACCCAACACGCACGCTCACGTGAAGCACACACATTCTCTCCCACACCGGACATAAACACATTACAATCACGTGGTGCGAAGGGTCAGCTCAGCTATTTAAATTTCGGAATTTAGAATTGCATTTATTTTTTTAAATTTGGTGGGCTGAACATTTCCAAAGCAGAGGGGGGGGGGGGGGAAGCCGGAGTACCCGGAGAGAACCCCCGACGATCGGCCCGAATGAACGGTGCCACATACGAGAAGGAAACATTCTTTGCCCCGAGTGGGACTCGAACCCCTGACCTCTCGCACTGGTGACAGGTCTCTTAACCACTAGACCACCGACCGCCTGTTCGCCGCAAAGTGCCATCAGTTCCCACAAAAAGCTTGATACAAAAGAAAGACTGTCCCGTCATCAAAAGCAAGAGAAGTGGGAAATATCTTACGGGATTTTTTTTCCTTCAGAGTTTTGCATAAAAAAGGCATTCAAAAACGTCTTTCTGTTCCAGTGGAGTCTTTTGGGGCCACCAAGTACCGTGCTCAGTGCAAGGATTTTTACCAGGAAGTCTTTGTGAACAAAATGTATTCCTTCATGCACCACGGGAAATGCTGGAAGAGGGGAAGTGTTGCTTCCTCGTTTTTGTCATTGCATGGCCACAGTTTTCTGTACATAAGGTACTGATGAGAGAACAGATATTCTTTTCAGATGAAATACCAGATATTCTATCGTTGTGAAATATTAATTCTAAAGAGAAAAAAAAAAATATGTGGTGAAATTCAGGAGAACTTTAAAGTAATTTAGCTGCGTGATGACACCTTCGAAGCTCTGGCTTTGCAAATGGCTGCGATCCATTTCTACTGTTCTTACAACGCTGCAGCCTCTTAATATTAAAGAAAGAAAACTAAAACTACAGAAACCCTATCCTGTGTTTCGTGGCTTGCGGCCGCCGGCACTCAGCTATAAATAGAACAAGCACACGTGCCTGCACGGTCCTGACACAGGTGTATGCGAGCTTTATTTTCCAACGGAAGTGATTTAACCAAACGATGAATAAGTTTCAATCAGCCGTTGCTACAACAACAACAACAACAAAAAAACACACACACACACTACAATAGCAAAGCTGAAAAAAAATACAAAAAAGAAGAAGAAGAAGAAGAGAGAGAGAGAGGGAGAGAGACACACACACACACACACACACACACACACACACACACACACACACACACACACACACACACAGAGAGAGGGAGAGCACCCGTCATACTGTCTGGCTTCTACATGAGTCTATGCTAGCTATACTGCACCCAGTGACCCTTAAACCGTACGGAACACTCATCTCCCATAACGACGGAAACGACCCATTTCACGTGACATCCCGTGACCAGGTAGACATCAAAGCAACGCAGATGAGCGCCGCTCACAGTGGGAAGCAATGCATCCTGGGATAATGCCCCGAGAGCCTATAATGTATATGTATTATTGGCAGAGCGATGCGTTTACCGGATCAAAGTAAACAATTTGTTGAATATTGAAAACGTCGGAATTTATTTTTTATTGTACGTAAAATATCACCCATAAGGCGGAAATTCAATTCACCACATCATCAGAATACAATCCTTTGGGTGGAGCGCGGGTCTAGAGGTTAAAATGTCTATACAGTGTTTAATTAACCCTTTCGGCACCAGTCGCGGAGAGGAGTGCCGATCGCGCATTTCGGCGAGCGTGGCGCATAGAGTGTTATGCCCTTTGAGGACCACAGACCTTTTTTTCTTTAAATTCACATGAGAAGCTAGAGCAAAACACCTCTAAAACTACACCCAATTTGCTACCATCTTTTTTAAAAGTAAATTGGTGCTTTTGTTCAAAATTTATAAGAAATTAAATACGCATACTGCTGAAAAATATGTTCACATGACCAATGGCAATCTAGAATTATTCTGCACACAATGGACCCCATATATGCGACTATTTTCTTAGAACATTGCCTACCTCGTTCCTGCACTTTCTAATCTCAGAGAAGTTGTTATAGGCTCTACTGCCCTCTCTGCCCCCCCCCCCCCTCACCCCTTTGTGCGTGTGGATGTGGGTGTGTGAGTATTTGTGGGGGGAGGGGGGGGGGGGCGTATGCAGTCTTACATGTCATGCATACTTGCATACAGACAAACATATATAATACATATTTACTTTTTTCAGGTATACCTCCTTTCAAGTGGAGCCGGGGTGGTCGAAGTGTAGAGCGTTGGACTTATAATGCTCGGGTCGTGAGTCGATCCCGGCTGGAGCCAAATATTTGTGCTGGCTTTTTCATCGTTGCCCCGTCTTTGATATCACCCTATGTGGTGGAAAAGGACGTTAAACCCCCAAACACCCACCCACCCACCCACCTCCTTTCAAGTGCACACCTTCCGTCTCATCATTTGTTATGTCACGTGAATGTTGTACTGTCACCGTATGAAAAAGAACTCAAAAACAGAATTAAAAAAGAGAAGAAATGAAATACTAGAGATATACAAAGGCTGCAGTCAGCCAGAAAGCACCTGGCGCTGAGCAGTGCTGTATTCCAGAGTGGCTGGCTGGCAATGAAGGGAATAATAACAATAATGAGTATTGCATAGGCAGCTTTACCCAGTTTCATGAATCGGCTCAAAGCGCCGCGAACTGAACTCAGCACGCACGCTCACATGAATCACGGGCATTCTCTCACACACTGGACATAAACACATTACAATCACGTGGTCCGCGAAGGGTAAGCTCAGGTATTTAAAGTTTCGGAATTTAGAATTGCATTTATTTTTCAAATTTGGTGGGCTGAACATTTTCAAAGCAGAGGGGGGAGGAAGCCGGAGTACCCGGAGAGAACCCCCGACGATCGGCCCGAATGAACGGTGCCACATACGAGAAGGAAACATTCTTTGCCCCGAGTGGGACTCGAACACCCTTAACCTCTCGGGTTGGTGGCAAGTCTCTTAGCTACTAGACCACCGACCGCCCCAGAGATAATTTGAGATAACTTTCTGAAATGGAAAATTCTCACAGAGACAAACTTTGTCTCTAACTTATCCCAGCTTCGATATTTCCGACCCTGTTGTGGAAGACAACCAAACTGTTACGATTGTTTCGTGAATACCAGGCCTGGTGTAAAGATCCCCCCCTCCTCCCCCTCCCCAAGACCGTGCACTCAAATCCTTCCCCCCTCTGGGCTATGGGGAACCCCTGTTACTCCACTGAACTCATTTTCAACACAAATCTGTTATCTGTAAGCAAATGACACAGAAACCACACACTGCGAGCCCTGTTCGTCCCTTCGACCACGCCACAACATCAAAGGAGCGGGACTTAGATCTTGTATAACTCGCCCAGAGGAGCCAGGACTCGCGGACCTTGCAGTGTGGGTTTACCGTTTAGATCTCACGATGATCGCGTGCGGCGATTCACACACAGGTAAACTAGTTTATTGCCGACCCAGTGTTGTGGATACGCGGTGGACTGTGAAAAGAAATTTGTTCAACTGTACCTTTATGGCTCCCACCCAAACTGCGCGTCGAGAGGAATTAGCATAAGCTGCTGCTCGGTGTTAACTCATTTGTATATATGGATATACATTATACAGTGCTTACACTGCCTTCCTACCTGTCCTCATTACTAGCTGTCTATCAATCATCCAGGTCTCTTTGCTCTAGCTCCGGACGCCTTCTTCTCGTACCTAAGACCCACACTAAGTCCTTTGGACAAAGATCATTTCAGTACCAAGCCCCTGTATTTTGGAATTCTCTTACCCAGTGCATTCGTAATGCATCTGATTTGCTTGATTTCAAAGCCAAACTGAAAACCTTCTTGTTCAGACTGTCCTACAACTAGATTCGCCACAGATTTTGACCCATTCTGAGCTCTGTTGCAGGTGAAAGGGCAGCTAGGTGTGTGTGTGTGTGTGTGTGTGTGTGTGTGTGTGTGTGTGTGTGTGTGTGTGTGTGTGTGTGTGTGTGTGTGTGTGTGTTATGTCAGTATGCGTTGCAGGCACTTATTAGTTTAGACGGTAATTGTGAAGCCCATGCGCTCACCTTGTTGGGATACTGCGTCCTATAAGAATGTTATATTATTATTATTTATTATATATATTTATTTATCAGTGATATCGTTTATGAAATATCAAATCTGTCTGCGGTGCTTTCATAAGGCACAAATGTTTGTATTCCTGCAAAAGCGTTATACAGTCGGCTACAGATACAGATATCGTTATTTGAGGAAATTTGTCTTCCGCGTCACCGACAAGTAAACAAATCAACACGTGAGATTACACAAGGAGTGTAGGCTTATAAAATCTCTCTCTCTCTCTCTCTGGGGGTGGCGGAATGGTAGAGTGTTGGACTTCTAATGCTCGGGTCGTGAGTTCGTATCCCGTCTGGAGCCAAATATTTGTGCTGGCTTTTTCATCGTTGCCCCGTCTTTGGTATCACCCGTATGTGGTGGAAAAGGACGTTAAACCCCACAAAACCAACCCACCCACCCACCCTCCCACCCTGTGTGTGTGTGTGTGTGTGTGTGTGTGTGTGTGTGTGTGTGTGTGTGTGTGTGTGTGTGTGTGTGTGTGTGTGTGTGTGATTTAGATAGACATTACTAGAATAGATTCTACGCCTACTAGAATTAGCAACGGCAGGTATGAAAATTGGCTGTTTTACATTCATTACCTCTACCGTTGAAAAATAAAGTTTTCTTGATTCTCTCTCTCTCTCTCTCTCTCTCTCTCTCTCTCTCTCTCTCTCTCTCTCCCCCCTCCCCCCACCCCCCTTCTCCCCACCCCCACCCCCGTGCCTCCAGTTGCAGCAGCACTAGAGTTAATAAGCTATATATAAAAAAAACCACTAGTAACAACCATAGTAAAATCAGAGTACACGACTACAACATTTTGTTAGAGACAGCTGCTCAGAGGAATGAAGTAATTCATAGTGAATACGTTATCACGGCCACTAAGCCTGGAAATATGATAATAGTTAGTTACGTATGTACGAACATAGAGACCTTAGGCAGTTTGTAGCGAAAACAAAGAGAATGTAATTTCAATGCATGCATATAGTTTTCCATGGTCAATAGTTTAGTTAGGACCGGCCCCCGTAGTGTAGTGGTTAGCACTTCGGATCATGGACCGGGAGACCCGGGTTCGAATCCCAGCCGAGGCAAGCGGGATTTTTTCCTACCTAGGTCGGCTCCTACCCAGAGCGGGTGTGCTATGGGCCCAATGGAGAGGCTGTTGCCACACAGCCGAGTTTCACCCACTTCACGGGTGCGACTTTGGGGGTGCTTCCCTTAGTATGACACGTCTTATGATGTGGATGATTACACGGCCGGCACCGCAGGTGCCGTAGTTCCCGGGCCTGGTTAATGCCGGGATATTTATGACAGGAAGCGTGGAATGCGGCCCTCTCCCGCAGTCCCAAACCACATGGACCTCCATAGCATCATCTTACTATCATACTCATCTCCATCATCATGCATAATAAAAATTGTCCCAGCTTCCGAGTCCTCCGTGGGTTCCACCCATGACCTGGGAGGAACACCACGGGAGCTGGCAAAGAGTTGGGGCAGCAAAAAAAAAAAAAAGTTTAGTTAGCATACTTTTGTTTGGGGGGGGGGGGGAGAGAGAGAGAGAGAGGGTGGGTGTTTGGGAGTTTAACGTCCTTTTCCACAACGTATGGCTGATATCAAAGACGGGGCAAAAAAAAAAGAAAAAAAAAAGGTACAAATATTTGGCCCTAGCCGCGATTCAAACTCACGACCCGAGCACTGAAAGGCCAATCCTCCAACATTCGGCTATCCCGGTTCCCAGAGAGAGAGAGAGAGAGAGAGATTCTTCCTTCAGAATTGCTAAACTTCAGCTACTTCAATGCATGGATTATCGCCACATCAAAGGAAGACATTAGGCTGGTGTCATCCGCAACTTCCTTGCGCGCGCACGAGCCCACACTGAAAAATTACCGTACTTCAAAGGTGCGAATATTTGAAACTCCACAATAGTCTGACCAGAGAAACACGGCCTTGCCTCGATCACTACACCGCTGTTGCCGGTAAGTCTAGGTGCGTTTGTTGAGGTGCCCCTCTGTCCGAAAAGCACAGCGCCGACCATAGTGTAGTGAATTGTTGGTCATGCGCGCACGATTCTAAAACGTTCCCCGGCGCCATCTTGTCTGGAAGTGCGGACTTAAACATTTCCGTGATGACTCTGCATTTTTATCTTCAAATTTTCAGAACCATAGTTTCCTTGCAAGAAAAAAAAAATGTCATTCATTTATTCAGTCAGTCAGTCAGTCAGTCTCTCTCTCTCTCTCTCTCTCTCTCTCTCTCTCTCGTGTGTGTGCGTGCGTGCGTGCGTGCGTGCGTGCGTGCGTGCGTGCGTGCGTGCGTGCGTGCGTGCGCTATTTCTGTTTAAATTTGTTTGTAGTTGGTTGCGTTTTTGTGGGGGTTTTTATTCGGACTTAGTCATTTAAAGTGTGGACGCTGAAATTACACTTGAATCTTTACCATCTTCACCACCATCATCAGCATCGTGTCACCACAATTCTTGTAATAATACAACATAATCGTCGCCGGTTAATACCCTTCAAACCCGTAGGAAGGGGTGGGTAGGGGGATGTTTGGAAATTTAACGTCCTTTTCCACCACGTAAGGGTGATATCAAAGACGGGGCGACGAGGAAAAGGCCGTCACAATCAAAACCCTAGGACACTGCGACGTCTTAATTATGACAAACGACCACAACTTTCGGTTCCGGTGCTGTGAACGCCGTCAGTCTCGTGCGTGTCTCACTAAAGGGGTGGGTGGGTGGGTGGGTGGGTGTTTGGGGGTTTAACGTCCTTTTCCACCACATACGGGTGATATCAAAGACGGGGCAACGATGAAGAAGCCAGCACAAATATTTGGCCCCAGCCGGGATACGAACTCACGACCCGAGCATTAGAAGTCCAACGCTCTACCATTCGGCCACCCCGGCTGCCCGTGTCTCACTAAAATTGAGAGTCAAATTACCAAAATAATAATAATATTAATAAGAAGATGATGATGATGATGAATTTAAAATGTCCCGGGCCTGTTGATTTTGAAGACCGCAGGAATCTGCAAGATAGTAATTCACGCGACCACACCGTCACGCGCTGTGAAAGTCTTAAGTCCCGTGTCTAGCTAACATTAAGAGTCAAGATACACACATAATAATGAATAGATAAAATAAATAGAAATAATCTCAGAGCTGTTGATTTCCAAGACCGCAATAAAGTGCGACTTCGCAGTACGACAAACGACCGCAACTGCTGTGAAAGTCTTGTATTCCCGTGTCGAACTGAAACTGGGAGTCGAATTATAAAATAAACAAACAAATAAATATTTTAAAAAAATAAACTCAGAGCTGTTGATTTCTAAGGCTTCGTACTACAAACGGCCGAAAGTTCGCGCGCTGTGAAAGTCTTCAGTCTCGTGTTTTATTGTATATCCCGCACAACACGAGTGTCAACAACGGCCCCACATCAAAGCTGACCCCCTGTGACGCTAATAGTGGGCCCACGCTGGGCCCTTGTTGGTAGGGCTATACGAACACGGACATCATGGGACAGTGTGCGTGGAAATAATCATCCCCTATTTCCCTTTCGTTTCTTCAACGGACCCCAGCTCAGACACGGCTAGGCTTTTTCTTGCCTTGTCTTGTCTTGTCTTTCTTTGCTTCTTGAAGACGTCTCCTCCAAGTGGCTAAGTGGGCGCCATTATTGCTTCGCAAAATAAAGATGATAAACTGAGGAGGGGGAAATGAACTGAGAAGATAGTCTGTGTAAAAAAAAAAAAAAAAAAAAATCCCATCTTTCCCTTTCGTTCTTTTTCTTCCTTCTCTTTCGTTCTTATTCTTAAAGATACCTCGTGGGGGGGGGGGGGAGCCGGGGTGGCTGAATGGTAGAGCGTCGGTCTCTCAATGTTCGGGTCGTGAGTTCGTATCCCGGCAAGGGGCCACATATGTGTGCTGGCTTTTTCATCGTTGCCCCGTCTTTGATATCACCCGTATATGGTGGAAAAGGACGTTACCCCCCCCCCCCCCCCCAAAAAAAAAAACACAAAAAAAACAAACAAACAAAAAAAAAACACCCAACCACCTCGTGTAGGATGGACAACTCTTACTGTGGCAAGCAAGTGTTTCGCACAGACGCTGCCAGTACTCGGCCAGTGGTCTGCTCGAAGTCTATTTTAGAGCTCTGTAAACCTATAACGTTGCCATCGACCCCATGTGAACTGTACTCCCTGCCCGAATTCAGTACGTATCGAGTACAGCGGCGGCCATTAGGATTCGTTTGCTCCAAACAAACTGGTGACGTCACGTCAGACGCCGGTCACCCGGATGTGCCTGTCAACACTGGATTTCACGATGTTGTCAGTAGGTATTGCTTGTGCGTTAGTTGTGCCAGTACTTTATACACGTGCTAGGCGAGAAAATCGCTGCTAATCAAATGTCCACGTGTGTTCCGAGAGGGACGCTAAAGGGATGCAAGCGCCGTAAGTAGGTCAGATTAACTGCATGCGCGTGGGTCTCCTGCTGACCTGAGACTACACGGGACTGAACTAGAAAGCCACACCAGCCCGCATCGTGTGTGTGTAACTGTATCACCTGTAAAGTTGTAGGGCAGTTAGCTGTCACGTGATACCAATGCCCATTTATGGCTCTGCGCATCACGGGATAACCCGTTGTAGCCGGTAGACTCGCATTTTGGCTCATGTCTTAGCAACGACGGCCCGGAACGAGCTCAGATTTTGCTCACATCTAAATGGGACTATGTTTTTGTCACCGTAATAAGCTTAGGTCGATCTGTGAGCTTTAAAAAAAGCTGGAGGATGTATCCTTAACTCTCTCTCTCTCTCTCTCTCTCTCTCTCAAGCCTAAACGTGTTTTTGTTTGTTTGTTTTTCGTTGTAGAAAAATAAGCTCCCACACACTGCACACAGACCCACTGGCTCTTTTTTTTTTTAATTGAAAGTGAACTGTGTGATGCTGTCGGCTTTTTAGCGCGAATAATATGCAGGCTGTTCAGACTATCTTGAGAGAAGGAAAGAAAAAACACTTCTCGGAAATTCCCCAAGGTGGCAATAACGGACGATACAAGCGTACATTGACCTAATGCGGCGTGATGCTCGTGCTGGTGCAGATCCAGATCACGAAGCAGAGGCGAGGCTCCGAGCTTAAAACACAAGGGGTCTGATGCTTAGAGAGACGTAAGAGACTAGCTTGACAAGGCTGAGAATAAAACATTGATACGAGTGCATACCGAGATATGGCAGGTTGACGACTATTTCAGGGACTGAACTGTAAAAAAAAAAAACAAAAAAAAAAACCGGCGTAAATAGTTTGAGACTATAGAGCTAAGCCTTAGACTAGACTAGATTCTTTTCATGCATTAGGCCCCTGGGGTCTGATCGATGCACAGCGACAGAGAAGGACAGAATTCAGACATGAGCTTGACCAAGCTGAGACCAAAAGGATTGGTGCGAGCTGCATAAGCGGAGACTAGGGCAGGTCTCCCACTACGCACCGCAAATTGACACGGATGATAGTCCCGGTGTAATACGCCTGATACTAGACCTATGTCTCACACTAGTCTAGTCGTATTTCATACATCAGACCCTAAGTTTCGATTGATACAGATTGACCGACTAAGTCCATGCTGCAGCTCATTGGAACCAGCTTCCTAAATCACTTAGACACACAGAGTCCAGTGCCAGCTTCAAACACTGTCTCAAAACCCACCTATTTAAAACTGATTACTGATTTACTCTGCCCCTCCGCACCGTGTCAGCCTACTTGTTGTGAGATAATGTTTAACTTTGAATGTTCCCTTTGAGTCTGTGTGTGTATGAAAGTGGTGTATGTAGTTATGATGTACGGCGCTTAGAGCCTGTTTCATTTCATGTATAGGCGCCTTATAAGTCGTCATTATCATTATTATTATTCGACGGGAAAAGGGGTGGCTTTAAGATGAAAGACACTGAAGTAATGGTCTTTTTCCCCACAAAATGACGTCACGGATTTACTACCGTTCGGCAGCTTTGCCAAGCAAATCGAGGGCTCCCTGCTGTCGATACAGATAGAAAGAAGAGAGATATAGGACGTTTTCGGTTCTGACGTGTGATGTGTCTGTCGCAGCGTTGGTGCACTGTGACCGGGTGCACTGGCGTCAATCCGAAACTGTCCACATGTCAATCAAACCGCCTCAGCAAATTTCGTCATTAGCTAGACTGGTCAAAAGATGCCAGACAAGTGCTCACCGCAAGCGTGTTTAACGTCCTTTTTTCCACCACAAACGGATAATATCAAAGACGGGACAACAAGGAAAAACTCCAGCTCTAATATTTGGCTCTCAGCCAAAGGCTTCGAACTCTCGATGGGGACGGGGATAGGTGGGGTAGTGGGGGAGGAGGGGGTTATACACTCTTCGACTGCGGGAATAAGCTTTCAAGTGGACGTCACTGACGTTCCTAACACCACAGGCATAATTGAAAAATGAATCAGCCAGTTCACCTGCGGAGTGACAAACAGGAAATGCTAGCGTGGGTGGCTTCATTCTCGGCCAAAGACTGTATACCATGACATACATCATTTTCTGGACATGGTCAAACAAACGTTCCGTCACCAGTGTCAGACCATTTTGGCCGGGCGGGGCGGGCGCGCGCGACTGCCCTAATAATATGAAGACCTGACAATCTTCAAGTCTTTGAACTTGGAGCACACACCAAAAACAAACACGGCTCTCCAGTCGACCACTTCAAACGCGGATTACCTTCTCGGCGGGCCTTGGCGTTCCCGTACAAGCCAGAACGTGGTAATATCTGAAGCCCGACTCAAAGCCACTAATTCGGCTCTGTCTTTGTGGCTTCCCTGTCCGGGCTCGTACTGGGCGGACAGTGATCAAACCTCTGGCTGTTTGTTTGCGGGCTTCTTCTAGCCCCGCTGTGCAGGGTTCCGGCGGTTTGATGTCCGCGCTACTAGAGCCATCATTGCCCCCCGCATTCCGCAGAAATCGGGGAAACCCTCTTGCCTTGCTGGCGCGCCGCGCGCACACGACCCTTACATCTGCGCATGGCTGTGTTGTCCGAGCCGGGAACGACTTAGTGACAACGTGTTTTCGCAAACGGCTGACGACGATTACACACCTTTTGTGGCGGAGGGCAATCTTTATTGACTCTTGAAGATTTACCGGGACCGTAGGATCAAGCCGTGTTTGTGGTTTTTGGGGCGTCAGGTGCGGATATTAATTTTAATGTAGCAGCGACATTCACTCGGGACTTGTAAGGCGTTTAAGAAATCAAAAGCATGGATATCGTGGACAGGTCTCGCGCGTTGAATGCCTTAATATTTCAGTTACAGGGGAAATCGGGAAGCTTAATCAACTCATCAATACAGTATATGGCGGCATCATGGTTCATCAAAATTTGATGATACTGACGCCTAACTGCCTCATCTGTACGAGGCGTTATGATGCCAAAATTTCACATCAATACGGGGCATCAGGATACCTAAATGTTTCATTAATACGGGCATCAGGATACCTAAATGTCTCACCAATACAAGGCACCACGATCCCTAAATGCCACATCAATACGGGGCATCAGGGTCGTAAATGTCTCATCAGTACGGGGCATCAGGATACCTACATATCTCATCAATACAAAGCACCACGATGCCTAAATGTCACATCAATACGGGGCATCAGGATTGTAAGGTGTGGGTGGGTGTTTGGGGGTTTAACGTCCTTTTCCACCACACCAAGATCGTAAATGTCTCATCAGTATAGGCATCCCGATGTTTACATGTCTCATCAAAACAGGCACCACGTTGCCAAACAATGTGTGGTTGAAACTCTGAAACTGTGGAACTCTCTTCGTGAGACAGTGAAGCAGGCAGTCAGCATCACCGCATTCCGGAAGTGTTTGAAGACTCATCTCTTCAGTGCTTCACCTCACTGAATAATCATCTGCATTTTTTTTTTCTCCACACTATCTTTCTTTTCAAAACCTCTCCCTAAGCGCCGTGAGCACTCAGTTAGGGTGGAGCCTTGCGCTATACCGAGTCTCCATCATCATCATCATCATCATCATCATCAACAACAACATTGAAACTGGGCATCAGAAGGTCCACAACAAGTGTATTCCGTGTTTCAACTTGTTTGTTTTGCAAACTGACCAGAATCAGGGACATTATACGCCCACGGAGTGTCCCTGAAGCGTGTGCAAAATACGTCCTTCAAACCAGAATGTACTCCCGGAAAAAAGTAAATTTTAAGCGCCAACCAATATAGACCCGGCAATTTTCACCCGCCACCCCTTAATTGCTAATACAAGATTTACAGCAGCACGCCTGGTAACGTAATACTAACTACCCTCGGAATCCAACACCCGCACTTACAACTTGAGAACACAAAATTCCCGCGTTTCCAGCCCGCGGGAGCAACTTTCTAAAGTCGTCTGTTGATCTTGGCGTGGGCATTCACACCTGGAAGGCCAAGCCCGCGGTACTGAAATATCTACAAAGACAGTGGTCGCGTGGTCTAAGTATGTAAATGCCTTAGCACCTTACGCAAGAATCTATCTCTATGCTTATGTATCATGTAGTCTCTCTACAGGCTGTCTTGCGTTGGGGGTGCACCCACAGAAATGAGTTTGATAATAATAATAATAATAATAATAAATTGCTTTTACATAGCGCAGTATCCCAGCAGACGCTGGCTCAGAGCGCTCTACAATTACAATTACACACACACGGAGCTACACACACACGGAGCTACACACACACACACACACACACACACACACACACACACACACACACACACACACATATATCACTTTCATAACACACAGCTGGGATCTCGATAAAATGAGCTGGGGGGACGTGGGGGGGGGGGGGGGTATTTACAGATGGATAGAGTTGCGCGAGCAACAAAGACCATTTCGCAGCTAATTAACTAAGAGGGAGAGAAGGCTGACTGGAAGAAGTGGGTTTTTAGTTTGTGTTTAAAAGATGGAGACTGACGGACATGTAGAGGAAGTGAATTCCAAACTCTCGGGACCTGGTACTGAAAGGATCTCCTGCCAAATGCAAGTTTCACACGGGGGATGGTGAGAAGTTTTTCTGAACTGGACCGGAGAGTTCTTGGAGGGTCGTAAGCGGCCAGACAAGATGACAAGTATGCTGGCAGTATACCATCAAAGAAGCGATAGGCAAGTTTCTGTTTATTTGTTTTTGAATGAAACTGATGCCTCGTTCATGCATTTAACGAAATGATATCTCCCGCAATCAAAATGGACGATTTTTTCCGTGGCTATGCCGTTTCAAATGCTTCAACTACGTACGATTGCTCTCATTTAAAGCCGTTATTATAAAACGTGAGCGTATTCACTTACTCGGGGAGCCGGGGTGGTCGAATGGTAGAGCGTTGGACTTCTAATGCTCGGGTCGAGAGTTCGATCCCGGCTGGGGCCAAATATTTGTGCTGGCTTTTTCATCGTTGCCCCGTCTTTGATATCTCCCGTATGTGGTGGAAAAGGACGTTAAACCCCACAAACACCCACCCACCCGTATACACTTACTCTACACATGAGTCTTTGGCTGCTGCTTTTTGTGTTTTTTTTTTTTTTGGGGGGGGGGGGGGGGGGATTTTAAAGCATTTGTAGGGTGTCATGTGCAGCGTTACGTTTCATAGGAGTATAATTACAGCAGTGTCTTTGAAATCCGTATCTGAGCTGTGTAGCCGTAGATTCCATTGTCAGGCGGAGGCCGCGGCGGCCATGTTGACGTTGGCACCTCGCGCCGTCCACGTGCCCCAACACCTTTGATGCGCGCGCAGCAAATCCCAGCTGATGCCTCTAATCCCTCTTCAAATCCGCGGCTCCACAAGACGCGCGCTTTCAGGCAGGTAACAAGGCGAGCTGCTTCCTGGCCCGGGCCTCACAGGTGGCTATGGTTTTGTTGAAACTTTAGGGTCAGGGGTTGCATACCACACACATCAAACCCCTCTCCTCCCACTCCCCCCTCCCCGGTCCAAATCCCCCTCCCCTTGCACCCCTACCGTTTTCCCCAAACACCCCTTTTTTGTCGAGCCATCATTGGAGACCCTAATTTTGAGATTTTTAGCGCTCATACGTGGTTCTGCCTGAGCTATTTTGGTCGTGTCCAGGGTGAGTGACTGCCGGAGTGAGGCTTCAGGGCTTTACGCCGCGCAAGCCACAAAGACTAAATTCGCTGCTGAGTGTGCCTGCACTGACTACCCGAAGAACACAATATGTAACGTTGGACAGCCGATGCAAACTGAACTGGTCTATGGGGCAGTATAAACCTAGGACAAGCAGGAGACGCTGCACCTTCATGCTAATTTATCGAATCCCAATTACAAAGTCTAGAAAACAAATAACAAATAGAACCGGCTAGGTACAAAGTGGTGTCTTGCATCACACTACTTAGACACATACACAAATGTACGCACAGACGGACAGGCTTACATTCAGCTGATGGCAGCCAAAACGCGGTAGCCGGCGACAGTGTGGTGACCTGGGCCCGTATGTAAAACTCGAGGTGAATTTAACCCACGGCTACGGGCCTAACCCAGACTAGGACAAAAGAAACCCCAAAATAAAATTCAAATAAAAAAGGAAGCGAAGAAAGAAAGACAAAAATCCTTCCATAACGGCATAGGCACCTTGCTGGAATGGACCCGCTTCCTGATTTAAAACAAACAAACAAAAAATAAATAAAAAATAAAAAAACGGAAAATTTAACCCTAGAGCTAGTTTAGTTCGAGGTTAGACTTTAACCCGGAACTAAAATCCCTAACCCCGACTTTTACATGTGGACCCAGACTCGACCTTGTTGCTCACTGAGTTCGAGCTGCCGACAAGTGAAACATTGCGGCCGCCGCTTAGAGACGGCTGAGTTTTCCTCGTTTGCGCGGCCATAAAACGTCAGTGTGTTGCATTGGGAGCTCTACTAATCTTTAATATAAACTACTTCGAGCGCACATACGCAGTAACATGAGCAACTGTTCCGAAATAGATGTCTCCCTATGTAGAAAACCTAGTAATGGTTGCAAAAGCGTCTTTAACGCTGCAACGATTTTCTATCGTGTCGCCACGACTGAGCCGCTACTAAACTCGACACTGAAGCATCTCCTTCAAAAAACGCGTGCCTCGATTCTTTCGTAAATCTGGATATTGTCAGCTTATTTTGCTATAAATGATTTAATTTCATCGGTTGGTTGATCGCAAAAAAAAGCAAGAAAACAAAACCAACCCAACAAACAGAATCCAACAACAACAAGTAATAAACAAATAAAACCCCCACACCATTTTCAGTCACAAAATTCAAAAGATACGATACGAAACGTAATTTGTTGTGCTTCTAAACTTCACTAACGGAAGGAAATTCCTCTCGCACACAGAATCAAACGTCAAACGTAAAAATAATCGTAATGTTGGTTGGGACACACTAAATAAATCCCGAAGCAGTGTAGCAAAGATCAAAAGAGAGAGAGAGAGAGAGTAAAACGACACTTCATTTTCCAAGGATACAAAAGATGTAGGTACACAAACCTCTCTTCGACCTTACCCGTGCTAAACTAAGAGAGAGAGAGAGAGAGAGAGAGAGAGAGAGAGAGAGAGAGAGAGAGAGAGAGAGAGAGAGACGTCCTTCTCAACCACGTAAAGGTGACTAGGCAACGAGGAAAACGCCAGCAAAACTATTTCAGTATTTGGCCCCAGCCGGGATTCGATGTCACGACGAGAGAGAGAGAGAGAGAGAGATGCACCCACTAACAATTAAGCCAACAAAAACCCTTGACCAAAGCAACACAGCCAGACGTTCCACTTACAATTCATCAGTCTCCATTCTCCAAGCTACACCATAAAACTCCACACTCATGAATAACTCCCAAAACGATGCAAACATTCCGCCCCAGGCAAATGACAGAAACAATATATTATGATTCAAAACAAGACAAAATACGATATTTCATGACACGTTACACCCGCCGTCCTCCCTTTCAAGTAAGATCGGTTTCAAACGCATTTCTAGGCTCACTCCCTCAGCCTCGGTTGGGGGTGTCCTTTGTGGAGAGTTCGCCTCGCAATGGATAGTTTGTTTGGCGACGTCCTCACTCGTAATTCGAGCTGATTGGTGGAACATGGTCGCCGTGACCTTGCCCTTTGCTACACGTGATTTATGGTTTGAAGCTTAAGCTTGAAATGAATATGTAGCTTAACGCGTTTTTATGAATATGTAACGCGGTGAGTTGTTTTTTGTTTTTTTTTTCAATAAATGGGTGTGATTTATGATTTAAAGCTTACAGCTGAAATTAATATGTAACGCGTTTTTTAATGAATATGAAATGCCGGCAGTTTTTTTTTCTCTTCCTCTTTTTTCAAGACATTGATTTAAGTTTGAGGCAAAAAACGAATCTGAGCGAATGGCTTTCATTTTGCTCAGAGGCACAGTTAACTTTTGCCTCTGTTTCGTTTCAGTTTTCACTTAATCTGAATTTTGCAAGGTTTGAAAGTCTCAGAAAGATCAAACCTCTAGTTTCTGAAAGTTACCCGAAGCTCTGTCATCGTCAGTTATTTCTTAAATTTCAGTTTGGAAAAAAAAAAGTTAAAAAGAAAACACAAACCCAGAGGCCGTGGTCGACATTAATCTTTCCTCACTTATAATTCATTGCCTCTGTAAAACTGGACAGGAACAAACTCCGCTCAAGCTGCGTGCGAACTCTCCGACGATTTATTCGCACTTTCCGAATCTACCTTAATTCCATATGACTACAACGTCGACACCCTCTTGTGAAGGAATCTCAGTCTTTCTTTGAATGATAATAGAAATCTTTTTGAAACTGTAGAGCACTTTATAGAAATATCAGGTCGCTTTGACGCCTAAGTTCCGATTACGATTAGCAGTGGCCAACCCGCTGCCACCGTTGAAACCACAGTCCCACTGCATTTTTCTTTGTACAGTACTTATTGGCCATTCTCTCTACCCCCTTTCTCCCTCTTTCTCTATAGTTATCTGTCCTACCATAACTTACTGCATTTGACGTGTCCGCCGCACATGTTTTCTGTACTTATGAGCACACTTATGTTTTTGACTTGTGGTGCTCCGCCTCGTGAAAATTGTGTGAAAGTGCATATGTACAGCCTTCACAAAAAGTTAAGGACCACTTGCAAATATCATTCAACTTTTGTCGTGGTGGCATGCTGGTGTAGTGCTGAACATCACTGAAACGGCGGCTTATGTAGGCAAACAAATGAGCACAGTTCATAACCAGGGATGCATTCTTTGACCTGCATCTCATTTTTGCCGTGCAGAAAGCCCCAGGTATCGCTCACTGAACACTAAAACTCGGTCTAGTTTTGCCGAAATTGCAGCTTTTCAAACGCGCCAAGCATGCTGTGTGACGCGCACGTGCCATCCACACAGTGGTCGCCATGTTCACTAATTACCCCTTAACCTTGCTGCCGGGAAAAAAATCTTATTCGTTTATTTTTTCTGATTTATTGAAACTGTCACCCATTATGCTGACTGGTCCTTAACTTTTTGTGAAGACTGTATAATTTGTTCAAAACGAATAAAACTGTTTAACCCATCCCCCCCCCCCACACACACACACAAAAAAAACTTAATTCCTACCGAGTAAGTTAAGTTTGTGCACCAGTGGCCTCACACACAAAAAAAAATCATAACTAATTCATAATTAATTAATGTGTGCACTAGTATTGGATTATACTCGTCAGTGTTTGCTGCAATAAGCGCCGCCAAGGAACCGTCATGGTACCAATACCAGAGGCTTTTTGTCATAGCTGACTTTGGCCAGAACAGAGAGGCTACAGCAATCTGTTTAGGAAGTTTACGTACTTCTCCACCACGTAAGGGTGATATCAAAGACAGGGGCAACGAGAAAAAGGCCGCTACAGATACGGTGGCCCCAGCCGGGATTCGAACTCACGGTCCGAGCATTGAGAGTCCTTGTTATTGCTATCACTGTTATGAGGGGGTGTGGGTGTTTGGGAATTTAACGTCCCTCTTATGTGGGGAATATCTTCAGCAATGGTAAGCTACCAGCGTAACAACCATCACTCTCTCTGGCAACTGAGATTCAAAGTCCTCTGAAGACGGAGTGTGGCTGGAAACATGGCGGGGCAACTGAAAACGATCAGCCACGTGATCCTCTCATTCAAGGGAACGAATAGATAAGTGGACGCTGCAAGGGAGAGAACTGTGCCTGTAAGGGGAGAGTGATCACTGGATCCAACAGAGTATCACTTTTTCCTTTAGTTCGTTCCCTTTGAGTAGTACTTATCACTGCTGCAATTACTACTTGCTATTTTGTTTATATTCTTATCCAAGGGTACGACGCTGGGAATGCTCAGCCCAGGGTGTTTGGGAGTTTAAACGTCCTTTTCCACCACGTATGGGTGATATCTAAGACGGGGCAACGAGAAAAAGGCCAGCATAAATAGTTGGCCCCAGGCGGAATGTGAACTCACGACCCGAGCATTTAAAGTCCAACACTGTATCATTCAACCACCCCGACTCCTCGCTCAGCCAATGAGAGTAAGTGAGTGAGTTTTTAGGGTTTAAAGCCGCGCAAGCACCAAAGACTTATCCGCGGCTACGTGTGCCTGCAGTGCGTGAGAAAAAAACAAATGTAACGTTGGACAAATGATGCAAACTGGTCTACGGGGCAGCATAAACCTAGGACATGCAGGAGACGCTGCACCTTCCTGGTAATTCTCCGCCCAGGGACGCCAACAAAAACAACAACAATACCAATACCAGATACGGTATGTGTAGATATACTCACGCTTTTTACTGACTGTAGGCGTGACGATGGCTTCTGGCGACACGCAGACCCCTCTCTCGTAGCGAGGGAGACGCGAACAGCTGAGTGCCTCCGGCCACGACACATTGTACGCGTTCATCAGGGGCTCACATCCAGCACGAGCCCGCTCACACACGTCTCGACAAGGTGGGATCGGCTCCGGCTGGAACGCCACGGTGCAGATGGGCACGTACATGGCACAGAGCAAGAAGAGCAGCACGTCGGAACAGCCCTGGTCCAGAAGCACGTGGAACTGGTCGAAAGCCAGGCGGGCGTTCTCCTGCGTGCTGTGGTGCAGCAGGTTGGGCATGCGCGTCATGTTGTAGGGCATGGCGCGGCAGCGGGGGATGGCGATCGGCTCGCATTTGTCCAGTCTGTGCACGAAGGCCGAAGTGAGGCGGAGCCGGGTCGTCCAGACGACGGTCAGAATCACTAGAGTCAGTATCGCGTGAGGTGACTCTACTCTCTTGAATGGCATTGTGATGGTCTTTGTGCAGAGTTAATCCGGATGTCACAGTATGACAGTCGTGACCTCACAACAACGTCAAGCAGTCAGTTGCACGCGTAGATGTCAGAGACTACCCTGACTGGATTTGCTTGCAGGTTTTCACAAGTAAATCTGTACTGATTAACCTTATCATACATGGCGTTCGCCAGCTTCGTGTTTCAAGCGAGAGGTGTTACAAATCACGGCTCAATATGCTTCCCGTGTTTCGTCAGTTTTCCCCCATGAGTTTGGGAGATGTATACCTGTTCTTCTAGAAATAGTACTGGTTTTCCAGCATGTTCAACGATTTCAAAGTTTCTGATCGAAGAACTATCGTTACTAAAAAAACATTCATGTTAGTGACCACTCTGAACACAATCGCTAACTGCTAAAAAAATATATTTAAAAAAAATCAAATCCCTGCTCTTTTCGTCTGCATGCGACGAGCCTAAGCGTAGTAAGTCTTTGGAAATGACGTCCTTTGCAGACTTAAAAACTGGGTCACGTCTTTTGCTGTATGCTCAGTTTCACGTGCGTAGTGAAGAGTCTGAATGATAAGGAAGGACTGACCAGCGCCTACAAAGTGTAACGTCATTTTGATATAATTTTCAACTGATGCCTCTTCTTCTCACTTCTTCACACTGATACCTGGACACAGAAGACTGCCCTCCGTTCCGCACTGTCAGTTGTGGTCTTTATCGTGTGCTGCGCTTTGCTTTTGGACGATTCCAGAGTGGTGACGGGTTCTGGAACATACAGTCTGATCAGCATTGTCTTGCACTTTTCTCTAGATCACGGCTAAAGGCAACTGAAAGGATTATGTCGAAATTACAAATCTCAGACACAGTGAAATGCCTGCTTCACTAAATTCGAAAGTCAATCACTAGGGTGGGTGGGTGGGTGTTTGGGGATTTAACGTCCTTTTCCACCACATAGGGTGATATCAAAGACGGGGCAACGATGAACAAGCCAGCACAAATATTTGGCCCCAGCCGGGATCGAACTCACGACCCGAGCATTAGAAGTCCAACGCTCTACCATTCGACCACCCCGGCTCCCCCAATCACTAGGAGGAAAACCAGTTTTATAGTCGAATTTGTCTCACAAAAGTACATGCAATACAAGACACCCCCACCACCACCACCACCACCCCCCCCCCCCCCAAAAAAAAAAAAAAAACCCAAACCAACACAGACAAATCAAAACGAAAAGAATCAGACACACAAACAACACAGAAACTGAAAACAGAAAGAATGCGTAATTGAAAATAGCCACAACGTTACGATATGCATTATTAAACCACACATAATCAATAAAGCTGATTTTTTTTTAAAAACTTGAGATGTAAATAAAATCCATAATGCGAGTAAGATGGAAAGGCAGTGACTTACCTCGTACACAGCGGAACCGCAAAAAAAACGGTAGAGATTTTTCCGATTTTCATCCGAGACAAAACTTCCACCGTCGATCACAGTGAACCCACCATCAGTCTGATAATCATAGTGTACAATAAAAAAAATATCACCGATAGATATCACCTTGTATAGACCGACACTTTCAGCCTCGCTCTCGGAGGCAGTAGGAGTTTTCATTGAAGCGATTTTCTTATTATACGCTTTCTCGACCGGCGTAAGCTACCCAGTACAGCCCCTGCTGGCAGCGTGCAGGAAATCTACCTTCTTCTATCCATCATCTACGGAAAGTCCGGACCGTGGTTGCCGCTATAACATCAAAGCCAACAAACCCTAGAGGCGCCCGGCGGGTTGGTTTTAAAGGTGTAAGGGGCCACACGACGAAGTGAGAGAACTAGGGGGGACGTATGGGGGAACCCACGGCAGAGTCAGGGGCCTGACATGGGGACCAACAAACGACGGACGGGACGGAGGAGGGAAGGGGGTAGGGGAAGAGGGAAGGGGGGGGGGGCAGGCAGACGGCGAGTGAAGGAAGGGGTAGGGTGTTGGGTACCCCGAATAGGCACACGCTCTGCGATTGGGAGCTTCAGTAAGGGGGGGTGGGTATCATAGGGAAGTATGAGAGAGAGAGAGAGAGAGAGAGTTCGTCGTATTTTCTCATAAGGAGGTGGGCTGTGCAGAGTAGCTAGGGGCTGATCGGGGGAAGGGTTAGGAAGGGGACAGGCGAACTGCTGGAGTTTGTGAATGAACGGGAAAACGGGAGACATGTGAGTGTGGCAATAGTGTACACGCAGTCTGGGGGCTGTGAATGGGTGTAGGGAAATCTCTCTCTCTCTCTCTCTCTCTCTCTCTCTAATGTAATGACACCTGCTCTGTGTGTGTGTGTGTGTGTGTGTGTGTGTGTGTGTGTGTGTGTGTGTGTGTGTGCGTGAGAGAGAGAGAGAGAGAGAGAGAGAGGATGTACGCAACTTTTTAAACTTTGTTTGAACGTAGATGTAGTCTCTTATTCCCTTGCGTTTTGGCTTTTATTTGGTTGTTTGCTAACGTGATTGTCCTTGTTTGTTTGTTTGTTTGTTTGTTTGTTTTGGTTACTTGATCTTTTATTTTTTCTTTCTCTCTTTTGTAACTTAGAATAGCAACGGCAAGTTTGGAAATGGTAACTGTGCCAATAGCTTTACCGTTGATAAATAAAGGATCATTGTCATTGTCATTGTCATTGTCATTGTCATTCTCTCTCTCTCTCTCTCTCTCTCTCTCTCTCTCTCTCTCTCTCTCTCTCTCTCTGGGGAGCCGGGGTGGTCGAGTGGTAGAGCGTCGGACTTAAAATGCTCGGGTCGTGAGTTCGAATCCCGGCTGGGGCCAAATATTTGTGCTGGCTTTTTCATCGTTGCCCCGTCTTTGATATCACCCGTATGTGGTGGAAAAGGACGTTAAACCCCCAAACACCCACCCACATCCACCCTCTCTGTCTGTCTGTCTCTCTCTCTCTCTCTCTCTCTCTCTCTCTCTGCCTGTGTGTGTGTGTGTGTGTGTGTGTGTGTGTGTGTGTGTGTGTGTGTGTGTGCGTGTGTGTGTGTATGTGTGTGGTAGTTCCATGTTTTCTGGTATTGATTTATTTATCTATATTTACTATTTAGACCATGTACCTGCGAAGCAATTAAGAAGGCGCAGTCTCCACAGTTTCTTCCCCCCCCCCCCCCTTCTTTCTCTCTGTCTAGCACGCGGGCATACACACACACACACACACACACACACACACACACACACACACACACACACACACACACACACACACACAAACACGCGCGCGCGTACGTACGTAACAGTCACTGTTTTGTGTGAACACGTCTTCTCACACTAGTTCAACCATGGGCCCACGCACACGACTCAAATCGCCCTGCGCACGGGTCTGGGTTCCTAGGTACACTAATTAAGCCTACACAGGTCCTACTAATTGGGTACGCAGAGTTCAAGAGGGGGCGATACACAGCAATAGAGTCCGGTTTCACGGGCTTTGTAATGCCAACGCTGAGACAAGGATAGGCCAACAGAAAAAAAAAAGAAGAGGAAACAAATAAGACCCTCCCCCCCCCAAAAAAAAAAAAAAACAAAAAAAAACAACAACAATAAATAAATAAGTAAAAAAAATAAAATAAAAAATAAATAAATAAATAAATGGATATTAAAAATAAAAATAAAGGGAAAACGAAGAGAAGAAATGAAAGAGAAAGAAGTGTCTTTCTGTGTTGGTGACATTCCCTTTGCCTGTTTATCGCGCAAAAATTACACTTTTTCTTTCTTTCTTTCTTTCTTTCTTTCTTTCTTTCTTTTTGTCGTCTTTCTGTCTTCCTTTCCCGTTTTGTGCCAAGGCTGAATGTGGGTGGTTGGTGGCGGGGGGCCGGGGTGGTGGATGTTTGGGGGTTTAACGTCCTTTTCCACCACATACGGGTGATGAAATTAAAGTAAAAAGAAATACTACAGTATAAACTGAATCAAGGAACGTCAAACGTGTTCCGTAGTTATTACTTCCCCTCGCCCCTGAACGTCTTAGGTGGGCAGGTAAAGCAGTACATGTATTTGATTTAAAGAGTAAAAGTAACTCTACTAGTATGGACAATAAACAGGAGGGAATTTTAAAAAGGACATCAGGAACTGTCAAAATAGCTTGGTGGTAAGGGTGGGGTGTGTGTGTGTGGGGGGGGGGGGGAGGGCAATGGTTAACGGAAACAAATTTTTGTGTTTGTGTGCCTAAGTCAAGTGTGTCTTGTTTTCATTCAAAAGGCCCCCTTTCGTGAAGGGAAACTCCGTAGGCGCCCACTCAACATATCATACGCAGAAAGCGACTCTGTGACTATAACAATCAACATGCTGTAGAAAAGGGTGGAGCCGAACACACCGCGTCATTTGATATCCTGGCGGCACGCGACTATCGGTCTCACATGACTTAGCAAGAAGTCAGGGAATGAATAAGGGGTTTTGACAGCTGACCGGCTCCTAATGCCGCTTACGTGAACCACGCGCGTTTATATTCAGCTCAGGAGCTGCTTACGTTTTCTAACATCGCCCTATCAGTAGTACATATTAAAATTCATCTATATTATCCCAGTTTGGGCAATCTGTTTTCCGTGGTGTTTTGTTGGTTTTGTTGTTGTTGTTGTTGTTGTTGTTGTTTGGTTTTCGTTGTTGTTTGTTTTTTTTAATTTTATTTTTGTCGCAAGTACAGCAGTAGTCATACATGCATACATGTGATAGTGGCAACAGCCCGCAGCCACTGGGCATTCAATGGTACAAACTGACGTACTTGTTTTCATTGTTGTTGTTCTTTGATTACACAAACTTAAAAATTATTAGTATTATATTTTAGTCATTTAGTTGTGTCGTCAGGAAAATAGAACACTCATTTTGATGAAGTCAAGTTGTAGACCGTTCTTTCATTTTGACGTTTAATTTAGCATTTTGTTAAGTCAAAAAACACCAAATAGTGATCAATTTAAAAGTCGGCTTCCGGTACATGCTCGATGTCGAGCGGTCACGTTTTGGAGCTGCGCTGCTTTTCCTGCTCGTAGGTGGTTTTCTACCCAGTGGGATACCTCCAAAACTTGTGAGAGGATTCCTGTCTGTTGTGGGACTATTGTGGTCCTTCCAGTGTTGACGGAGATACCTTTCTTTGTGGATTTTTCGACTTTTTTTCAGTGTACAAGGCCGGTCGTGAGTGGCCGGTCTAGCTGGAGGACAGGTGTACTAGTGCACGTGTTATCCCTGTTAACCCGTGTTATCCCTGCTAGTGGTGAATAGTGACACACCATGGCCATGACCATGGCCAGTGCCGGTGCAAGAGCACCGCAACCGCAACACGTGCATCCGGTCTTCATAAAATAACAACACACTGCCAGACTTTGAAGCAAAGGGGTATACAACACACGAACTGTGCTCGGCGGCGGAGAAAGTGTGCGGGTACAATACTATCGTCGGTGCACAGCGGATAGGAGGGTTGTGGCGAATCTACCCTGCGGACGACAATAGTCGAGAAAAACTGTTGATCTCGGGTGTCACAGTACGTGGCATCAAAGTGTCAGTGAGGGCCATCAGCCCATACATACTGTATAGCGACGTGGCCAGCCGTGGTCAAGGTGAGCAGAATAAAGACTTTCCAACTACCAAATTAATTGTCGGCAACATTCCACTGTCATTCTCTAATGACGAGATCAAAGACGCTATCACTTCACTTGGCTGTGACATGCGATCAAACGTCATGCTAGAGAAGGATCGTGACGCGACAGGAAAACTTACGAGGTGGCTGACCGGACGGCGGTTCGTCTATATAGTCGTCCCGGAGACACCGCTTCCAAAAACAACAGCTATCGGGCAGTTCAAGGCCACCTTGTGGCACTTTGAACAAAAGGGAGCCAGTCGACCAACACAGGTGCCAGTATCGCCAGAGGCACCAGTATCGCCAGAGGCACCAGTATCGCCAGAGGCACCAGTATCGTCAGAGGCACCAGTATCGTCAGCACCAACTGCATCATCAACTGCATCTTCCTCCGCTACGACCACTGCTACCCTGTCGGCTACTCTATCGGCATCAGCTACCTCCGTGCTCCCCCCTCCTCAGTTCATGGATCAAGTCCCGCTGTCGCAGCGGACACCTGGCGGCCACAGCCCTTCCCGAAGCCGATCCTGGCAGCGGAAACAGAGGTCTGGTCCCTTGGAGCCTGGTCAGCAGACTCTCCTCTTCCGACGGACTAGATCTGCGTCATCCAAGCGAGACCGATCTCCACAAGACAACGCCTCGTCACAAACAGAGAAACAGGTAGACAAACAGGCCAAACTTACTGAGGCAGAGACAGACATAGCACAACACACCACGGTTGACACAGACACACCTAGTGCACAGAACAGTTCGGGCACACTTCCCACGTGACTCTAGTGTGTGTGCTGCTTCATTGTCATTGCTGGCTGCGGACAGTTAACGTCCCACGGACTGTGAGAAAGGAGTGCGATCCAAATAAACACTATCCTGGTTATCATGGATAGCTTATCTATATGTTCCATTAATGTACATGGAATACGCAACAAAATGAAACGCAAAACTTTGTTCGATACCTTAAAAAAGAAACATTACGACATAGTGTGTTTACAAGAGTCCTACATTACTGATAGTGATGCTGATCAGTGGGAGAAAGAGAGGGGAGGACGATTGCTTTTTTCATCAGTCTCGTCTCGTAGTATGGGACAGGGGATCTTGCTGAAGAAGGGATTTCCTTTTGAAGTTACTTATCTTCATAAAACCGCCAGAATTATCACGGTATCGATTAAACTTGACACAGGTAATGTGACTGTGACTAATGTATATGCTCCAAATGATTCGAAAGATAAACAAGCTTTTTTTGTTAAATTGTCTGATATCATAGTTTCACATTCTGATACGGACGAAAAAGTTGTCTGTGGGGATTTCAATTGTGTACTTGATAATGATCTTGATATTGTCAGTGGTCAACCCCATAATGCTAAAGAGGTTGAATATTTTCAAACTGTAGTGTCTACATGTAACCTTAATGATGTTTTCCGCCTCTTCTATCCAGAGGAAAAGGTATTTTCATGGTGCAGAAAAAATCCCTTCATTGCACGACGGCTGGATTGTATATTTTGTACAGACACATTACTGAATTCTGTTACTGATTGTCATATTCTGTCTACTCCTATATCTGACCATCGAATGGTTGAAATACGATACAAGATCACCCATGTTAAAAGAGGCCCAGGATACTGGAAATTTAACTCTAATTTACTTTACAACAAAAACTTTGTAGATCAGGTCAACTCATTGATAGACAGCTTTATACTTGAAAAGTCTCATGTTGAACCACAAACAAAGTGGGATCTACTAAAGACAGAAATAAGAGAATTTTGCATCTTTTATTCCACTGAATTATAACGTAATCAAATCAACCACTATTCGTCCCTTGAAAAAGAGCTTAACAATTTGGATAACCAACTGTCTCGTGACCCAAATAACCAGAGGCTTTTAACTCAGAGAAATCACGTGAAACTAGAGCTGGAAATCCATGCGCTTCGTGAGGCAAGAAGTGCACAAGTACGCTCTAGGGCAAAATTTATCACCGAAGGTGAGAAAAACACACGTTATTTTCTTAGCCTCGAGAAGGCTCGCGCGAACGCTAAAATAATGGATAGAGTGGTTGCGCAAGATGGTTCAGTATTGACTAACCAAAATGAAATATTAACAGAACAAGTGAAGTTTTATAAAGATATCTACCGTAAAAAAAAAGCCTCTTTCAACGAAGATCGCGCAGCGGAGTTTCTACACAACATTCAAGTTCCAGTAATATCAGATGATCAGAAAAAGACTTTAGATACAGATATATCTGATGGAGATATTACAAAAGCACTAAGTACGATGAAAAATAATTCTGCTCCCGGACCAGACGGGATCACAACGTCTTTCTTGAAATTTTTCTGGCCTAAAATTCGTGGCATTGTTCTCGATTCGTTTAATGCCGCCTACGGGAAGGGCGAACTGTCTTATACACAAAAACAAGCAATCATCACATTAATACACAAAGGGAAAGACTTGCCCCGAAATGACTTAAGCAACTGGCGACCAATATCTCTAACAAACACCGACTACAAAATCTTGGCCAAGTGTTTGGCATTACGCCTGTCTACTGTTTTAACAGATATTATCCATGAAGATCAAGCGGGATTTGTGAAAGGCAAGAAAGCTAGCACGGTAATTCGTCTAATTGATGACACAATTGAACACATGAACAACTCAAATAAGCCAGGAATATTACTAGCGTTGGATTATCAGCGTGCGTACGATTCAACATCTAAAGAATTTGTCATTTGGGCCTTTAAGCGGTTTGGCTTTGGGCAAAAATTCACTCAGTGGATACAAGTATTAATGGCTAACACAGTAAGTAGTATTAACTACATTGGATGGATATCTGAAGAATTTCCGGTAGAATGTGGAATTAGGCAAGGGTGTCCCTTTTCGTCACTGGCCTTTATAACTGCTCTAGAGTTACTAGCGATTAAAATTCGAAGTGACTCTGATATTAAAGGTATCAAATTACCAACAGCGCATGGCGCAGTTTCAGTTGCCACGCTGTTAAAGCTTGCAATGTTTGCAGATGATATAAGTCTGTTTTTACAGGATGGGAATGATCAACAAAACGTGCTTAATACTGTAAATGAATTTTCCAAATTTTCAAACTTAGTGTTAAATAAAAACAAAACTGAAGCCATGTGGCTAGGCGCAAAAAAGAACAGCACTGAGCAGTCTCATGGAATCAGATGGAAAACAACTATCAAGATACTTGGTATATATTTCGGTAACCAAAAGCCTGCGTGCTGCCTAGAAGAAAACTGGACAAAGCGCCTACAGAAAATTCAAGAAATAATTGCCCAGTGGACTCGTAGAAACCTTAGTATTAGCGGTAAATTGTGCATAATTAAGTCGTTCCTGATATCTCAATTTGTCTATGTAATGCAGTCACTTATCATACCAAAGGAAATACTTGATAAACTCAATACAATACTATTCCGGTTTTTATGGAAGAAAAAATACACGAACACACGAGCATTCGAAAAAGTTAAGCGGTCAGTAGTATGCAGCTCCATTGAAAATGGTGGTCTAAACATGATTAATGCTCATGACATGCAAATATCGTTTAACTTAAGCTGGGCTTTACACCTCCAGCAATCGGAAAATAAAAAATGGAAGGTAATCCCCATGTACAGTCTCTCACGGCTAGGAGCTAACCTCTTATGCTTTGCCTCCGATGCCGACTCTAAACTATTTAATGGGTTTAGCCACGTAAAGTCATACTTCTGGAAACATGTTTTGAGTCAATGGTTGGATCATAAACATGATATTGTTGGTAAAGCTATTATACCACTGCACGATCAAATTAATTGGAACAATCCTCGTATTGTATTTAAAGGTAGAGCTCTATTTTTCAAAGATTGGATTGATGCGCACGTCTACTATGTTCATGATGTAATGGATGCTGACAGTTTCATTTCTTTTGATGAGGTTTGCACGAAAGTGGGGCACAAGGCCACCAGGCTGTTTGAATATAACGCTTTGTGCAGCGCACTCAAAGCTCGTGCAGTTAATGCTGTGACCCAAACAAACGTCGGGCACACGCGGATCACTGCTGTTTGTAAACCCCTTTCGCCTAGGGACATACGCCTACGTATGGCTCAATTGAAAACAGTTAACCCTTGTTCTGTTCAGTTTTGGCAGCATAAATACGGTATCTCTTTGAACAATACACATTGGTCGCTCGGTGCCCAGTGCACGAAAGAAGAAAGATTGAAATTGCTTCAATGGAAGATTTTACACAATATTTATCCAACCACCATCTTGTTAAGTAAAATGGGATTAAGACAGTCGAACAAATGCATGTCTTGTGATGAAACTGATTTCATTGAACATTTTTTCTGGAAATGCAAGAAAGTTAGGCCCCTGTGGGAAATGTTTTTAAAAATCATATATAGAAAAACTGAGCAGAACATTGTCTTGTCTGAATCGAATGTGTTGTTTGGGTACCAGCCGGAGAAGATTAGAAATAGAGATGTGCAAATTATAAGCCACTTAATACTCATAGCCAAAATGGTAATAAGCAAGTTTAAATATGGTAATACTGTAAACATTTGTGCCTTGTTTGAATATGAGGTTGAACTTAGAAAAATTTGATTCGTACTTGTGAAATTGCCAACACGTACTGTTTCAAAATGAGCTGTCATTTAAATACATGTACATGCAAACTTACACCCACAAAAACAAACGCACACATACATGAACAGACACCATAATTTTAAATACTGGAAAAAGATTGTACATCCTTTAATGAACTGTCCATTACAAAAAAACACACAGTCAACACAATTTTGTACAATGCATATCGGTGATTAAAAAAAAAAAAAAAGAGATCAATTTAAAAGTCAGTTTTAGTTTCTACCTTTGCATACATGCTAGTTAGTGCACCCTGTAAAATATTAAGAAGTCTGGATGATTTTTGAGATGCCGTTGCTAGGAAAAAAGTGTGTTGCACACTGGTGCAAAATCTTTGGAAGCCGCTTTCTCAAAATGGCCGCCGGTGGGG
>JACVVK020000255.1:52500-65000 GCA_018292915.2 Batillaria attramentaria
AGCCAGCGACCAAAAAGGGGATTCCCCTGCTACAGTCGACAGTGATACCACCGGCGCTGCTACTGTACCGGGACAGTCTCACTCAGAGGCTGTTACTTGTGTTACTGGTGCTAACGCAACAGGCTCTTCGTCATCAGCTGACATGGACTGCGGCCGGAGTGTATCACCACAGCTCCAGCCTTCCTCTGACGACCAGCTTCCGGAGGCTCTGGTGTCAACACAGAGAGGGCGTTTCCTAGCGAAAACGTCCGCGTGCGTCCGCGATCGCTGCGCGTAGTTATCCGGTTTCCGTGACCGCTCGCGAAGAGCGTAAGCGAACGTAAGCGAGCGGCCCGGGAAGGTAGTTCGCCGCGAGCAAAAGGTCACGTGGTCAGTTTTTATGTAAACAAAGATGGCGGCGCCCACCGAAGGCCTCGTTGAAGTGGAACTAAGAAATGGCTTAAAATGAATTTGCGGGTGGATGGAGACCTTCTGTCCCAACTTGTAATTGTGCAGAATAGTATATGAAAATAATTTGAGCTAATTGCACCGGGCCGTGGTCGCCAGTCATTCAGGGATATGTTGTGCGTGTTTGTGGGGAAGGAGTGGTCAAAGTGAGTACGTAGGGGTGCCTTACGTCTCCGTTTTGCATCGAGCAGAACATGCATACTAGCGGTATAGTCATGCTCCAAGCCAGTAATTATTGCTCCTCCTCAAAAACGTCGTCTTCTGCGCTCAAAAGATGACTAATAGCTGCGAGCACTAGAGTTTTCTTCTTCCTTTTCAGCCTTTCCAACAACCGTGTTCGTGATTCAGCCGCCATTTTGAAAGCGCCTTTTTCTAATTGGCCGTTTCCCAACGAGGAAAAGCGTCCTCCGCAAGCGCCCGCGAGCGCATTTGCGTAAGCAACGCGGCCAGAATCATACTTCGAGCGACACTGGCCCACTAGGGGTTTCCCCGCCATCAGCTGGTAGTGACGTGGATACCGAGCAGCACGTGCAGACAGGTGGCCCTGGAAATGACCCACTTGCTGAACACTCTGCGAACGTTGACCGGGCTGATACCGTGCAATCCGTGCAGCAGGAACAGCAGAGCTCGGCTGAGTTAACAGCTGGGTCACGTGACGTTACACAAGCAAGCTCCACGGGGCGACGATCCAGACAGTCAACCATTCCCACTTCGTGGAGTCCCGTGACAACACGACAGCGAAGTGTAGCCAGCAGCAAGAAATAGGGGCCAGGCCATGACCCGACTGTTCGTGATACCAAGTCAGGAGAGGTGAAGTTTATTGCATGGAACGTTGAGGGTTTGGTTGCAAAACTTTCTGACGTTGGGTTTATTTCTTATGTTAGTTCGTTTGATTTTGCATGTTTGGTTGAAACTTTTGTTTTTGAGTTTACTTCAATTTTGTTTCCTTCATTTATTAGTTTTACTTCACCCGCCAAAAAGTTGACAAGCCAGGGGAGACCATCGGGAGGTGTTGTTTTGCTCGTTAAAAAATGTTTTTCGAAGTATGTTAAACAGGTTGATTTGGCTTACGATAATATTATTGTCATTGAGATTTCTAGTTTGTTGTTCAGCACAGATAAGAATGTTTTCTTGGTATGTACTTACCTTCCGCCAGTCAACTCACCGTTTTATCGTGCTAGTGAATTTGACAACGGTATATCACTACTTGAACAATGCATGCTGGATATAGTACAAAAATATGGTGATGTTTTATTTCTGCTTTGCGGAGATTTTAATGCCAGAACAGCCGCAGAGAGTCCATTGACTATCGATATAACTTCTTTCAGTTCGAATGATGTTTTAACAGACAGAGACGATGTTGCTTACAGACAGTCCCAAGATTTTACTGTCAATGATTATGGTTCATGCTTGCTTCAGCTTTGTTCACAGTTTGATTTATTCATACTGAATGGTGCATGTAATGGTGACATGGATGGTAACTATACGTTTATCTCCCAGCAGGGTTGCAGTGTCATCGATTATTTTATCATTTCTAGCGCAGTATCCTTTCTTTGTTGTCATATGTCAGTTGACGAGAAGATTAACTCCGCTCATATGCCTATCACGTGCCGTTTGCTTTGTACTGCTGATATTCCGGTCACCGGTAAATGTGAACCTGTTTTCGTCCGAAGGATGCGGTGGTCGTCTGATCTTGTGAACGTGTTTCACGATAGTATGCAGTCTGAAGAAGTTGGACAGCAGCTACAGGCCGCTCGCAATCTGATACCTTTTGACATAAACACTGCTGTTGATACCTTTATTTCTTGTCTCAAGGGGGCAGCAGCTTGTATGGAGAAACGTGTTTGTATTAGCAAAATGAAAACTGAAAAATGGTACGATACTGAGTGTAGGAACATGCGTTCCTCTGTGCGTAAGGCATTAAGATTATTCAAAACTTCCAACTGTGCTACCGACAGGTCTGTTTATGTGCAGAAGAGAAAAGAGTATAAGCAAATGTTGAGAGCTAAAGAGCAGTCACACAAGGCCCGCATCAGGGGGGAGTTAGTGAGTAATATGCATGATGCACGTGCTTTCTGGGGTACTCTGAAAATGTTTTCATCTAACAAAGGCCAGCCTGGGGACATTGATACGCGCCAATGGTTTGATCATTTTAGTAAAGTGTTTGGATCTGACTTAATAGATATCCCTGGCCTGGATGGAGATTTACTAAACTTTGATTTACCTACTGCTGATGTGTTTGTTGAGCAGTTAGATGCTGACATCACAGTTGCTGAAGTACGTGAGGCTATAAAACACCTTAAAAACAATAAAGCAGCGGGGCCTGATGGAGTCATCCCTGAAATTTTAAAACATTCTTCTGAAGCCATTATTCCTTTTTTAGTTCATCTGTTTAATCAGATTTTTTTCTACAGGTCAGTATCCTGACTCCTGGTCTGAAGCAATAATACATCCTCAGACCTCTCCATAAAAAGGGAAATATACATGTACCTGATAATTACAGAGGCATATCGTTGCTATGTGTTTGTAGTAAACTGTATAGTTTTATTCTGAACAAACGTTTGTCACTTTAGGTGGAAGAACATGATGTTCTTGGTGAGGTTCAAGCTGGTTTCAGAAGGGATCACTCAACTATAGATCACATTTTCACATTGTTTGCAATGATTCAAAGGCACCTTACACGTCATAAAAAATTATATGTAGCATTCATAGATTTCCGAAAAGCTTTTGATTCCATTTCCCGTTCTAAATTGTGGTCTATTCTTAGGAAAAGAGGAGTAAATGGCAAGATGTTACGTGCTATTCAAAGTATGTATAGTGTAGTTAAAGCTCGTGTACGATGTGGTCAAAGTGTGACTGATCTCTTCTATTGCCCAAAGGGTCTTAAACAAGGGGAAGTAACCAGCCCTCTGCTGTTCTCTTTGTTTATCAACGAAGTTGCAGTTGATGTTATGAACAATGGTAAACATGGTGTCCAGCTTTTTCCCGATTTAATCGAACTATTTATTCTTTTATTTGCAGATGACGTTGCTCTTGTTTCCTATACTCCTAAAGGTTTACAGAACCAACTCGATGTCTTGGCTAGAAATTCTAACGCGCTTGACCTTTCAGTGAATTTAGATAAATCGAACATCGTTGTTTTTCGTAACGGGGGCTATTTGGCCAGTAATGAGAAGTGGTTGTTCAATGGTAAAGAAGTATCTGTGGTAAACTCCTATAAATATTTGGGTTTGTATTTCTCAACAAAGTTGTCTTTTTCCAGGGCTTTTGAGGATATTTCAGCCAGAGCCAAGAGAGGTATTATGGAGATTTTTAAAACTTTATGGAAAATTGGTGACTTCTCTCCGGTGATTTTTCTTAAAATGTTTGACTGTCAGATCAAGCCAATTTTGATGTATGGTTCTGAAGTGTGGGGCTTGCAGGAGCATCATGTTATTGAAAAAGTTCACTTGTTTGCATTGAAAAAGTTATTAAATGTTAGTCCCCGAACTCCCAATGACATGGCATATGGTGAAACAGGTCGTTATCCTCTACATGTACAAGCTAGGGCTAGTTGTATCAGGTATTGGTTTCGTCTAACAAGGATGGATGACTATAGACTCCCGTGTAAGGCTTACAAAATGCTACTCCACCTTCATGCCAGTGGTAAAAAATGCTGGGTTACGGATATACATGACGAACTCTATAAGAATGGTTTTGGTTTCGTCTGGGAAAATCAGGGTGTCGAAAACATCAATTGGTTTTTACGTGTTTATAAACAGCGTTTGGTTGACTCGTTCGGTCAAACTTGGCACGGTCACATACAAGACAGTTCTCGGTTTAACGTTTATAGACACTTTAAATCTTCTGTATTTTTGGAAACATACTTTGAAGACATCCCAAATAAACATTTACGTGACCTTTTTATACGTTTCAGAATTGGCGCTTCAAATATCAAAACACACAAATTCAGATATTCATGTACTATTGACAGTAACCTATACAGTTGCCCATTATGTGGTGCTGGACTGGAAGACGAAATGCACTTTTTATTTTATTGCAGAAACTTGGAGGGCATTAGATCGAGATTTATACCTGATAAATATAGAAAGCATGCAACTTACTCTACATTGAATATTATGTTTAACGACAGGTTTTGTGTTCAAAATCTTGCTAGATATATATATTACAGCTTTAAGCTTCGACAAGAGGCAGTTCCAGTGTAGAAATAGCTGTTATTTTTGGCTACTGGTGAACATTGCACTGATATACCCAAGAACATATTAACAGAACATACGGTTTTTTGCAGATGTATATGGTACAACCTGTGTAATTAGTTGATCATTATATTCCGTAATTACTTTCTCTGTTTGTAGTTCCATGTGCTGCCCTGCTGGGAACAGCTCCCGAACCCAATTGTTATGGGTCAATGGCCTAACAATAAACAATTTGAGTCTTGAGTCTCTCTCTCTCTCTCTCTCTCTCTCTCACACACACACACACACACACACACACACACACACACACACACACACACACACACACAATCAACAGGACTTTATTCTCTTACTCTATACACAGTACTATGCAAAAGAGAACACACACACACACACACACACACACACACACACACACTCTCTCTCTCTCTCTCTCTCTCTCTCACACACACACACACTCTCTCTCTCTCTCTCTCTCTCTCTCTCTCTCTCTCACACACACACACACACACACACACACACACACGTGTAGGAAAAGGGAGGGTAAAGAGTACAATCAAGAATTGTTCCTATGATAAGAGATCCGATACAACTCAAGTTGTGTCCCTTGGAATATGCTTCCACCCCGACAGTTGATGTGGCCTGACGCACGTTGGTCACCCCTTGTCGGTAGGAATTTGGTTCATTTTTTACTTGCGACATCGACTCCGAATCACGTGCAGACTCATTTCCGGTGCCTGTCTCACCTTTGTGTGCACAACGCACGCAGAAAATTAATATTAAGCGTGCCGGCCCACAAAGGTGCAACTGACAAACACTGACGGCCATCTTTCTAAGTGGAGTACGTTGTAGTCGGTGGCATGAATGCTACGGTGAAGGTTTGCACATAAAGTAGCGCTTGGGGGGGGGGGGGGGGGTGTTAAGAAATTTGGTTTATCATCTTTTACACCACTCGCCAATGCAAATTTTCAGTGAGCTAACTATGACTGCTTTACGTCTGAAAATAGTAATGAAACAGAGAGCGAAAGTGTGAATTATGACTTTCCATAACCCACTCAGTGGTTTACGAGTTCACAAAAACACACTCTAGGTACGTCATCAATCAGAAAGTGCGTCAGTTCAAACATTTGGAACTCATACCCCACGGCCGGTGCACAGTTATTTTGCTCACTTGTGGGGGTGAAATTTTATTTTCCTTGGATCAAGTACAAAAAAAAAAATCGCACAAAAAATTCTCTGCGAAGTATTTGCGAATGCACTTTGAAATTCCAGTACATCAGCGAGTAGATTTTCAAGTACGCAAATCAGTTCTACACCACATGGTGTCGTGGAAGTCACGACTGACGCGATGACGTAATTTAGCATGTCGTCATCCATTGCCATTGTTGTACTTAGGTCAATGGTGTCATCAGTTTTGTTCTACTATTCTCTACTTTATCGATGGCTTTGGCGGTTCCGCTCAATAAACTGGAGACTGTCTCTACTGCCACTGGTTCCTCTCAATGGCAGTCCGCTGCGTGGCTTGTCGTAAAGTGGGAACAAACGGTCGGAAAATTTGCTTTAGATAGCACGACAACTACAGTCTTTCAGCTTATGATTGTTATCCAGAGTGAAATCGTCTTGCAGCGTGTAAACGTAGTTTACGTTGATTGCTGCATTTAGTCAGCTTTTCGTTAGAGTGTTCACGGAGGCGCAGAGGGTAGAACATAGGGAACGGACAACCTTAACTCTGGGTTCCACAAAAGTACATACTTTTGCGGGGAGAAACCCGCTTCACTTATATGAACTTATGGTGAACTCCAGAGTGCAAGGCTGACATCAATGGTTCTTCGAAACTCGATTATTCCCAAGTAACTGTGGGGCAATTTCGGTGGAACACAAGCGAGGACATGGTGTCAATACCCTGTATTTACCGGCGATCTGACAAGGGAACATAATTATGATCATCGCCCGCTTTTGACTAGACTCCAGAGTGCAGTCCCTTTTCGGCAGGTCGTGAAAATGGGAGGTACTTTCCACTGAAAGACTCTGTGCCCCAGAGAGTGGCTTTTGACTGCTGCTTGTAGTCTCCCTTGCCGAACCCTTCCGGTCAGGGGCATAGAATCAGGCTAGTTGGTCGCCATACCTACCTCCCGTTATTTCTCAGTATTGCTAAACATGGAGAAATACGGGCAGCCGATTGGCTAATGGCTCGCCTGTAAGTAGTGATATCGTGCTCGTAACCTCTACTATCATATGCTAAAAGTCAAAGTCAAAGTCAAAAATACTTTATTTATCCCCGTAGGGCAATTCATGCGGGCGAGCATAAGACACATAAAGAAGTTAAGATCACTAAATTCATAATTATAATTGTACACTCTCTCTCTCTCTCTCTCTCTCTCTCTCTCTCACACACACACACACACACACACATTGCTGATTGATATAAAAACACACACCACCACCCTGACCTTTCCCTGTGATGTCTTCGTCTCTATCCAAGCGTATAGGGTGGCTGAATCCAGACAAATACAAATCATGATGTCTGTCTATATCACAGTCAAACCAAGTCTCAGTAAAAGGTAAAATGCTTGCGTTTCTAAATTCGTTCATATAATGGACGTTGGCCTGAAGTTCATCCATTTTATTTCGAAGTGAACGGGCGTTGGAAAGTAGCACAGAGGGCAAGGGTACACGGCTGTGTGTCGTTTTTCTCAGTCTTTGTCGGACACCTCCTCTACTGCCTCTTTTTCTTTTCTTTTACGGGACATCTCTTCCTTGTTCAAAGTCATTAGGTTTAGGCAGTATATAAGGTGGGAAGTCAGTATGAGATACTGAAGGCCCAGCAGGTACTCACGGGTGTACACGTACTAGTAAACACGGTCGCCATTACTGAAATCACCGGGCCGCCCGTGTACAAGTCCAAGGTGGGCAAATACCACCAGAAAAACAAGGAAAGTCACCAAACACAGTCTACACGCTTGCTCCAACATCTTCTACACCACTCAGCAAAATCACAACACGGAAGATGAACTCAGGCAGGTCGTCATACAGAGAGAGAGAGATGACGTCAATTCCGTGAAGTAAACTTTTGACGTCAGCCTGTAGCACTGAGATCGTCTGAGGATGCTTGTTCAGTCTTGTGATTTCCCTGTTGGCTTTGTGACTTCTCCGACTGAATTATTTTTCACATGAAATCTGGAAGATACAGTGGTTAAAGATGCCGAAGCCTGAAGGCCCAGCAGGTACTCACGGGTGTACACGTAAACACGGTCGCCATTACTGAAATCACCGGGCCGCCCGTGTACAAGTCCAAGGTGGGCAAATGCCACCAGAAAAACAAAGAAAGTCACCAAACACAGTCTACACGCTTGCTCCAACATCTTGTACACCACTCAGCAAAATCACAACACGGAAGATGAACTATCGACACAAGAAGAACAAAAAAAAAATCTGCCACTCGCCCACCAGTCGCTGCTAGTGCAGCGCCCGGATATATGGATATATGGATATATAAAAGGGTCTAGATGTTTATCCAATCCATGACGTTTAGGCCCATATGACTCAGACAGCGTACGACATCACTCCGATTTGAACCATCACATGGTGAAAGGGCCTACGTGTCTATCCAATCCACGACGCTTACGCCCTTGCACCAAATGACGCAAACTGCGTTCCGATATCAAGACAGTTAGCGCACATTTTCAAGAGCGAGATGCATGAAACAAAATGCACACTAGTCTGAGACTTAGCTCTAGTTTCAAACTGATTACGCCGGGACGGTCATCAGCGAGCATCAACGTTTGAGACGTTTAGTCCCTAAATCAGTTGTAAACTCGCCTTAGTGTTCATTTAATGTGTTTAGGCAGGATTTAGTGTTCGTACTAATCGTTTAGTCTTAGTTCAGTCGAGCTTATCTGTGACTTAGGTCATATGCATAACGCTCTCCGTATCTCTGGGCCCTGACTTCTGAAATGACTCGTGTTCTACGTCAACATATTTGACGTCATTTGCTTCGTCATCCGTTGTGAAACTCTCTGTGATTGTGTTCTGTATCACTGGTGGCATGATCAAATAAGATTCTGCGTCATGGAGCAAATACTCGTCGGTATTCAACCACGTCATATGGTGTAACAGCTAATTATCTCTCGTGTTGTGGCATAAAATTACAGATGCATGAAAACAAAACGAAGTCTTAAAGTACGTGCGTGCGCCGGTGTGTGTGTGTGTGTGTGTGTGCGTGCGTGCGTGCGTGCGTGCGTGTGGAAAAACTGAGTGGGTAACTCGAATCATGACGTGAAGTGCAAAACTGATTTAAAGAAAAATAGAAAGGAAAACTATTCATGAAACCACCCAAACAATTGCTCACCACTATTTTCAGACGGGAAATTTGATATTTTACGCTCCAGGTAATCCTGTCCTATACTGGGCGGTAGATTAACAAAACAGCATCTTACTTCGGTAAAAGTCAGGATATCGAAGGTATTTGCCATCTCTTAAAGCTTATCACAAGTGATTTTTTTTTTACCTTACCTTTACTGCTGTTGATCACGTGACGGAAAGAAAGTTCTATAGTACAAAATCTCTTGGGATTTTAACAAATGTGATCTTTTTCCACGATAAAAAGTTTGTACAGTGTATCGTATTTCCATAGCGGTGGACCACGTCAAAGTTTTATATTACAAAATCCCTTGGGATTCTAATAAATGTGATTTTTTTTCCACGATAAAAAGTTTTGTATCCTATCTTCATGGCTGTGAATCACGTCAAAGTATTATATTACATAATCGCAAAACTCATTTGGGATTCTGGTAAATGTGATCTTCATTTTCCAGCGAAAGGTCACGAAGATGTTCTATTCGTGAAGATGTAGACCTTTTTTTATAGTATGTTTTCTTCTATTGAGCTTGAAAAAAAATCTGGTGGAAACGATTGTGTGTCTCTCGAGAAACAGACACGATATTATGATTCCGGAACGTTTTTCCCGGAGAGGTTTTTATTCTTCGTCTTTGTATTTACAGGGATACAAATTACTGCTGGAGATCTGATCTCGCGATGAACCATCCTAGCTGTGCGCTGACAGTTTGTAGGCAGCTGTTTGGGTTTCCCACTGGGTGTTCCGTAGTGCCATCTACGCGTATCTGACGGTTCTTAAAGTTTCAGTACGTTTGTCTGGCATACAACAAAGCTGTGGAGAACTTTTCATCGAATGCGCTTAATCCGTGTACATGTATCAGAAACAGTGACACTGGACACGATATAGCATGTGAAACCATTGTGGTGATTCTGGTTGGCGTAGTATATTGTTCTACGTATGTAGAAGCGTACCGCGTACTGAGCAGACGACGTGATTTGGTTGCGGACTGAACGGACCAACTAGACTGCGCTGATTGGTGGTTTTTTTTTGTTTTTTTTTAGCGAATTGGTCGTTTCGACGTGTAGTACAGATAGGGAAGCGCGAGGCCAAAGAATGTCATATTTCGCCACGACTAGAAACCGCAAAGTCACAAAAATGGTCACAGACCTTCTACTACACCAAAACCACCCATTACACGTTTTCAAGTAGCCGGTTTACATGAAGGAGTAACCTCGGTCATTTGGACAGCATGATTTTAAGGAAGAGTTTAAGTCAGAAGTGCCGTAGCCTTGCATGTTCAGTTCCGCCGGAGAGTGCCTTTGTTTCCTCTCTCTCTCTCTCTCTCTCTGTGCCCAGTTCAAGCGAAAACAACTGAGCCACCCACAAACCCCTTTGTTTTGTTTTGTTGTACTCCTTTTCGGTGCATTTATTCCAATAAATACTATGACATTGTTTCAACAACAACAACAACAACAACAAAATGGACGCAATGGCCAAAAGGAGCGTCCGTTCATTTGGCAAACAGACTTTGTAAGTGGCTTTGTAATCATAAAATGCATAAAATAAAGGGAAGTGACCTTTATCCTTATAAAATGCATGTGTGTGTGTGTGTGTGTGTGTGTGTGTGTGTGTGTGTGTGTGTGTGTGTGTGTGTGTGTGTGTGTGTGTGTGTGTGTGAGAGAGAGAGAGAGAGAGAGAGAGAGAGAGTCACAAGAAAAATAAAAACCTGGAATAAAACGTAATAATAGAGTATGAAAATACGGGTACTCATTTTGTTTCTGCGGAAAATTTAAACCGACCTCACACTTCTATTAGCATTAAGCCCAATAATCATAATTATTTGGAGTTTAGAATTTATGTGCCTTGTTTCATCGAAGCACCGTGACACTGCTGATAAATGCAAATGTGTCATGACAGTGCGGGATCTTTTATGTCCCTACCGAGTCAACTTTTGTACAGACTCGGTGTGTCACCGACACTATACTATTATAGGCTGGGTTGAGGGGGCAGGGCCGTAGGCGGTGCAGTTTGAGGGAGGTGACAGAGAAGAAAGTTGTAGCCCAACGCCGAAGGCCTGGTAGGCTTTAGATAGGGACTCGGGCATTGTTTACGTGGGTATCACCTTTTGTTTACCAAAATATCAACGACCTTTCCCTTGGAGGTACATCAAGGGCTAACCCACGGCTCTCCGTCAATCACTGTAGGAGAACGAAAATGAAATGAAAACAATAACAGGGATGTGCCGATTCGGGTGGGCCGAACCGGTTTTCGAATTGCGATTTCACGACGAAACGGCCGGGTTTTTTGGGTTTTTTTTTTTTTTTTTCGGCGATTTACCGCGAACCGGGTGACCTTTGAGGGGAGGCAACCCCGAGTAAGCTTGGTGTGAATTTTCGGCCGGGCACTTTGTACCTTGGGTCTAGCTCATACACAAAGTCCTGAAAAGCTTCACTTTCAACGACAGCAAACGGTTGTCGATCCTTCACCAGGAATCTCGCCAGTGATGTGTTCAGTCGTTTCGCTTTCTGAGAATTGGGGGGTGGGGGGGGGGGCGGGGGCCGGTAGGGTTTCTGCGTAAACTGAGTTGATGCGTTTTGGCCAGAGGCAGAGAAGTCCTTGATGCTCATTTGCCGTTTCCTAGCAGGCTTACTAGCAAACTCACTACACTCAAAAACCCCGTCCTCAAAATCTTTTTCTTTTTGCACGGAATCGGTAGTTCTGCTTCTTTTCACTCTGTCTCGGCTGTGGGGCTGGATATAGCCTGAGCCGCGTGAGCGAGCGGGTGGTGCCGTTTCACGTGCTGCGATAAATTTGTCGTACCACCAGATGTTTTTATTGTGGCCTTACATGCTCGACAAATGGCTTCATCTGTCAGAATTGTTCCGCCAACTTCTTTCACAAAGAAACTTTTCCAGACTGCTGATTTCCCTCTCGGATTTTCGACGCGACGTTCACGTTGTTGAAGTTGTTCTGCCATTTTTCAGTCGATAGCGACAAGAGTTATGCCCCTTTTACAACTTCGGCAATGTCCGGAAAGGTTCCGGAAGTTGCCGAGTGAATCGCGATTCGAGTGTCGAACCGGTTTATTGAATCGTCCAAAAAACTAAATCGATTTTTTTTTCCGGTTTTCGATTAATCGGCACATCCGATTCAAACAATAAGTCTTATAGTATGCCTCGTACTTTGTAGACAAGGGCA
Source organism: Batillaria attramentaria (assembly GCA_018292915.2). Taxonomy (NCBI): domain Eukaryota; kingdom Metazoa; phylum Mollusca; class Gastropoda; family Batillariidae; genus Batillaria; species Batillaria attramentaria. Next base: position 64,678 of record JACVVK020000255.1, read on the forward strand.
TGTAAAGCGCCAAATGTTTTTATAAGGGGTGTTGGATCATTCTTTACTATAGAATACATTTCTAAAAGACTTCTTTCAGCATTAAACCCAAAAATCATTATAATCATTCAAAATTTGAATTTAGAATTATTCATGTGCCTTGTTTCATCGAAGCACAAGGCTCATCGAGTCAATTTTTGTACAGATTCGAGGTGTAGGCGACACATAGAGTATGCCGCGCACTTTGTAGCCAGCGACATAAATTATGAAGCGACAAATGTGTCCATAAGGGGGTCTGTGATCATTTTATAATATAGAATACATTTATCATTATGAAATGACTT
>JACVVK020000255.1:67500-100000 GCA_018292915.2 Batillaria attramentaria
AGATTCTCTTCTCCTTCCACAAAGCCGGAGAGGTCCCCGTACAATTCCCAGACGGCAAATGGAACTGCGCCGTTGAGTATGTGGGTGAATTTGAAGGACATCTTTCTTCGGATAGAGAGCTTGATTGCGCACCGACTCCCAAGGATGTGTTCAAAGATCTCGTTATGTTCAACGGCACGAACGTGTCTGACTGTTTCCTGCATAGCAAACGCCTGAACATTTGGGCACACGAGGGGCACATCGTGTTGGATAAAAGTTTTTCTTCGGGTGATCTTGCTGCCGGAAGATTGAGTTGCACCTTACAAATCAATGTCGTGAAAGACAAGGTTGTACAGTTTGACGTCATCGCTCAGGACTGCAGCGGATCGCTGATTTGGCGTCTGGAGGACACACGGAATAGAAGAAAGCAGCTCCTTGGGCCCAAGCTGCGCCGTACAAAGTATGGATTCTTCTTCGAAACTTGTGACATAAGTCTTGCAACCACATCTGTCAGTTCCGGCCACCAGGTACAACTTTTTCTACACCTGTCCCAAGTCAACAGCTCCGCCTCTCCATCTTTCCACTTCCATTTCAAAGCCGTTCCTCCAAGGCCGGAGCTTGAAGTTGTTTATCACCCATCTCTACGGGCAGGTAAACTACGACATTATTTTAATGTTCTGATTATTTCATATTTTTATTTTTGTTTGTTATCTAGTCTAGTGGTTAAGACACTTGTCACCAGTGCGAGAGGTCAAGGGTTCTAGTCCCACTCGGGGCAAAGAATTTTTCCTTCTCGTATGTGGCACCGCTCATTCGGGCCGATCGTCGGGGGTCCTCTCCGGGTACTCCGGCTTCCTCCCCCTCTGCTTTGGAAATGTTCAGCCCACCAAATTTGAAAAATAAATGCAATTCTAAATTCCGAAACTTAAATAGCTGAGCTGGCCCTTCGCACCACGTGATTGTAATGTATGTCCAGTGTGTGAGAGAATGCGTGCGATTCACGTGAGCGTGCGTGTTGGGTTCAGTTCGCGGCGCTTTGAGCCGATTCATGAAACTGGGTAAGGCGCCTTTATAATACTCATTATTATTATTATCTAATAATGATAATTGCATTAATATAGGCGCTTTATCCCATATGTCTGGCTTAGAGCGGCGCGAGTTGAACCCAACACGCACGCTCACGTGAATCACACGCATTCTCTCACACACTGGACACATGATGACAGTCACGTGGTGCGAAGTGCCAGCTCAACAATCTAAGTTTCGGAATTCTAGAATTGCATTTATTTTCATAATTTGTGGGCTGAACATTTCCAAAGCAGATGGGGGAGGAAGCCGGAGTACCCGTAGAGAACCCTCGACGGTCGGCCCGAATGAACGGTGCCACACACGAGAAAGGAAACTTCTTACCCCGAGTGGGACTCGAACCTGACCTCTCGCACTGGTGACTGAGTCTTAACCACTAGACCACCTTTTTTTTTCTTTTCTTTTTTTTCTTTTTTACAAAAGTGCACATGACTACGTACAGTTTTTTCTGCTTTGGTTTTTTTTCTCTGATATTTTATTTCGTTAAAGTTTAGCTGCTTCTGACTGCCATCGAAAAGTTGGTTTCACTGGCTGACACGGGATTTGGTCTAGTGGTTAAGGTATTCAATTTCGGATCCTAAACCGCCAGGTTCGATCCCTGATGGGTAGGAATTGGTTGGATTTTTTCATTCCAAATCGAGTCAAAATCATGTGCAAACTCGTTTACGGTGTACACACGTGTACACACGCACGCACAAATATCAAAGTGTGCACGCCAAAAATCGCACGCACCAGAGTGAATACAGCAGGGTGGAGGTTTGCACTTAAAGTAGCGCTTAGCGACAGCAGGCTTTCACTGCTTCGTCCTCCAGCCCTGCGGCGCCATGCGCATTTCAGTAGTGATGGATTATGTGCGCCGAGGAGAAGTCTACCATACCACACAATACCATACCTAGTCCGGGCAACCCATGAGTGATCGGGGACGCCACATCCTCGATTACTGAGAGGGGAAGCCCGGCCTATACCATACCATACCATACCATACCATACATTTGGTAGGAGGTCCTTTCAGTACCAGGTCCCGAGAGTTTGGAATTCACTTCCTCTACATGTCCGTCAGTCTCCATCTTCCACAGTTTTTAAACACAAACTAAAAACCCACTTCTTCCAGTCAGCCTTCTCTCCCTCTTGGTTAATTAGCTGCGAAATGGCCTTTGTTGCTCGCGCAACTCTATCCATCTGTAAATACTCCCCCCCCCCCCCCCCCCGTCCCCCAGCTCATTTTATCGAGATCCCAGCTGTATGTTATGAATGTGATGTGTGTGTGTGTGTGTGTGTGTGTGTGTGTGTGTGTGTGTGTGTGTGTGTGTGTTTCTCTGTGTGTGTGTGTGTGTGTGTGTGTGTGTGTGTTTCTCTGTGTGTGTGTGTGTGTGTGTGTGTGTGTGTGTGTGTGTGTGTGTGTGTGTGTGTGAAGCCGGGATGGCCGAACGGTAGAGCGTTGGACTGCTAATGCTCGGGTCGTGAGTTCGTATCCCGGCTGGAGCCAAATATTTGTGCTGGCTTCTTCATCGTTGCCCCGTCTTTGACATCACCCGTATGTGGTGGAAAAGGACGTGAAACCCCTAAACACCCACCCACCCTGTGTGAGTGTAATTGTAGAGTGGTCTGAGCCAGCATCTGCTGGGATACTGCGCTATTATAAAAGCAATTTATTATTATTATTATTATTTGATTTCCCATGTTGGTTACAGGATACGTGCAGACACCAGGGTGGGACGGCGTCACCCCCTATCCAAGTCGCATGGACAGTTGTGTCACTGTGATAGTACCAGAGGACCATTCAGTCATGGTCAGCATGGTTGCTGTATACACAGAGTGGTGGACGGACTTCTACAACGTTCACTTCGAACCGGAACCCACATGTGACGCACAAATGGCCTTCACTAGGCCGGCTTCGGGAAAGGTCGGTTTCCCATTTCTGTTGCTGACTACTCCACGGATGTATGTCTCCTTCTACTCCAACGACAGAAACGAGATGACAGGTTTCAAACTTCTCTTCTCTTTTCACAATTTCTCATCAACACCGGAACAACTGCCGAGTAGTCAGTGGAACTGTGCAGTCCCCTACTATAGTGATTTCCAGCAACATTTCCAATGTTCCCTTGCGGTCAACTGCGTCGGGGGTGAGGATGAGTGGTTCTGTCCGGAGTCTTTTGACGCGTGTGGTATCAAGCATTTGTCTCACCTCACGAGCTGCTACAAGCTGGTAAACGACAAGGAGGGTTGTCAGAACGACAGCCAATTGCTCATCATAAACAGTGTGGACGAGTGGAGCATCCTGAAGCCGTTTTTTGGCCTGCACCCGCTGCAGATTATTTCCGGAGATGACGACAGACAAATTTGTTACCACACCGGGCTGTCGGCTGCCTATGCTTTGCCTGAAATGTAATGTGTAACCAAGAGCAGACCGCGCCCAGTGCAAGATGCTACGTGCTAAACTCTGCCATCATAATAAGCAATTATCTGTTAATATTTGCTAATTCCGTGTTTGCGCCTCGCAGAGCATTTCACTAGAATACGTAACTACTGCACTGGAACCTCTAATATTACTTTCTAACTGCCCTTAATTACTAACAGCTTAATATTAAAAGTTAAAACATAACCAAACTAAAACACCAGTGAAGTTCGAGCACTAACCTGTCTAGAGTTCTAGCTTATGCTAGCCAATTTTATTTTCAACTCTTAATCAGCTTACTATTCAGCCTGCTCTTAACTGGGCACTGCGGCGCGCCACAGTGCTGTCTACAGTTGTGACATAGTTGTGATTTGGGGGGTTTCCGCCCCTGTGGCGTCATCACAGCAACCTGGATTTCAAATAGCCACAACTGTGACTGTGGTTTCCACAATATATGCTGATTGGCTGTACTATGTCACTCGGCGCGCGAACATGGCGGACAGTGCATCTTCAATTGGTTTGTCACCGAGCACAGCTGTGTTCAGTTTTTTGTTAGTAGACACACCGAGCGCAACGACTGTGATGTGCACATGTGTGTTTCGCTCGCTGTGCCCACTTAAGGGCAGGCTTTACTGATTGCTAGGTAATAAGCACAAACACAATCTATCTTTACCTTCTGTCTACACTCAAGCACTCACACATTCATCGCAAATTTATCACTCTGCCGCCTTGGTGTAGTGCGTGGTGCTGGTAAATGCTATTTGCAAAGTTTTCATGTTTTAATAACTAACTTTAAGTAACTTCTAATACTTATAAAAAAAATCGGGCGCTGAGAAACCCCGACCTACGTGTGTGTGTGTGTGCGGTGTGTGTGTGTGTGTGTGTGTGCGGTGTGTGTGTGTGTGTGTGTGTGTGTGTGTGTGTGTGTGTGTTTGTTTGTTTGTTTGCCACAGCTACAGAAGAGTTTTGCAATGGCTGGATGGAACTGTTGCTTACTACGTTAACCCAACCCACGTATGTTCACAATTAATATCCTCGGAAAAAAACCTGTTCAGATTTGCGATCACTCCATCTTGCTGTATGCCCGGAGGAAACCCACGTGTACCGTTCATGTGTGAAACAAAGTCAGCTACCCACCTGTCGACACCAGCGACTCCCCTCACACCACCCTCGCTTAACTCAACCCACGTGCAGCTCGTCCGCTGTCCAGCCAGTCACACCACTCGCCAGTTCTTTGCATGTGACGTCAGCAGCGCGTGCTGGTCACGCGAGGAAAGGCACTCAGGCTTCTGTGGCGCACCTCTGACGCCACTTCCGCCATCATTCACGTGCAGCGATGGCTCAGACGTGTCGTACACGCTGGTTTGTGACCACAGGTCGGACTGTAGGGACGGAAGTGACGAGGATTTCTGTCACTTCCCAGACTGCCTTGCCTCAGGACAGCTCCAGTGTGAGAATGGCCAGGTATGCCACTGTTATGGTTAATATTATTATTGTGGATGAAGGATGAAGAGTTTTGAAACTCATCCCAAAAGGATTAACAGATGCCCTTCCATTGACCTCTGCCCATAAAACGTGCCAACAGGGGGCAAATATGTGCCCCCCCCCCCCCTCCACCATTTACACTGATTCCTCCCTCCATTTGTCTTTGGCTACAGTACACAGATGCAAATTTCAAGAAAAAACGCTATGTATTCCTCTTAAACATAAGGGGAGCCCCGGATGGCCGAATAGTAGAGCGCTGCGCTTCTAATGCTCGGGTCGTGAGTTCGTATCCCGGCTGGGGCTAAATATTTGTGCTGGCTTTTTCATCGTTGCCCCGTCTTTGATATCACCCGTATGCGGTGGAAAAGGACGTTAAACCCCCAAACACCCACCCACTCTCTTAAACATAACGTTTTTTATATATGACCATAGAAATGCTTTAAAATTCACAAAAAATCACCCAGATCCGGCAGCCAAAGACTCATGTGTAGAGTGAATTTCAACAAATTCCAATATTCCCGTTTTGGGCAATGTTTGCATCGACCACATACTCCCTTATTCCTCTGTCGTCTGCTAGCTCTTGTGCCAGCCGCGCATGAATACAAATAGTCCACAACCCAGGCTCATTTTCCCGAATTTTACTATTACCTGGCATGAAACTTATTTACAAAGCCAACAAAAAGCACCAGACTGCCATATTAAAAAGGGGCAAAAGTTAAGCTGTTAGTGTCCTGTAGCCTTTGCGAATGTGGCCCGAGAGTCTCGGCGGACATTAATCGTTGTGAATCTGACTTGAAAACAGCTGTTCCGGCTAAGTTTTACTGGGTCATTACTGTATTCTCTCCCCCCCCCCCCTCTCGATTCGGCTGCTTTGTGTTGTATTTCATTTTGTAATATATGTGGGATAGATGGGAGTATATGCGCATTCAGTCCCTGTTTTGAGAATTGCGCTATACGAATTTTCATTATGACAAGATGTAAAAAAAAAACAAAAAGGCGTGAGACAAGATTCATCCATTTGACTCAACAGAGCATTTGCCTTTGATAACTTAGCGCGCGTGCGTGCGTGCGTGCGTGCGTGTGTGTGTGTGTGTGTGTGTTGTTGTTGTTGTTGTTTGGTTTTCATTCCAGTGCATACCGATCGATGCTCGGTGCGACAGGAAAACTCACTGTGTTGATGGTAGCGACGAGGAAAACTGCAAAGATTTATGGACGCCGCACGTATCAAAGAACTTAGTTTATCCCACCATAATAAACTTCGACGGACGAAGCAGGTTCTCTACGGAGCCACTCCCAGATCCGACTCGGTGTCCAGAGACACATTTCTTGTGTCACGATATCGGCTATTGTTTACCGGTCTTCGTGCGTTGTAATGACGTGTACGACTGTCCAGCTCACGAAGACGAGGCAGATTGTGAGAGCTACACGTGTCCCGGTTTCTACCGTTGCCGCTCTTCCAGTATTTGTCTTCACCCCAGCCACTTGTGTGACGACGTGCTCCATTGTCCGCAGCACGATGACGAGTTGCTGTGTGACCTGACCTGTCCTGAGGGGTGTACTTGTTACGGCTTGTCTTTCTTCTGTACAAAGACGGTCCAGTTGAATGTTTATCCGGACCTTCGCTACTTGAATGCGCACACGTCTAACATCACACCTTCAGATCTGGCGAGAAACAATAAGCTTGTGTACGTGAAATTAAGCGACTGTGGTGTGGTAAATCTAACCGTGCTTCGTTTTCCAAACCTTATCGAGTTAGATCTCAGCCACAACAGACTGTCGAATATTAACGGAGATCATCTGATGCACTTGAAAAATCTGAAAGTGTTGTGGTTGTCTGGTAACCCACTCACCTCGTTCCTTCGTGGCAGCAGCGAACAGACCGTTGTTGAGTCTGTTCTCACACTCAGCCTTGTTCGGGTTCCTATGACGGTTCTGGACACTGTCCTGTTTGCCCTCTTTCCCAACCTTCAAGAGCTGAACTTCTCACACTCTGGTCTTCAACAGCTTCCATCTAGCGGGTTTCAGAGCCTGAAAAGTCTGCGCGTATTGGATTTAAGAAGTTGTCCAGTCAGCACCACGCCCCAAAACGTGTTCCAAGGACTTGCTTACCTGGAGGCGGTCTTCGCTGACGACTTCACGTTCTGCTGTCCGACTGTTCTGCCGGAGGGCTTCAACACGAAACACTGTCACGCCCCTGTGGATGAGATCTCCTCGTGCGAGGCCTTGCTGCGGTCTGACTTATTTCGCGTCTCTCTGTCAGTTTTCGCTACGCTGGCCTTGCTTGGAAACTGTGGGAGCTTCGTGTTTCGGGTGTTTGTCAGCAGGCGAGCCAAGAACATCGGCTTTGACGTCTTCGTCACACACCTGTCTTTGGCAGACTTTCTGATGGGTGTGTACCTGGCCGTGATTGGTGTTGCTGACCGCTTGTATCTCGGTGTTTATATCTGGAAGGAAGACATATGGACGAACAGTCTAGTGTGTCGGCTAGTCGGCTTCCTGTCCATGTTGTCCAATGAGGTGTCGGCGTTGATCATATGCTTGATCACGCTGGAGCGTTTCCTTGTCATCCGCTTCCCGTTCAGCAATCTTCGCTTTGGCGTCAGGTCCGCTAATTTGGCGTCCGCTTTGACATGGGTAGTCGGACTTGTCCTGGCGGCCGTGCCCATGCTGCCCTGGACTTCACACTGGTATTTTTACAGTCAAACAGGGATATGCACCGCTCTGCCGATAGCCAGGCACTACTCGGAGGGCCACACGTATTCCTTCGGTATCATGATCGTTTTCAACTTCGTCCTGTTCATCTTTATCGTGTGCGGCCAGATACTGATCTACTGCTCCGTCCGCGCAAACAGAATAGCCACCAACGACTCCAACCAGATCTCTAAAGATATGACCATCGCCAGGCGTCTCATCACTGTCGCTGTGTCAGACTTTCTCTGTTGGTTTCCAGTCGGTCTGCTGGGACTTCTGGCTTTCTCTGGCATTCCCGTTCCCAGCGAGGCCAACGTTGCCATAGCGATATTCGTGTTGCCCTTCAACTCGGCCCTCAACCCGTTCATCTACACCTTCAACATGATCCTGGAGAAACGACGCAAGGCCCGAGAAGAACGGCTACAGAAGGTTCTCTTGGCTCAGTTGAAGGGAAGGTGAAGGTCAGAGCCAGTGCCAGCAGACAGTGAAAGTATAGCAGATCTGATTCTGACGTCTTGATTTTTTCATTGAGTTTTGCCTATGTACATTTTTGGTTACAAGTACCTCCCCCCCATCCCAACCCCAAACACACACACACACACACACACACACACACACACACACACACACACACACACACACACACACACACACACACACACACACACGAAACAAACAAAGATCAAACAAACAAATAAAAACAAAAACAACAAAACAAACCAAAACAAAAAATCTCATTTTCAAAACATCAAGTACTGTTTATGTTCAGCACAGAGCACTCATTCTGCGGGATTCCTCTTTATCTGCGAAGACATTCATTTTCTTGTCCTGAAACCGCAAATGCCAAGATAACCATATTTGGGCAAACGCAAATTCTTGTGGACCATACTTCGAAAGGCGTAAAAAATCACCCTGAATGGATGTTTTGGGGTTTTTTTTGCCTGTTTAACATATGAAAACTTTAACGTAAATTTTGTCGCATTTCGTTTTATGGCGAGAGGTTATTTCGTATGCCACATCATGTATATGTACAGCATTGCTGATGTGGTCAATGTCGTGGCGGTCAGGCGCGGGTTGTCAAAATGTCGGTGAACAGATCACGCGACTGATTAAAATTGTTCACTGACAAACTTACTTGAACACACACTCTTCGTGTGCATGAGAGCGCGCGTGCGTGTGTGTGCGTGCGTGCGTGCGTGCGTGCGTGCGTGCTTGTGTGTGTGTGTGTGTGTGTGTGTGTGTGTGTGTGTGTGTGTGTGTGTGTGTTTCAAAGTCGTAAAAATGACAGACATGTTTCAACACCTGGCGGGCGTGTTAGCTGACGGAAATGAGAGGTTACTGAGCATGCAATCTCAGGATTGGGGTCGAAGTCCGCAGAACCAGCTTGCGGAGCAGGACAGTGGTAACTGGGCGTCAGCAGTGCAGAGTTCCCAGCACTGACTAGGGCACATTTCAGAATACTAGAGAACTGTATTTTCGCTTCTTTTTTTTTTTAAGAGAATCAGTGAGAGGGTCCATATGGAACCCTTTTGGAAGGTCTGTTTTTGTTTTGTTCCCTTGTTTGTTTGTTTTTTACTTTTTTTAAAGTTCCTTCCATCATTATCTTCACTTTGTTCCAATTTTTATTTCTTATTATATGTTTACACTTTAAAAAAAAAATAATATCAGCTAGATGTACAGATTCTACATATTTTCGCTGTCAATCGTTTGTATTTTTAGCCTGAGTTGAGACCTGGACTTAGGCTAAGTCTGACTCTTAAATTGAACATCTGAACATCTTCGCTATGTCGTGAGAAAATAGTAAAGAGTAAAACCTACCGCCCCCCCCCCCCCCCCCCCCCCCCCCCCGTAGTGTAGTGGTTAGCACTTCGGACCATGGACCGGTAGACCCGGGTTCGAGTCCCAGCCGAGGCAAGCGGGATTTTTCCTACCTGGGTCGGCTCCTACCCACAGCGGGTGTGCTATATGGGCCCAGTGTGGAAGCTGATGCCACACAGCCGAGATTCACCCACTTCACGGGTGCGACTTTGGGGATGCTTCCCTTGGTATGACACGTCTTACGATGTGGATGATTACACGGCCGGCACTGCAGGTGCCGTAGTTCCCGGGCCTGGTTAACGCCAGGATATTTATGACAGGAAGCGTGGAATGCGGCTGGAGGTGGCAAAGAGTTGGGGCAGCAAAACAATACAAACAAAACAAAAAACTGAAACCCACATAGGCTGCTCGATCCCTGTTCTATATTTCGTACTGCAGGCAAAAAAAAAAAAAAAAAAAAGATTTAAAACGAAAATTCATTTCTCTGGCAGTCTTGATCGCACACCAGATCAGCCGTGCACGCCTACAAATACAGGCGGGGCGTTTTCAGGTGCTGTGACGTCAGCAGTTACTGTCAGTTTGAGCTCGACCGGTCAACCGTCGACAGTACTGTCGCGTATCGTCGCTCGAGGTTGTGTGAAACCAGCGGACATGAAGATGAGGGGATTTTTGGCCCTGTCGCTTGCCGTAGGTAAGGATACTTTCTTTCTTTCTTTCTTTCTTTCTTTGGTATTTCTAATCGCATCTCTTCTCTGTTCTCAGTGTTTCTTTGGCTCCGTGTCTCTATAAATCTTTCGGGGAACCGGGATTGCCGAATGGTAGAGCGTTGGACTCTCAATGCTCGGGTCGTGAGTTCGAATCCCGGCTGGGGCCAAATATTTGTGCTGGCCTTTTTCTCGTTGCTCCGTCTTTGATATCACCCCTTACGTGGTGGAAAAGGACGTCAAGTTCCTAAACACCCACCTACCCTCTCTATATCTTTCCTCCAACCCAAAGGCGCTGTCAACATGCTAGTGCATGGAAGTGTTTCCTGCGCCCTACAGATGACCAGTCTTCACCACCGTCATCGTCATCGTCGTCATCATCATCATCATCATCATAATCGTTGTCGTCGTCGTCGTCGTCATCATCATCATCATCATCATCATCATCATCATCGTCGTCGTCGTCGTCGTCATCATCATCATCATCATCATCATCATCATCATCATCATCATCATCATCGTTGTCATCGTGTTTTGAGAATTATTCGGTGTGTATAGGTTATGATGCGTATGCGTGTGATTATACGTTGTTATTAAGACATAAGACATAAGACATTTATTAAATTTCCAAAAGAGGAACATTGTTTTGTGGTCTCTCATAAAAACATAAAACATGCCAAACACTCACTCATAGTCATACGGCCATGCACACTCATTCCACCTATTTACATGTTATTGTTGTCGATGTTGTTGTTGTAGAAACTCACGACAAGATTTAAATGTTTCAATACAGCATTTTTTGTATGCTACAAAGCAGGGGTTTTTTTTTCTGAAGAAACCATCTGAATAAACAATTCAGTATCCAAATAAATAAATAAATAAATAAATAAATAAATAAATAAATCGTGAGCATGCAAACTTGTATCGGACCTAACCACATAATCCTTTTCTGCCTTCTTTGTTTTGTTCAAATGTTGTACTTTTTATTTTCCTAATGTCCCGCCGAAAAACAAACAAACAAACAAACGGGGGAAAAAAAGTCATAACAGGTCTGAAGCCCAAACACCATTTATATAAAATTCCGTGCCGTTAAAACGGTACATTCATATACGAGTGCAGTACTATGCAGCCCAGTCTAAATTACTTTGCCTGTGTGACAAGGATCATTCAACAGTGTCCATGTAATATGCGTTGACGTTTTTGTTTTTTGTTGTTGATTTTTTTTTCCTTTTTTAACGAATGTGAGGTATGTGCATCATGTGTTTGCACTCTCTCTCTCTCTCTCTCTCTCTCTCTCTCTCTCTCTCTCACGCACGCACGCACACACACACACACACACACACACACACACACACACACACACACACACACACACACACACACACACACACACACACACACACACACACACACACGCACACTTGTCGCCTATTTACATTGCGAGGTGAGGAAAGTTAAAATTATGGGATGGTGAAAGCTTGACAAAGGCAATGTTAAAAATGTACCTGGTCAACATAGTTCGAAAGCAGGTGTCATTTTTCGCTCTGTCAGCAGATGATCAGAAAAAACCTCTCTCTCTCTCTCTCTCTCTCTCTCTCTCTCTCTCTCTCTCTCTCTCTCTCTCTCAGGGGAGCCGGGGTGGTCGAATGGTAGAGCGTTGGACTTCTAATGCTCGGGTCGTGAGTTCGATCCCGGATGGGGCCAAATATTTGTGCTGGCTTTTTCATCGTTGCCCCGTCTTTGATATCACCCTATGTGGTGGAAAAGGACGTTAAACCCCCAAACACCCACCCACCCCACCCTCTCTCTCTATCTCTCTCTCTCTCGTGGAGAGGAGGGGGAGGGCGCTTTTGTTTGTTTGTTTGTTTGTTTGTTGGCGGTGACGGGGGGCGGGGGGGGGGAGTATGATTTTGAAGACGAAGGCCACAGACTGATCGAACTAACTCCGGATTAACCAGCTGTGACTTGTCTTTGATGTGCGTTATGCATCCCACCCCCATCCCGTTCATCTTCACCCCCCCCCCCTCTCTCTCTCTCTCTCTCTCGCTCACACGCACGCGCGCGCACACACACACACACACACACACACACACACACACACACACACACACACACACACGTTACTGACCACAACCGAACGTACATCTGTAGGAACCACACACGGCCTTTCTTTAGACGCTGTGACGTCAGCGTTAAGTGCCAGTTTGAGCACGACCGGTCAGCTGTCTTCCACTGCTCTCACAAACAAAGGACGTACAGAAATATGTTTATACGTGTAATGGATCTTGTTTGTTTACTTGTTGTTGATAATTCAGGCATTCATCCGACTAGTTCTGCTTTCGTCTCAGTTGGTATAGTTCGCCCGTTAGGGGGTGCAAATGTATACCAGTCATGGGCAGGAGGGGCAACTAAAATAAACTCCAGTCGTCCACTAACGAGGGCGACTGTATCCCCGCAGCGCGGGAGGGAGTGCAAATGTACTCCAGGCCGGGGTCTGGTGAGGTGAAGTCAAGTTGCCGCTGACTTCGTTCTACGACTTTAGTTTATGCGAAATATCGACGGAATTGACTGGTATACATTTGCACTCCCCTAACAGGCGAACTATACCAAGTGAGCCTCGGTTAGCTGGCCAGCGGTATCATCCAGAAAACAAAGCCAAATAAATTGCGAACAAGCATCAAAATCAGAGCACTGAAACAAGTGCGCATTACTTATCTTTCATCTTGGAAAAAGAAGCAGACTTCCAAGCTTTCAAAAAGCTTTGCGTGGCTGTATTACAGGCTAAATTTGCGTGGCTGTATTACAGGCTAAGTTTGAATGCAAAAACCGCAGCGATGAGAAAACGCTGGCCAGCCATTGTGTCTCGGTTCGCGTGCCCTCTGGCAGGGGAGACAACTACCGTTAACGGTTAAGTTTTTCGTCTGCCAACTTGACTCTGTACCAACGGGTTTCACTACATTTACCCTCTGACAACTCCTGCAGGCAATAATCTCTGAAACAGGCTGAAAATGTACTGTGCTGGTGAATGCGACAGAACTCACCGCTTCTGTGCACACTGCGAAATACCACGTTGACCACAAAGATGTTCAGAACACTCCACTTCCCTCGTCACCGAGCGTGGTTTTTTTTTTTTTCCTTCTTAGGGATTAGTTGTCTCGGCTCAGGTCTCGGTTAGCCTCTTTCGGGCCATTACAGAGGGTAAACGGTACAGAGTTGGTAGTCTGCTGCACACGACCGCGAGTATGTTGAGTATGAAGATGAGGGTCCTCATGCAACATTAATTATTTACAATAATTTCCATTTCAATGTGTTTTCAGGGGTAATCGGGATGGCAGACGCTGTGTGTGATGATGCGTGCGACGGTAAGTTCTGCCGCTCCCTCCACAACACGCTGTGTGTGATGATGCGTGCGACGGTAAGTTCTGCCGCTCCCTCCACAACACGCTGTGTGTGATGATGCGTGCGACGGTAAGTTCTGCCGCTCCCTCCACAACACGCTGTGTGTGATGATGCGTGCGACGGTAAGTTCTGCCGCTCCCTCCACAACACGCTGTGTGTGATGATGCGTGCGACGGTAAGTTCTGCCGCTCCCTCCACAGCAGTGGGAAAGTCGCTCAAGGCTAATCAACTCCAAGATGCCCGGATACACAAACGCAAACTCAAATGCCGTCCGTTGTCTGACTCTGCATTCGTGAGCAGTCGGTGGTCTAGTGGTTAAGAGACTTGCCACCAATGCGAGAGGTCAGAGGTTCGAGTCCCATTCGGGGCGAAGAATTTTTCCTTCTCGTACGTGGCACCGTTCATTCGGGCCGATCGTCGGGGGTTCTCTCCGGGTACTCCGGCTTCCTCCCCCTCTGCTTTGGAAATGTTCAGCCCACCAAATTTGAAAAAAAAAAATGCAATTCTAAATTCAGAAATTTAAATAGCTGAGCTGACTCTTCGCACCACGTGATTGAAATGTGTTTATGTCCAGTATGTGAGAGGATGCGTGTGATTCACGTGAGCGTGCGTGTTGGGTTCAGTTCGCGGCACTTTGAGCCGATTCATGAAATTGGGAAAAGCGCCTATACAATATTATTATTATTATTATTATTAACAATGCTACAAAGCACATCACTTTCCTTAAACAAAGAGCCACTTCATGATATTCCCCAACCAGAACATGTTGGATTTTTATAATAATAATAATAAGTATTGTATACTAATGTATAGGCGCTTTACCCAATTTCATGAATCGGCTCACAGCGCCGCGAACTGAACCCAACACGCACGCTCACGTGAATCACACGCATTCTCTCACACACTGGACATGAAAACATTACAATCACGTGGTGCGAAGGGTCAGCTCAGCTATTTAAATTTCGGAATTTAGATTTGCATTTATTTTTCAAATTTGGTGGGCTGAACATTTCCAAAGCAGAGGGGGAGGAAGCCGGAGTATGTGGGAACGCAGGGCATAAATGTGTTGAAATGTGTTAACTAAATAAAGCTGAATTAGTTGGTTGATTATAGTTAGTTACGCAGTGAGTGAGTGAATGAACTTGTTCGTTCATTAACTGGTTATTCAGTCAGTGAGTGATGACTGAGTGAGTGATAAGTGAGTGAGTGAACTACCCAGTGGGTGGATGGGTGGGCGTTTGAGTGCTTAAAGTCCTTTTATACTGAGTATGGGTGATATCAAAGACAGCGCGGCGAGAGAGAGAGAACTCGAACTCGAACATTCATTGTTACGGGCCACCATCCCAAAACACATGGTGAACTATAACATGCAACACGCAAAATACATAGACACACACACGTAGATAATATGTACTACACTGACTATGTCAGAGCGCTCTCGTTACTGCCTAGCTTATGTGGCCAATGTTGTGCAGGTAATCCCCCCGTATTCTATTAGAGTAGAATATAAAGAATCCCAGGAATTTTGTGACAGATTCAACATTGCACTGCATAAAATAGTGAAAGGAATGGCGCCCGCGTATGTGTTGAATGAGGTATTTCTGTCGAATGTTTGCATATAATGGACAATCAAGAATGAGAGGCGAGAGAGAGAGAGAGAGAGAGAGAGAGAGAGAGAGAGAGAGAGAGCCAGCACAAATATTTGGCCCTCATTGAGCTAAATGACCTTGATCTTGATCTCGCAGCCAAGTGCCAAACGCGGTTCCAAGACTGTTTCATGACGTATATGAGCGCTACTTCGAGAGAACGTCAAGCCCAGAGGAGTTACTTTACTGGAACATCCGGGCCCTTGGCATCTGCGGAGAATTTCAAGATGGCCGTGCAGGCGGCCTGTGCAGACCCGGAAAACAACGTGATTGATGCGTGCAGGTCGGTGTTTTCTTATCTCTCTAAAGCCCGAGCAAAATTTGCAATTTTAATCGAAGCCTTCACTAGGAGCCACTTCAAGCCACTGTTATGCAATCTGCAGCGGCCTCGAGCCTCGCGGGGAAGGCCCACGCTTTGTGTAATCTCGAGCCTGGCGGGGAAGGCCCACGCTCTGTGTAATCTCGAGCCTGGCGGGAAAGGCCCACGCTCTGTGTAATCTCGAGCCTGGCGGGGAAGGCCCACGCTCTGTGTAATCTCGAGCCTGGCGGGGAAGGCCCACGCTCTGTGTAATCTCGAGCCTGGCGGGGAAGGCCCACGCTCTGTGTAATCTCGAGCCTGGCGGGGAAGGCCCACGCTCTGTGTAATCTCAAGCCTGGCGGGGAAGGCCCACGCTTTGTGTAATCTCGAGCCTCGCGGGGAAGGCCCACGCTCTGTGTAATCTCGAGCCTGGCGGAGAAGGCCCACGCTCTGTGTAATCTCGAGCCTGGCGGGGAAGGCCCACGCTCTGTGTAATCTCGAGCCTCGCGGGGAAGGCCCACGCTGTGTGTAATCTCGAGCCTGGCGGGGAAGGCCCACGCTCTGTGTAATCTCGAGCCTCGCGGGGAAGGCCCACGCTCTGTGTAACCTCGAGCCTCGCGGGGAATGCCCACGCTCTGTGTAATCTCGAGCCTCGTGGGGAAGGCCCACGCTCTGTGTAACCTCGAGGCTCGCGGGGAAGGCCCACGCTCTGTGTAATCTCGAGCCTGGCGGGGAAGGCCCACGCTCTGTGTAATCTCGAGCCTGGCGGGGAAGGCCCACGCTCTGTGTAATCTCGAGCCTGGCGGGGAAGGCCCACGCTCTGTGTAATCTCGAGCCTCGCGGGGAAGGCCCACGCTCTGTGTAACCTCGAGCCTCGCGGGGAAGGCCCACGCTCTGTGTAATCTCGAGCCTGGCGGGGAAGGCCCACGCTCTGTGTAACAGTAGCTTAATAATCATCATCATCATCATGAATTGGCTTAAAGTGGTTCATACTGGTGTGCAGTGGCTTGTTCTTTTAAAGCTTTCGTATCATATAGTGGGCAGGTGGTGGTTAGTAGGCTTGGGCTCTTGAAGAATTATGCCACTGTGATGAGGCTGTGTGTATTTACAGTAACCTGAAGTCGGTACTGGATTGCCTGGACGCCAACATGCAGCCCAACTGTGCCGACTCGTCAGTAGGACCAACCCTAGCTAAGATCAGGGACGGTCAGAAAAATGCTTGCACACCCAGTAAGTAAAATCGCCCATGAAAGGGGGGGGGGGGTGTTTGGGAGTTTCACGTCCTTTTCCACCACATACGGGTGATATCAAAGGCGGGGCAACGAGAAAAAAAGCCAGCACAAATATTTGGCCCCAGCCGGGATCGTCCATGAAAGGAAATTTGCGGTGTATAAAAGACGTTCATCATCATCATCATCATCAGTCATCATCTCTCTCTCTCTCTCTCTCTCTCTCTCTCTCTCTCTCTCTCTCTCTCTGAGCCGGGATGGCCGAATGGTAGAGCATTGGACTCTCAATGCTCGGGTCGCGAGTTCGAATCCCGGCTGGGCCCAAATATTTGTGCTGGCCTTTTTTCTCGTTGTCCTGTCTTTGATATCACCCTCATGTGGTGGAAAAGGACGTTAAACTCCAATACACCCCCCCCCCCCCCATCCTCTCTCTCTCTCAGTCTCTCTCTCTCTCTGGCTCACACACACACACACACACACACACACACACACACACACACACACACACACACACACACACACACACACACACACACACACACACTTCTGCACCGGCAACTTTGTACGTTACAATTATGCTATATCTTTGCCGGACCAAGTATTTGTGTAATCTACGTTCCATTTTCTCCTCAGTGGCAAATTGCATGGGATATCACGTACTGAAGTGTCAGTGTAAAGTGCTGTCCAACGTGGAGGACCTGTATGGATCAATCTGGCAAGTGCTGCTTATTTTCTTTTTTTGATCAGTTATTATTATTTCTGTTAATGCAATGCACAACGCAACATTGTCCCTTCGCTAGAGGCACCGCGAGTAACTTATGCAGGTTTCAGATATGCCACGAATGCACGAAACCTCAAAATTCCTGTATCTTTTCTGTGAACTTCAGGCATCTTATAGTCACCCGTAAAAATGCTTCGATCCAGAAACAAAAATTACCATGCACAGACCATTCAAAGGCACGCACCTGACAGGGGTTTAAACAAATTCGGATGTCTCCTTTCCGTTCACTAGGCCTCACTGGAGTAATGCGAGACTAATTTCTGTTAAGGCCAGAAAGCCACTTTACTCAAATCCTCTGTTAGCCGTGTGCGCAAGACGTCCCAGCTTCACTGGCAGTTTGCCTCCTGTTGCAACACCCTGGCAGGCATCTTGCCCTACAAATACAAAAATCACGAAACTCACGCTTTTTGTGACAACAACAATTAAGTCAAGTCAAGTTTATTATTCCAACCCTCTGGGGGAACAGGAAAACAAAAGGAAACACACGAAAATAAAACTGTGACAACGAAAATATCAAACTAACAAACAAACAAACAGAAAGAAAACAAAACAAAACCAAAAAACCAACAAGAGAACAACCGAACAAAACAAAATCAGGAACAAAGCATATATATATATACACACACTCGCACATACCACTGGCTGCATATATACACTCACATAAGTACTCATGTCTGTTTAGTGCATACATACATACATACATACACACACCGGGCCAATGCCCCCCCCCCCCCCACACACACACACACACACATACAAACTAGCACTGAACGTTGTCAGTCTGATCACGGTCGTATAAGACACGACCGTGGTCTGATAAACTGGTTGACAAGTGTGACGTGTGTGTGTGTGTGCCAAGCTATCCAGTGGAGTTCGTGAGAGGAGATCAGCAGATGTGACCATAAGGTAGGGTATTTGAAGTTAAGTTTTATGAATAGTTTGTATGTCTTTCACACCTAAATTTTGCTTATAGAAATCCACCCATAAACACGCCCAGAATGCGCCAGATTGCACAGATTTGCTTCTAATTTTTAAAAATTTTCCGGGGGGGCATGCCCCCGGACCCCCCTAGATAACTCGGCGTTTCGCGCCTTCGGCTAGGCGCTCCGCGCCGTCGATGGCCAGTTGTGCCCCCCCCCCCCCCCCAGCCCTGAACATCTTCCGACGCCACTGCACACTCGCCAAACGTGGTGCTTCAGATTAACACTGCACTTGATCCCACAGTCAGTTTGTGTTACTAACCAACGGACGATAACTCCCAGACACCAGCCAACCACCTTGTGTTAGTGAACCTATTCCCGCGTTCCACACGGCCAGGTACGGAAAACTAGAAGCCCAGTAAAGCTCGGGCTTGAATGGTGTCTCATCACACTACCGCTCAGTTGGTATAGTTCGCCCGTTGGGGGGGGAGCCGGGGTGGTCGAATGGTAGAGCGTTGGATTTCTAATGCTCGGGTCGTGAGTTCGATCCCGGCTGGGGCCAAATATTTGTGCTGGCTTTTTCATCGTTGACCCGTCTTTGATATCACCCTATGTGGTGGAAAAGGACGTTAAATCCCCAAAACACCCACCCACCCACTCGCCCGTTGGGGGGTGCAAATGCATACCACTCATGCGCAGGAGGAGCAAATAAACTCCAGTCGTCCACTAACGGGGGCGACTCTATCCCCGCAACGCGGGAGGGGGTGCAAAGTGTACTCCGGGGTCTGGCTAGGTGAAGTCACGTGGCCACTGACTTCGTTCTACGACTGCTAAATATCAACAGAATTGGGGGTGGGGGGGGGGAGGTTAGCGTCTTTTTCCACTACATACGGGTGATAACAGAATTGGGGGGAGCCGGGTGGACTTCTAATGCTCGGGTCGTGAGTTCGTATCCCGGCTGGGTATACATTTGCACCCCCGAACGGGCGAACTATTCCAACTGAGCCACACGACCACACAGAGAGAAACTACTGAAAAGACAGACGTGGAACGGAAAGCACGGGGAAATCCCGTGCGCGGTACGTTATGTGTTGATGTACGTTGTTTCAGCAAAGGGTACGCAGAGTTCGGGCCCTGCATGGACACGCTGCCGAGAGAATGTACGGGGAACCGTGACCTGAACCAGTACTGGAAGTATATGAGAGCTGCCTACACGGGATATTACAACCTCTATTGTAATGCCAAAGGTTAGTGTCGCAATGCATGGTAAAACTACACACAGGTTTCAGTCACAAATGCACGGGGCCCCAAAATGTTTATGTATTCACCTAATAGCCTCAGGCATCATAGTCGCCCCTAAAAATGAAACAACAACAACAACAATAACAACAAAACCCAAACCCAGAAACAAAAATTACCATGCAATGACTATGCGAGGGCACACACCCACAGAAGTTTTTAAAAAAAAATTCGAATGTCCCCTTTCCGCTCAGGCCTCACTGGAGGAATGCGAGTCTACTTTCTGTTTAGGCCTGAAAGCCATTTTGCTCAAATCCTCTGTCTATCATGTGCGCAAGAAGTTCCAGTTTCACTGGCAGTTTGCCTCCTGTTGCGGTCCCCTGGCACGCACTTTGTCACAAAAAGCATGATTTTCGTGATTTTGCGCAGGGCAACAAAATTCGTTACAAACTAGGACACTCACCAAACGTGGTCCTTCAAATAAACAGTGCACTTGACCCCACTTGACCCCACAGCCAATTTGTATTATTACGCCACAATCGTGCAGTGCGTTTGGTGATTCAGTCGCAAACGATTTTGGGCGAGAACTTTTTATGGAACCACTCTCGTAAACCTAAAGCCTGCTCTTAACTGGGCACAGCGCGCGACACACACATGTGCACATCACAGTCGTTGCGCTCGGTGTGTCTACTAACTGCAAAACTGAACACAGCTGTGCTCGGTGACAAACCGATTGAAGATGCGCTGTCCGCCATGTTTTCGCGCCGAGTGACGTAGTACAGACAATCAGAATCTGTTGTGGAAACCACAGTCACAGTTGTGGCTATTTGAAATCCAGGTTGCTGTGATGACGCCACAGCGGCGGAAACCCCAAAAATCGCAACTGTGGACAGCACTGAGGCGCTCCGCCGTGCCCAGTTACGAGCCGGCTGAAATGAGAGGAAAAGTTGATCCTGGCCTAGTGACCTAATTTATTGCATGACTGACAGTCGGGGTTCTCAGTTTCTCCGTTTCTTTTCGGCGTAAGTGAAACAGACTGAAGTCGAGATTTTCACTGTTTTTTGCAAACCTTACAACTCCTTGTTCATCTACAGCTTGTCCATCTGCCGTCTCGTGCGCTAAAAGTCTTGCCGACAAACCAGAGCCAACGTTCGCCGGTCAGACTGGTACAGACGGTGGAGACGGGTTCTTGTACATCAGCGGAGGCCCCGCTCTCATCCCGCCCCTGGCTCTACCCAACGTCAGTGTCATCAACATCTGCCCAGCACAAGGGTGAGAAGGTGGTGGTCGTCGTTGTTGTTGTTGGTGGTGGTGGTGGTGGTGCCGCTGCTGCTGATGTTGTTGTTGTTTTTGCTGCTGTTGCCGCTGCTGCTGCTGATGATGTTGTTCTTGCTGCTGCTGCTGCTGCTGTGGAGGTTGTTGTTGCTGCTGTTGCCGCTGCTGCTGTTGATGTTGTTGTTCTTGCTGCTGCTGCTGCTATGGATGTTGTTGCTGCTGCTGCTGTTCTTGCTGCTGCTACAGCTGCTGCTGCTGTTGTTGTTGTTGTTGTTATTGTTGTTGCTGTTGTTGTTCTTGCTGCTGCTGCAACTGCTGCTGCTGTTGTTTTTGTTGTTCTTGCTGTTGTTGTTGCTGCTGTTGTTGTTGTTGTTGCTGCTGCTACTTCTGTGGATGTTGTTGTTGTTTCTGCTGCTGCTGTTGTTGTTGCTGCTGCTGCTGCTGTGGATCTTGTTGTTGTTGTTGTTGTTGCTGCTGCTCAGTGTTGTTGCTGGTGTTGTTGTTGGTCTTGTTTTTGCTGCTGCTGCTACTGTTAGTGCTGCTGTTGTTGTTGTTGTCGTGGTTGTGTGTGTGTGTGTGCGTGCGTGCGTGCGTGCGGGCGCGTGCTTGCGTGCGGGCGGGCGCGTGCGTGCGTGCGTGCGTGCGTGCGCGCACGCGCGCGCGCGTGTGTGTGTGTGTGTGTGTGTGTGTGTGTGTGTGTGTGTGTGAGAGAGAGAGAGAGAGAGAGACAGAGAGGTGTTCTATGTGTACTCACAACGAAGAAAAACAAAACTGTAATTAGTATTGTATAACTATTGTTGTTGCTGTTTAGTTTGATAACCGTAATGATAACTGTGTGTTGTGTAGGTGCTTTGCCCAGCTCCTTGAACTGGCTCAAAGCGTCGCGAACTGAACCCAAGACACACGCTCTCGTGAATCACACGCATTCTCTCACACACTGGACATGGAAGCATTACAATCACGTGGTGCGAAGGGTTTAAGCTCAGCAATTTCAGCTTCGAAGTTTAGAACTGCACTTATTTTGGTTAGAGTTTTTGTATGTGCATAATTTGTATATCTTTTAGTCCCATGATCGTCCCATGAAAAATGAGGGCTGCTTATTTGGTGGCGACAGGTTCTCAGGCCGTGCTGACGTGTTCGACTGCCTGAACTCCGCCGCAGCTTCGTGCGGGAAGGACCAGAGTACCGTCAGCTTCAGCGGCTTGAAAAATGCCTATCTGGACCTCTGCGTCGGTGCGTCGCGAATTTAAAAATATACCCCCCCCCACCCCCCCACCCCCCGCTGCGTGCGGTTGCCACGGAGGATTCGTTTAGTCAGTGTGGGCGGCTACATGTTAATTACTCCGATTGCAGACATTTTTTTTCTTCTGTTTCAATTACTCCCATTGTAGACTTTTTTCTTCTGTTTCAATTACTCCCATTGTAGACTTTTTTTCTTCTGTTTCAATTACTCCTATTGTAGACCTTTTTCCTTCTGTTTCAATTACTCCCATTGTAGACTTTTTTCTTCTGTTTCAATTACTCCCAGTGTAGACATTTTTTCTTCAGTTTCAAATACTCCCATTGCAGACATTTTTTCTTCAGTTTCAATAACTCCCATTGTAGACTTTTTTTCTTCTGTTTCAATTACTCCTATTGTAGACTTTTTTCCTTCTGTTTCAATTACTCCCATTGTAGACTTTTTTCTTCTGTTTCAATTACTCCCAGTGTAGACATTTTTTCTTCAGTTTCAAATACTCCCATTGCAGACATTTTTTCTTCTGTTTCAATTACTCCCATTGTAGACTTTTTTTTCTTCTGTTTCAATTACTCCTATTGTAGACTTTTTTTCTTCTGTTTCAATTACTCCTATTGTAGACTTTTTTCCTTCTGTTTCAATAACTCCCAGTGTAGACATTTTTTCTTCAGTTTCAAATACTCCCATTGCAGACATTTTTTCTTCTGTTTCAATTACTCCCATTGTAGACTTTTTTTCTTCTGTTTCAATTACTCCTATTGTAGACTTTTTTTCTTCTGTTTCAATTACTCCTATTGTAGACTTTTTTCCTTCTGTTTCAATAACTCCCAGTGTAGACATTTTTTCTTCTTTATTTCTCTCTGTATTTTTGCCAGTGATGAAACATTATGTTAAAGACGGGGTGTGACTGTGTGTCTGTCGGTCTGTCTGTCTTCTGTGTCGTGCGTCTGTTCGTTCCTCTCCAGACTTCCTACCCAAGGTTGTAAGTCCGGCCGTCACCCAGGGTATCAGCCAGTGTCAACCTTACGCGCGCTGCCTGTCCAGCTCGGGACTGCTGCCTGACATGGCTCGGCTCCTCACACTGAAGCCTGATGACGTCCCCGGGCCGGTTGTGACGTCACGGACCCTCAGCTTTCTTGGCAACACCACCACTAGTGGCTTCTGGTGCTCGTGAGTAGTATTTAAATGGCTTGTTTTTGTGTTTATTTTTGTGTTCCCTGTAGGAAAGATCTGTTGTCTGTGAATCCCGGCTGGGGCCAAATATTTGTGACCCGTTCTCGCAAAATGGACCGTAAGTCGAGCTAGGCCGAACGCCGCTACGAGCGAAAAGAGTGCCGGGGGTCAGTATGGCCGCCTTGTGAGTAGCCAACTTCAGTTGCTGATATCCCTGTCAATTTTAGTAGTACAGCTTTCATTCTTAAAGTGAATTAAACTGCATAACCAGTAGATTGCAGTGATGTACATAGCTCAAGTTGATAATTTTCGACTTATGGTCCCTTTTGTGAGAACGGGTCACATTTGTGCTGGCCTTTTTTTTTTCTCGTTGCCACGTCTTTGATAACACCCATACGTGGTGGAAAAGGACGTTAAACTCAACTAACACCGACCCACGCACCCCTGTAGTACGCGTAGAAGACAATCTTTGGTGGTGGGCTGGCTGATCTTGAGAAAAAGCTTTGTGAGGAGTGCTGTTGACTCTGGTTATGGTTCAGTCAAGCAGGTAAGAAAAAATAAAGACAATAATCGCTTATCCCTCAGAGAGAGAGAGAGAGAGAGAGAGAGAGAGAGAGACTGACTGACTGACTGACTGACTATTTTAAAGGAAAGAGGTTATAGGCGCGCAGGCCCAAATTGCAAACCTGTCCTTGCTAACATCTACATGAAAAAAAAAAGTAAAACAAACATCAAGAGAGAGAGAGAGAGAGACAGACAGACAGACAGAGACACAGAGAGAGACAGCGAGAGACAGACAGACAGACAGACACAGGCAGACGGAGAGACAGACAGACAGACAGACACAGACAGACAGACAGACAGAGACAGAGAGAGAGACAGCGAGAGACAGACAGACAGACAGACACAGGCAGACGGAGAGAGAGACAGACAGACTGAATGAATTTGTGCGACTTTTTCACAGGTGGCTTCATCAGCACTACCAGTGCGCCATCAGGAGTGCCCAGGCCTGCAGACTCCCCAAGAGCGCTGTCGACCTTGCCAGAAAGAAGGAAAAAGCTCTGATGGAGAATTGTGAAGGTATATGTATAATTTATCGTACAGAGATATATATATGTGTCTCAATTCAGTCTTTCGAAAACGGTTTGTTTGTTTATTTCTTTCAGTTACACATATGACACAGTCTGCAGTATATAAATACAGTTGGCATATATTCATCACAAGTTGAAAAGGTCGTAATCATCCTTTGTAATGAACACTTCACATAACGTTGCATACTCAAGTCGAGAAAACTTTGGAACTGCAATGTTTACATCAACTGACAACCAAAGAAATATACAGGAAGGTGAGGGGTGGGGACGGGGGGGGGGGGAGGGGTGGAGGTGGGGGAGAAGGGAGAGGTGGCAGGCTCCAACGGACAAAAATTATTGCTCGGGCTAAAATATATTTAGGGAAAGTCAGTAGTTATGTTACTCAGCAAAATGGATTTCTTTTTGTCTTGTTTCAGGTGCAGTTTCTGGTATGTACTCTCTGTCTCTGTTTGTCTGTCTGTCTGTCTGTCTGTGTCTGCCTCTCTCTCTCTCTCTCTCCCTCCCTCTCTCTCTCTGGTAGTAGCAGTAATAGTAGCAGTGGTAGTAGTAGTAGTAGTAGTAGTAGTAGTAGTAGTAGTAGTAGTAGTAGAAATAGAAGTAGTGGTAGTAGTAATAGCAGTAGTGGTGGTAGTAGCAGTAGTACTATTACGTGAGAGACTGTGTAGATTCGACAAACGTATTCCAATGCTTTTATTGGTGACTGCAATACGAACAAAGGCCAGTAAAGTAGTAGTAGTAGTAGTAGTGAATGAAAGACTGTGTAGATCCTACTCCACAACATATTCCAATGTTTTTATTGGTGACTGCAATAAGACCAAATGGCAATTCATCATCATCATCATCATCATCATCATCAGGGGACCCGGTGTGGCCGAATGGTAGAGCGTTGGACTCTCAATGCTCGGGTTGTGAGTTCGAATCCCGGCTGGGGCCAAATATTTGTGCTGGCCTTTTTCTCGCTGCCCCGTCTTTGATATCACCCTTGCGTGGTGGAAAAGGACGTTAAACTCCCAAACACCCACCCCACCCTCCCACCCGCCCTCCCTCCTCCTCCTCCTCCTCCTCCTCATCATCATCATCATTGTCATCATCATTGTTATCAGCAATATTTGGGTGTTGGTTTGTGTTCATGGACGTGCTCCAGACCTTTACTGAACCATTCTGAACTGCACTGACATCTTTCGCAATGTGTTCCAGGCGCGGTGACGTTCCACACTAGCTTGCTTCGTCTCGCCGTGGTCGCCGTGGTCACGTGGTTCCTGCTATAGAAGCGCAAGCAGTCTACAGATCTTACAGTTACGGCCATTTTCATAGTCGCTAAGTCTAGAAAGATGACTAGGCTGAACTTTAGTTTTCACCTGATTTCATTTCAGTTTTGTGTATATGATTATCAGTCATTATTTTGGTTCATCACACGCTTAGAGGAGAACACCCCAGACAAATTAATTTTATTTCCAGTGTTAGTTATGGTGTTTGTGGCTCAGGAGCGTCCAACAGGGGATGACTGGATGGCCGATTGTTCAGTGCTTTATTTTCAAAGGCCCTGATTCTACAACTTTTAGGCTCATAGATCATACTATCACACCACTAAGACTCATGCACAAACACATGCACATACAGGCTTGCGTTCAGCCGGTGACACTGTGGTTACCACCCTCGGCCTTGCAGCTGAGTTTTTTTTTTTTTTTTTTTTTTTTTGGTTTGCGCGGCCATCACTCGTCAGTGTGTTGCATTTGCATTCCGAGCTCTACTGATCTGTAAGATAAACTACTTTGAGCGCACAGGCCGCAGTCACAAGTGCAACTGTTCAAAACCAGATTTCTCTCCAAATAAAACCTAGTTATGGTGGCAACAGCACCTTTAACCTTCATCAGGGGACGAACAAGCAAATACAACAAGCACAGCGCTACTTTTCTCGATCTGTCCTTGGAGGTCAGCTTCCAGGAATCAGAATGATTTTTTTTTTTGTTGTTGTTTGGGGGTGGAGGGGGGGGGGGGTGTGATGTCCTAAAGAGTACATGAGGAGTTTATTTTTCTGTATCAGAATACTGTGTATGTTTTTATGGTTAGCTCTTGAGCGAAACGCCCCACCCCGCCCCTTGTTTATTTTTATTTTTTAATTTTTTTTTTTTGGTAATACCCTCCGTTATCGGAAGTCGGCTTCTAGGAATCAAAATGAACTTTTTGTTGTCTTCTTCTTTTTAGCTTTTATTTTATTTCATTTTATTTATGATTTTTAAAATTTATTTTTATTTTATTTTTATTTTTTATTTTTTTTATTTTATTTTTTTTTAGGTGTTTTTCTGTATCAGAATACAGTTACATATTTTATATTTAGCTTTTTTGCTCTGTTCTTGTACATTTGATTGGCTGGCTGGTTTGCTTTGTTTGACTTCGGTGATCATTTTGTTTGTTCGCTCGTGTGTTTGCTTCTGTGTGTGAGTGTGTGTGTGTGTGTGTGTGCGCGCGTGTGCGTGTGCGTGTGTGTGTAATTGTTTGTCTCTGTGTAGGAAACTGTTGGCAATTGAATTTTATGTTGGTTTTGTTGTTGTTGTTGTTTTGCTTTCAGCTTCTTTCCAGTTCACACTTGTCCTTTTCCGATTTTGTGTGCACGGAATTGTATCGCCAGATAAACAGAGCTTGTCGCAAACTGATCGGTCTGCATAAATTTATTTTATTTATTTATTTATATTTAGACCCATCTTACATTCATAATGGTCTACATGAATACCACTAACTTTCCAAGTGACAAGGCATGTTTAGCAGGACATCGTAAAGATCGCTGATCAGCGTAACCCCATTTAAATTAGGCTCACACGGCAGAGGTCGCGAGCGGCTAACACGCGGTGATTAGCTACTGGTACCCGTACCGTGCCTAACTTACATGTACAGGGTCCAAACGGGTTCACAGTCGCAAAAATTCATGAATTTTACATGACTTTTCCAGGCCATCTCTCTTGTTTTCCACGACAACTTCCTCAACCTCTTTCACACTGACACACACGAGGGTAGAAAAATCTGAGCTAATCCAAGTTATCGCAGTCAGCAAGAGCAATTTTCAGAGTTAGCCATCAGCCTCAGGGGAAGGCAGTTTGTTGGTATATTTGGCGAACAGTCCAGTGAGTAAGATAAGATAAGATAAGATTATTGATCCCCCCATGGGGAAACTACACGTCTGCTCAGACAAGGCAACAACACAACACAGTACAATATATTAAAATTCATTATAAACTACACACACACACACACACACACACACACACACACACACACACACACACTTATCGAATTTGCTGTTAAAGGCACGAATGGCTCTTGGCAGAAAAGATTTTCTGTATCTTTCAGTTTTTATGGGAGGTATTCTAAGCCTACCACTGTCCATCTTGCTAGCCTCGAGCTGATTATACAACGGGTGAGTCTCATCCTTAAGTATGCCAGTCAATTTGTCAGAGACCCTTCTGGTGAAGAAGGAGTTAAAGTCTTCCTGTCTCTTTCCCACCACCCCTCCCGCTTTTCTAACAACTTTGTCTAGTCTCTCCTCATCCTGCCTTGTGATAATTATTACCACCCCAGCACACCGCCGAGGAGTAATCACCAAGCTGACCGTCTCATTGTCTGGCTCAAAATGGCTTGCATAAAATTCTGAAATTCCATGACTTTTCATGACTCTTGGGATAATTTCATAACTTTCCAGGCCTGGAAAAGCTATTTTCAAATTCCACGACTTTTCCATGATTCCATGACCTGTATGGACCCTGCATGTAAATGGGTTACGCTGCTCAGCGAAGTCCTCTACGAAGTCCTTCTAAACATGCCTATAAAAAGAAAATTGGTTGCTGTACGTTTCGTAGCCCCAATAATATATGTGACTCGTTCTCGCAAAATGGACCGTAAGTCGCGCTAGGCCGAACGCCGCTACAGGCGAAAAGAGTGCCGAGGGTCAGTATGGCCGCCTTGTGAGTAGCCAACTTCAGTTGCTGATATCTCTGTCAATTTTAGTAGTACAGCTTTCATTGAAGTCTTATATTGAATTAAACTGCATAACCAGTAGATTGCAGTGATCTACATATCTCAAAATTGATAATTTTCGACTTATGGTACCTTTTGTGAGAACGGGTCACATATATTGTATTCCTAATTTGAAACTAAAAACAAAATATGACAAGCACTTTAAAGTCTGTTTGTAACGTTTCTTTCTGTCTTTAATTTATGAAAGTCGATGAATACAGAATAGTTGCATAGCAAGTACGACGAACGGTATTAAGACAATTCACTCACTAATAAAGGACACGCACAAAAAAAACAACCCAACTACATCTAAACTAAAAATACAGACGTGCATTCACGTATCGCAATCGACGTGCAATATTATAAGGAAACGACGAGTTAGGTCCTCTCTTGGTAGCAGTGGATATATATGTTATGTGTTTAAGGTATATTTGAACAGTTCGCCCGAGCATTACAATAGCATCACAAAAAGCGCTGACGTCACAGAGATGAGCACCAAAACCTGTGACGTACGAAGCACTGTGCTCCGTCCCGTCTGCCCGCCGTCCGATCCCGCAGCACTGAGCGGCCTTGTTGTTGTTGGGGCGTTAGTGGTGGTGGTGGTGGTCGTCGTCGTCGTCGTAGTCGGTGTGGTGGTGCGTGGCTGGGTAGTCGGGCTCGGAGGTTTCTGTGAGGTCGTGGTGGTCGTAGATGGTCTTCTGGTAGTAGTGGTGGTCGTGGTGCTTGACTGGGTACTTGTGCTAGGGGGTTCCTGCGGGGTTGTGGTGGTAGTGGGTGGTCTTCGGGTGGTGGTGGCAGTGGAAGGTGGAACCTTGATAGTTGTAGTGGTCACTCGCGCCTGCTTAGTGGTGACGGTGGTGGGGGCTGTTGTGGTCGTTGTTGGCCTCGTAGGAGTGGTGGTAGTGGTGGAGGTTGCTGTAGTTGTTGTCGTGTAGCGAGTGGTTGTTGTGGGTGAAGAAGGTTCTCCCGTAGAAACCACTGTGCGTGGAAATTTAAAAAAAAAAAAGAATTTCACACAGACTCGTGCTAACAATTTTCTGTGAAGGAGTCATTGAGTTGGTGCCATCTGTTTTATGCGTTGATTGTGTGCACACATACACAGGCACGCACGCACGCACGCAAGCACGCACGCACGCACGCACGCACACACACACACACACACACACACACACACACACACACACGCTCACTTGTCATCCGTCAACACTTACCACACTCTTGCCTTCCGGAGATGAACTCTTCTGCAATGATAACCGTTGCAATAATATAATACGTTGTATTTTTCTTAACAGTATAGTTTTGGTCTATACTACAATGTCAAGGAAGGCTGAAGACGGGGGACCCCAAAGTTCGCAAAAATTTGAATATGTATAATGTATGTATATATAAAATGTGTACCTGATTTCATTGGTACTATTGAATATTGTTACCCCGTGCATCGTTTTCATCCGTGCAACGGCGCAGGTGTGAATATTTTCAAGGTTCACACAAAGAACTCGTGTTTCAGTCAACACTAAGAGCGGTCGGACACGTGGACAGAAACAGACCGATCCTCGCCCAAACCGCGATAAGGTATACGGCCAGGGCCCGTATGTAAAACTCGAGGTTAATTTAACCCACGGCTAAGGGTCTAACCCAGACTAGGACAAAAGAAACCCCAAAACAAAATAAAATTTATATAAAAAAAACGGAAGCGAAGAAAGGTAGGAAAAAAATCCTTCTCTAACGTCTTAGGCACCATGGTGCAATGGACCCGCTTCCTGGTTAAACAAACAAACAACAACAACAACAAAAACAACAGAAAATTTAACCCTAGAGCTAGTTTAGTTCGAGGTTAGACTCTAACCCTGGGCTAAAATCCCTAACCTCGACTTGTACACGCGGGCCCTGACTATCCTAACCGCACGGCAGCTTCTGTTGACTGGCTGCTGGGTGACAAGCTTGCTGGGAAAGAATCCATGATAGGGACAGGCTAGGATACGCCCGTTTCCATCCACGTGTCTGAGATCACCCTCGCGTGCAAACTGGGTAATGCATCCTAGTCACGTGACAGGCTGTGTGCCTGCCACTCTCTTACTCACCACTGCCGCATACTTGGTTGTGAAAGTCCATCTCTTCGGTCAGGAAGAGCTCCACGTGGGTTGTCCCGTTCAGGCCACAGTCACAGTAGGCCTGCTCAAGGCACTGAAAATGCTTCGCTTCAACCCTGCAATAGTCAACCAAAAAGAAACCGCTTGATGTAAAAGAAACCTTTCCCTTTCAAGGGACAGTAAAGTTATCCCATCGCAACTCACCCCATCTCATCTCATCTCATCTGGTTTCATCCCGTCCCACCCCATCTCATCTCATCTCATCCCATCCCATCCCGTCTCCTCCCATCTCATCTCATCTCATTTCATCCCATCTCATCCCATCCCATCCCATCCCATCTCATCCCGTCTCCTCCCATCTCTCTCTCTCTCTCTCTCTTTCATCCCGTCCCATGCCATCACAACCCAATCCATCTTATCTCATCCCATCCCATCTCATTCCGTCTCATCCCATGTCATCTCATTTCATCCAGTCTCATCTCAATCCGTCCCATCCCATCCCATGGAGTCCCATCCCATCTCATCCCATGCCATGCCATGCCATTCCATCTGATCGCATCCTATCTGATCTTATCTTTCGGAGTCGGGTGGTAGTGCGCTGGATTTTTCAGTGCCCCTGTCTTGTTTTGTCTTAGACATGCACCGAATATTACTGTCGTGAAAGCCAACAACAACAACAACAACAACAACAACAACAACAACAAAAATGTATTTTCCCCTCCTCAAGTGTACACGACGTTAAACTCCCAAACACCCACCCACCCTCAAGTGTACACTAGCTGAAACCACACAGACTCCCCGTTATAATTAAAGGCCCATTTGTAAAGATATTAGGCTCACGAATCGCTCTCAGTTCTTTTGGTAGTGTCTGACATCGTACCACTAAGGCACCTGCACAGTGTCAGCATCCCAAAGGCTGAGCCAGCAGAAGGGTACACGTGACGCGGATAACACACAAGGACTGAGCGAGAGGCCTGCAGCACGATCAACCGACGAGCAGGAGAATCTGAATTTACGCCGTTCGAGGAGCCTATACACGGCACTGTGTCGCATTCAGAGCTCTACTAAACGGCGATATAGGCTGTTTCTAGCAAATAGGTGCACTCACTAGTGGACCTGTTCCAAAACGTAAAGCCTGCTCTAAACTCGGCACAGCGCGCGAAACACACATGCGCCACAGCCGCACAGTCGTTGCGCTCGGTGTGTCTACTAACTACAAAACTGAACAAAGGCAGCTGTGCACGGTGACGTACGATCACACGATCACGATACGATACCACCCGACGCCCACAGCGTCCGCAATGGCAAGCAGAGCTCGGAGGCGAGCCGTCCGGCGCGTCTGTAGTGCTTATCCGTGACGTCCCAAAGACATTTGTGTCCTTCGAAAGGTCTGTAAACATTGAAATCTGTTCAGGCGACAGCCGGTGCAATTGAGGATACACTGGTCCGCCGTGTTCGCGCGCCGAGTGACGTAGTACAGCCAGTCAGAATCTGTTGTGGAACCCGCAGTCACAGCTGGGGCTATTTGAAATCCCAGTAGCTGTGATGACGCCAATAATAAGAATAATAACGAGGATTTGTCTGGCGCCCAACCTCCTGCTGGAGCTCTGGGCGCCTCACAAGAGTAGGGTGGCAATACATACACATGAGATACGTCACATTACATACACATGAAATACACGTCACATACACGTTACATACACACAGCTATCATACATCATAACACGATATCCTAAAATGACAATGATGGTAACAGTGATGATAGAGAAGTTAGTCTGTATAATACTGCCGGAAGAAATGAGACTTTAAAGCGACTTTAAAAGAGTCCGTTGACTCTGCATGGCGAAGCGGCGGAAACCCCCGAAATCACAACTGTGTCACATGTGTGCACAATACTGTGGCGCTCCGCAGTGCCCAGTGAAGTCTGAAGAGCCGGCTTAATACAAAATGCCACTT
>JACVVK020000255.1:105000-200000 GCA_018292915.2 Batillaria attramentaria
CTCACACACACACACACACACACACTCACACACACACACACGGCCAGACCAGAGCTCTGGATCGTCCTACTCAGCCCATTTTTCACACTCCAAAAACGCACAGTTGTAATGAGGACACATCATACTGGTATTTCGCGCCGCTCTCGTAAACGTCCAGTGCTGGCAAAATTTAAAACACTGAAACTACACCCTGGGAGAACCTCACTGACGATCTGACCTACTTCTTGACGCCACTGTGTTCACACTTCACGTGCTGGCCGAGTCAGCACGGATGTGTGACTGCAAGAAACAAGAACTTTCAGTTTTTGGGTGGCACAAAAATGACAGTGACAGGCGTGTCTCTGGACAACCGGGACAAAAAAAAAAAACCAAAAAACTGTGATGTCGATACTTATGGACAGTACAAGTTCAATGAAAAGGTAATCTTGAAGAATAGTATACGAAATTACCCCAGTAGTGATGACGTTGTGCACATGTGATCAGCAACCAAAATGGCGCATTGGATTCGCATGCACATATATCCCTACTTGTGAAATGAAATTATTTGCACCCACATGTGGGGAAGGAGAGGTCAAAGTGAGCAGGTGAGGGTGTTTTACGTCTCTTTGCATCGAGCAGAACCGAAAGCACCCGAAAAAGTGCGTGCAAATAGCTCCCAGAATTTCGTATACTGTTCTTCAAGATTACCCAATGAAAATACCAGTGACAGCTGTGTGTACCGGGGCTGAAAACTGACTGTGAGATTTGGATACAGCTGACTGTGCGAGCTTCGTGGAGTTTGTACTGACGGGGAAGGAAGTAATCTTGTGGACGATATGTTGTTACGGGAGGTACCTGCATTTCTGCTACTGACCTAGGTGAGTACAGGAATATGGTTTCAGTCCTAAAGGCAGTAACACGCTGATTAACAATGAGCCACTTGCAAGCGGGCGGGGACACACAGGTGAGACACTTTCTATAGATAGGGCTATTTGTTGTTGTTGTTTTGTTTTTTTAGTCGAAGTTGTCTCTCGTGGTTTGGGATTTTTGCAATGGACGGGCGGTGTGTTCGAATGCTTGGGGTCGTGAGTTCGAATCCCGGTTGAGGAGTCTGCGCTAGCATTTGCCGGCCTCGTTGACACGTCTTTGGTATTACATGTGCTGTTACAGGTTAATCAACTACCTCCTCTGTGTGTGTGTGTGTGTGTGTGTGTGGTGTGTGTGTGTGTTAGCATTTTCCTCGTTGTGTGTGTGTGTGTTAGCATTTTCCTCGTTGGCACGTCTTTGAGATTACCGTTACACAGTAAGCACTTGAACCAACTACCCCCCTCCCCCCTCTCCATCTCTCTCGTTCTCTTTCGCTCTGTGTGTGTGTGTGTGTGTGTGTGTGTGTGGCTCACCACTCTGGCACAGTTGTGTGTATGTTTGTCGTTGTTGTTGTATGAAAGCGGCCTTGTCCACGTCAAACAGTAGTCCACATTCACAGTGTGCTGATTCCAAGCACAGCAGTCGCTCTTTGTCAACTCTGTTTTAAAAAAAAAAGAAAAAAGAAAACAAAACATAGTGACCAGATGAGTTGCGCTATCCCGAAGACAACTCCTCCCCCCTCCTCTTCCTCTTACTACTCCCTGTCCTCTTCCTCTTACTACTACCACCACTACTACTCCTCCGCCTCCTATTCCTCGTACCACTCCCTCTCTTACTACTTCATCTCCTCCTCCTCTTACTACTACTACCATCACTACTCCTCCTCTAACTACTACTACCATCACTACTCCTCCTCCTCCTATTTCTCTTACTACTACTCCTCCTCTAACTACTACCACCACCACTACTCCTCCTCTAACTACTACTACCATCACTACTCCTCCTCCTCCTATTTCTCTTACTACTACTCCTCCTCTAACTACTACCACCACCACTACTCCTCCTCTAACTACTACTACCATCACTACTCCTCCTCCTCCTATTTCTCTTACTACTACTCCTCCTCTAACTACTACCACCACCACTACTCCTCCTCTTACTACTACTACCATCACTACTCCTCCTCCTCCTATTTCTCTTACTACTACTCCTCCTCTAACTACTACCACCACCACTACTCCTCCCCCCCCCCTCTTACTAGGCAGATTTAGTAGGACTTCGTACGCAGGTCTTCGTTGAGCAGCATAACCCATTTGCATGTAAACTAGGCACGTTACTGGTGCCATTAGCCAACCGCAGCGCGTTAGCAGCTCGCGGCCTCTGCCGCGTGAGCCAAATTTACATGTAAATGGGTTACGCTGCTCAGCGAAGTCCTCCTTACGAAGTCCTACTAAATCTGCCTAATCTTCCTCCTCCTCTTACTCTTCCTCCTCCTCTTACTACTACCCCCTGTATTTCTCCTCCTCCTCCTATTCCTCTTACTACCACTCTTACTGCTACTACTCCTTTTACTACTACCACCACTACTTCTCTTACTCTTCCTCCTCCTCTTACTACTACCCCATGTATTACTCCTCCTCCTCACCCCCTGTATTACTCCTCCTCCTCAGTCTTCATCCTCCTACTACCCCCTGTATTACTCCTCCTCCTCAGTCTTCATCCTCCTACTACCCCCTGTATTACTCCTCCTCCTCAGTCTTCATCCTCCTACTACCCCTGTATTACTCCTCCTCCTCAGTCTTCATCCTCCTACTACCCCCTGTATTACTCCTCCTCCTCAGTCTTCATCCTCCTACTACCCCCTGTATTACTCCTCCTCCTCAGTCTTCATCCTCCTACTACCCCCTGTATTACTCCTCCTCCTCAGTCTTCATCCTCCTACTACCCCCTGTATTACTCCTCCTCCTCAGTCTTCATCCTCCTACTACCCCCTGTATTACTCCTCCTCCTCCTATTCCTCTTACTCTTCCCCCTCCTATTACTACCACCGCTACTACTACTCTTCCTTCTCTTACTACTACCACCACTATTACTGCTCCTCCTCTTATTCCTCTTACTACTATTCTTACTATTACTACTACTCTTACTACTACTACTACCACCACTGCTCCTCCTCCTCTTACTCTTCCGGGGAGCCGCGGTGGTCGAATGGTAGAGCGTTGGACTTCCAATGCTCGGGTCGTGAGTTCGAACCCCGGCTGGGGCCAAATATTGTGCTGGCTTTTTCATCGTTGCCCCGTCTTTGATATCACCCTTATGTGGAAAAGGACGTTAAACTTCCAAACACCCACCCAGCCACCCACCCTCTTACTCTTCCTTCCCCTCCTCTTTTCCTACCACCTCTATTACCGCTCCTCATCCTATTCCTCTTACTTGTACACTTTCTGCTACTCCTCCTCCTCTTAGTACTACCACCAACACTCCTCCTCCTCCTCTTACTACTCCCACCACTATTACTCCTCCTCCTCTTACTACTCCCACCACTATTACTCCTCCTCCTATTCCTCTTACTATTACTCTTAGTACTACCGCTACTGCTCCTGCTACTAGTACTACTCTGTCTTTAAGTGAGGGCCGCGACAGTCGAGCCACAGAGACTTTCAATGCTCGGAGAGGGGTGGGGTGGGGGATGTATACTGACTGGCATATCTCGGTGAGGTTCTTGTTGTAGTGTGCGACAGTTGTTCGGGTATTGGCGGTCTCGTAACAGGCTCGGACACCCGTGCAATTCGCTTCTTCTGCCGCCAAATACACCTCTGGAAACACACACACACACACACACACACACACACACACACACACACACACACACACACACACACACACACAGAGTCTTACTGCCGTTTTGTCTGTAAGTCCATAATAAGGGCCTCATACTTGCCTAGAGTTGTTACATGTTACAAGGCCACAGAGCTCTTGCGTTACAGCGTTACTCCTGTCTTCACTCACCATCGGCCAGTTGTATGCTTAGAACCTTGTCGGCCTCTGGAACAGATCCATCGTCTGCAAGACACAGTAAGGCATAATGAGTGGACGCTGTGGTCGAAGGTGTGCTCTGTTCCAAACCGGAAATTTAACATATGGACCCAAGGAACTGAAAAAAAAAGCCAATATGTTCTATTTTTCTATTTTTCACGCCAAGTTGCCATGTAGCTGTTATGAGCACATTTATAAGTCTTGACTTGTTCTGCTCTGTTGTCTTACGGTTTGACGGTGATCTGTAAATGTGTATCTGTAAGTGACTAAAATGTTTAAACCCAAAACAAAGCCAACACAAAGCACTGATTCACGCAAGTATATCTTGAAAAGAATGTGAGTAGTAAATTTAAATAGTTATGCTTCGAGTGGGACGGAGGTGGTGAAGTGTGTGTGTGTGTGTGTGTGTGTGTGTGTGTGTGTGTGTAAACTTCAAACACATTTTTTTTTTTTTTTTTTTTACTTTTGAGTGATGAGTATTGTATGAAAATATGCACGAATTTACAGTCAGCGTAATGGTGAACTGATACATGTCCTTACCTCTGCAGTTGAGGCCTGTATGATTCGGGAATGGTCCAGTAACTGAAAGAAGCGCGAAAAACAGTGATAGTTAGTACCCGCTCTAGCACATGTGGATCATACATGCAGGACGCCCAACGCAGAACGCAAGGCATGGAGTAAAGACGATTTAATTTTTTTTTTTTTTTTTTTGCTGCCCCAACTCTTTTTGCCAGCTCCAGTGGTGTTCCTCCCAGGTCATGGGTGGAATCCACGGAGGGCTCGAAGGCTGGGGCAATTTTTATTATGCATGATGATGGAGATGAGGATGATGGTAAGATGATGCTATGGAGGTCCATGTGGTTTGGGACTGCGGGACAGGGCCGCATTCCACGCTTCCTGTCATAAATATCCCGGCGTTCACCAGGCCCGGGAACTACGGCACCTGCGGTGCCGGCCGTGTAATCATCCACATCATAAGACGTGTCATACCAAGGGAAGCACCCCCAAAGTCGCACCCGTGAAGTGGGTGAATCTCGGCTGTGTGGAAACAGTCTCCCCATTGGGCCCATAGCACACCCGCTGTGGGTAGGAGCCGACCTAGGTAGGAAAAATCCCGCTTGTCTCGGCTGGGATTCGAACCCGGGTCTCCCGGTCCATAGTCCGAAGTGCTAACCACTACACTACGGGGGCCGGTAAATTTCAGACGAGTTTCCTTCTTAGTTTTCTAGGTTGTAGCAGACTCTGGTGCGTCCCAGACAACAGGGAGAGGAGTACTGAAGGGACTTTGGTACCTGCTACTAATGATGGCTCAACACCTGTGTTGGGCCTGTGTCCCTTTGTGGCCTTGGTCCATTTCTTGACCCCTCAGCTCCCAGATCTTACTTTTCGCTTGGCTGGAGCTTCTGTTTTCCGGGCACACCCCCCCCCCCCCCCTTCTTAGTTTACGCATGGCTGGGCCATTCGCCCTCTCTCTCTCTGTCTCTCTCTGTTAGCAACGGTAAGATTGTAAGCTGGCATGCCACTGGCCAAAATCTTCTGCCGTTGAAAAGTAAATTTCTGTCTTTGTCATCTGTCAGTCTGTCTCTGTCTGTCTCGCTCTCTCTCTTTTAAAAGACTACTAAAATAATAGCAGTTTCGTCTTAGCGCATGCAAAGGTGTGCGTGCGTGCGTGCGTGTGTGCGTGTGTGTGTGTGTGTGCGAGAGAGAGAGAGAGAGAGAGAATGTGTGTGTGTGTGTGTGTGTGTGTGTGCGAGAGAGAGAGAGAGAGAGAGAGAGAGAGAGAGAGAGAGAGAATGTGTGTGTGTGTGTGTGCGAGAGAGAGAGAGAGAGAGAATGTGTGTGTGTGTGTGTGTGTGTGTGTGTGTGTGTGTGTGTGTGTGTGCGAGAGAGAGAGAGAGAGAGAGAGAATGTGTGTGTGTGTGTGTGTGTGTGTGTGTGTGTGCGAGAGAGAGAGAGAGAGAGAGAGAGAGAGAGAGAATGTGTGTGTGTGTGTGTGCGAGAGAGAGAGAGAGAGAGAATGTGTGTGTGTGTGTGTGTGTGTGTGTGTGTGTGTGCGTGCGAGAGAGAGAGAGAGAGAGAGATAGAAAAAAATATGCTCCATAATGATAACTAATGAGTCATCGGACAACAGTAGTTTTTGTTTTTGTTTGAAAGAAGAGGAAGCAGTCACTATTTTCGTTGAACGATTTATCACCTTTAGATTCCACACACAGTCAAACGAAAACAGTTTCATACTTCAACAGTGGGCTGAAATTATCCTCTAAATATATACATACCCACATGGATTCATGATTGTACACATCTCCCATTCTTTAAAAAAAAACAAAAACAAAAAAAAAACCTCAGCTGTGTTTGAGAGTTCGGTAATTATAGAGCAGGGTCTGCAAGCCTTCTAGGTATGCATTAAGTGGACTGGACTTCAGTCAGCCACTAAGCGTTCAACAGCTGACTGGAAAACGACATCACACCTGACACTCATCTCTACGGATATCCTCCGCTTCAAAAGTTTCGACCACGATTGCTCTCATTTAAAGCCGTTATTTTAAAACGTGATCATACACACATCTTGAGATTGTAGTAACGTATTAGTACTAGTCGGTTTCTGGACCCGTATGTAATAGTCGAGGTTAGGGCTTTTAGTCCCGGGTTAGAACCTCGAACTAAACTAGCTCTAGGGTTTTTTTTTTGTTTGTTTGTTTGTTTGTTGTTGTTTTTTTAAATCAGGAAGCGGGTCCATTCCAGCAAGGTGCCTGAGCCGTTATAGAAGGATTTTTTTCTTCCTTTCTTCGCTTCTTTTTTTAAATTTAATTTTGCTTTTGGGTTTCTTTTGTTCTAGTCTGGGTTAGGCCCGAGCCGTGGGTTACGTTATCTTCGAGTTTTACATACAGGCCCTGGTCGATAAACAGCCCCTTTCAATCGTTCTTACCGACAACTGAAAATCCAAAGCGTTTTTTTTTTTTTTTTTTTCCCCGGTACTGTGGCGTTTTGAGTTTGAAAAACAACAACAAACAAACAAAACAACAACAAAAACAACCCGCGGTGCTAACGGTGGGAACCCGCTGATTGACAGTGCAATGATTTACAGCGGCATAGCACTGGAAAAACGCCCGGCCATTTTGTTTCACCCCCGTGGTCCTGCGCAGTCTCCGGCGTTCCATCACACTCAGTCGGCGCGGATCAGAAAGCCAGAGAAAGTGGTGTAGTGGTGAAAGTGAGCCACTCTGTTGGTGAGGCTGCGGAGTTGAACCTTTTGGCCCGCGGTCACGTGGACGACGGCCGCGATAGCGTTGTTGTCCCAGTAGCCGTGACCTTGGTCGGATATACCCCGGGCCACCCAGGCGCCGTCCACGTAGATTGCGGCGTACACGTGGTCGTTGTTGTCCTGGTCCATGAAGTTAGCGCGGAACTGGTAGAGCCCCGACACAGGCGCGGCGAAGAAGCCGGTCTGAGGGTCGTAGGCGTTGCCGATGTTGGTGCGGACATTGTCCAGAATGATCGTGCCTAGTGGAGGCACAGTGGCCACGTCAGATACCCAAGCATCAAATGCCACGACCTTTTCTGCAAACCGACAAAGATATTTGGATTAGGGTGTTCGAATCTACTGGTGTGCAATTATTTGGACGTGGGTTTTTCCACAGATCGCCAGATAAAGCCTAATTAGAAAGCGCATACCAGCAGCAGGCTTTCACAGCTGCACCCAACAGCCCAGCGGCGCCGTAAGCGGAAACGGATTTGTGCTCCGAAGAGAAACCTTTGTGTCGATGTGTCCCAAAACATGAAAAGGCTGACACCTAATCCAGTATGATACCTGGCGCGAAATTGTACGCAAATCTGAACATGTACTTTGCGCTGTTTGCTTCCACACAATTTTTTTTTTAAATTTAATTTAATTTAATTTTATTGCTATAGAGCCAAACGCAAACACCAGATTTAGAGAGAAAAAAATGGGCAGCTTTATTTATGAACATTAACGTTGATGTCATAATGTGATTAAATTGTCAAATCGTAATCCTTGATAATGTTTATGTTACCGCCGTCGCCAAAGCAGATTAACAGTATCAACTGATTGGTTACCGTATCTCTGAGTGAACATGGCTGCTTGTGTGGGAGCTGACCGCCCAAGAGCAGCACAAACTGAGAACGGAGTGGGATGTGGGTCAAAAGAACAGACCTTTTCAAACCTGTAGCGTTTTCAAACTTGAACGTTGCTGCCGGCGGGAAATCAAGGAATGGTCGTCACTGACATCGCTATTATACGAATTGCTACCCCTACACCCCCCCCCCCCCTCCTCCCCACCCCAGGATTCTATTTGCCTGTTCCTGGTTGGACAGTTCTCACTACTTTCAACTTGGTTGCACACGTATGGTGTCGTCTGCTACCAAACAAACACTGTTGTAAACCAAGAAAAATGCTTTTTAGCTACTTGCAATTTTTTTTAAAAAACATCCTGTGTAGGTGACCTTTACTGTGTCTAAATCTAAATCTGTTTTTTTTCACAAACACCAAAGGATGTCCCGTTCTGTCAGTCCACGTGACCCTAACACGTGGGCCCTCCACATTTGCATGTCTGCCGTCACAGATTTAGTTCCCCTTTTTCCGAAGTCTTTTCGTTCCTTGCTACTCTACAACTCTTTCTAAATAACACACGGAGTTGCTAAACTATTGTCTGTTGGTATACTTTTAAATGAGAGAGAGTGAGAGAGGCTCACCAACTTGGGCCTGCAAGGCCGAGTACTTGGCATTAAGGGAGGCAACTTGCTGTGTCAAAGTTTCCACCACCGCCTGTAGAGGCTCTTCATCGTCAGACCTTTTTTCACGTCCCGCATTTGTATTTTGTGACGACACTGTAACAACCAGGCAAAGAAACAAAATGGCGGCTCGGGTGTGAGCCATGCTGGCTTGTCTTCTTCGTTATCAAACTGTGAAACGCGTTGCAGTTTTTCCTGAGCTTTTATAACGTCCGTTTCAAAAGCGAGGATTACCTTGCCTTCCACTGTTGTTCAGGTCTGTATAACAACCACCTCTCTCACTCTCTCTCTCTCACTCACTCACACACACACACACACACACACAACACACACACACACACACACACACACACGCACGCACACACGACTTTGTTAGCTGTTCAGGCTGTTCAGTGCCATCAGGAAGTTTAATAGTATACTGTAACACCGCTTTAAATTATATCAAAGTGTGTGCCTAACAGGAAAACACGGCCATTCCACAGTCGTCCAGGTTTACATAACAACGTGTCTCATGAGACACCTGCCTTGGCAGCTCCACCTGTCGTCAGGATTTCGACTGCATGTAGCCGTGAACGGTGACAAATGATTGTAATGCAGTGTAGCTGAACTGCCCGCCTCAGCAAGTGTTAGCTGATAAACCGAGGTGAACCACACGGCGTCGGGATTAGTGAAATCTAGGATATTCACGGACCTTTCTCAGCGGATATTCTCCTTCTGCTCGGATTAATCTCTCTCTCTCTCTCTCTCTAGGGGAAGTAAGTAAAGCTGAGAGCGCTCCCTAGATCTAGGAGGTGTGTGCTTTGTATGTCATTGGACAAGTCCGCCTTGCCCTATATTGGCTACAAGTCACAATGGAAGGGGGGTGGGGGTGGGGACCTACCATCCTACCGCTGAAACGTCTAACAGATCTAAGGGTATCTCACCATTCATAGGGCCCCCATTCCCCTCCCACCGGGAGGAAAATGGTCGGTACAACCAAGGCCATATGAATTGGTGATTTTAGCCGCTCACGACCATGAGCATAACGTCCGTTTCAAAAGCGAGGATTACCTTGCCTTCCACTGTTGTTCAGGTCTGCATAACAACCACCTCTCTCCTCTCACTCTCTCTCTCTCTCACTCTCCCCTCTCTCTCTCTCTCTCTCTCACACATCACACACACACACACACACACACACACACACACACACACACACACACACACACACTATGTGTGTATATATATATATATATATAAATAGAGTTTTCACAATGAGGTGCCCCCGATTACGGAAAATACACCACACGAGTTTGTTGATTTCGACCGTAAAACTGCGAGTTTTAACGAGCAGTTTTACGGTCGAAATCAACAAACGAGTGTGGTGTATTTTACGTAATCGGGGGCACCGAATTGGGAAAATTATTTATACCACGTCCATACCTGCATTTCAAGTCTTTGATTTGAAAGCTGACATCGGCAATCCAAATACTTCACGCGACATCACTGACTGAGGTGCTTTACCTCGCTTTGTCCATAGGCTTTGAGAAGTCAGCTTTTCCGTTTCGAAGCCTCCGTCTTAGTAGAGAACTGGAACTAGGCTTACGCTTGTCACAAACACGACCGCTTGTTGATAACACGCAGCAAAAGATCAACAATTCCACGTCAAGCGACTGGCAAAGCTCCTTCGTCCCCATTTCCGTACCAAGTCGAACTACGTCATGTCGTGACGTAAATTATTCTTTAGTCCCTTTTCGCGTCATATTGTGACGCAAATCCTTTCATCAGAACACACTGCTGGAACACTGCTAGGGGTAATACCTGTTCACTCTTTAAGGCGATGTCACACTGAAAACAAGTTTCCCTGCTACGGTCAAGACATTCCTACCTTACTAGACACCCTTTTCTTGTATGTAGAACTTCAATGCGTATGAAATACCTCTGGATGTGGTTTCTGGGTAAAGTCGATGTCTCTTT
The DNA here is from genome assembly GCA_018292915.2 of Batillaria attramentaria. NCBI lineage: Eukaryota > Metazoa > Mollusca > Gastropoda > Batillariidae > Batillaria > Batillaria attramentaria. Next base: position 115,585 of record JACVVK020000255.1, read on the forward strand.
TCCTTAAACATACATGTTGACTGAGCGGATACGGGAAGGTGTCACTTGACACTCCGCACGGCGGCTTTCATTGGTTGAAACACAAAACATGTTTTCGGATTTTAGGGCAGGCTCTAAAACTGAAAACACGATCGAAACAGTGTTTTGAAAACATTGTTGTGAAGTATGTCACACGACAAAACACACTGTTTCGCAGCGAAACATCTGAAAACAATGTTTTCAAGTGTTTTTGCCCTCTCGTGTGACATGGCCTTTAGGTACAGCCATAAAATACACGCGTGGTTGTCATGGGTACAATGTTTATACCACATGTGGTGAATTATGGATTTTATACCATGACTTGTAATAGTGGCCGAGTGGTATAAATATATATATACACACACACACACACCAACTATTAACTGGACGTTATTCTCTTATTGTACACACAGTGCCGTGCAAAAGAAAACACTTTCAGTATGGACACAATCTCCGCTTGCAATCACTGACACACACACACACACACACACACACCACACACACACACACACACACAATCACACACAATCATCATCAATAACACCAAGAACGACAGTATTCAATATTTAATGCTTTTACTGGTTCAGTTTATTTGGTTAAAATCGCGATGGAAAAAAAACAACAAACAAAACGAAAGCGTTGGGGCCATATGAGAGAGAGAGAGAGATTTCTCTGCATGAATTATTCGTCGATACCTCCTTACTCTGTACTGTTGTGAATAAGGACATGGTGGGTGGGTGTTTGGGGATTTAACGTCCCATTCCACCACATAGGGTGATATCAGAGACGGGGCAACGATGAAAAGCCAGCACAAATATTTGGCCCCATCCGGGATCGAACTCACGACCCGAGCATTAGAAGTCCAACGCTCTACCATTCGACCACCCCGGCTCCGAATAAGGACAGGAGAAGCCAGACGGTTACACAATACTATTCACGCTCATTCCGTGCACAGTTCTGCTCTGTCTCGTTCCATGACACTAGAGCCGATTCAAGACTGCTTACTCCTCTGGCCTCCCTTTGGGGTTCGTATGGAGGCAACAAAGACTCACAGTACAAACATCAAGATAAAGTACAGTTCACAAGAAGAAACAAAGGTCACTGAAGAATTTACATACATATGTACAGACAAGAGTGAACGTTGTGTACATTTAGAAAGAATGGCCCCAGACATACAAAATTATGAAATTCAAATCATTTCCATGTAGCACGGTTATGGGAAAACATTATAAAAAAAAAATTGCATGTAGTTATTGCAGCAGCGAAAAGTACTGAATACTAGTGAATAGATAAGTGGACACTGCAAGGGAGTGAACTGTGCCTGTTATGGGAAGAGTTATGTGAACTGAGCCGTGAAGGACATGTGCTGTGTGATTGGGCCCCTTGTGGGGGGGGGAGGGGGGCCTTCACCAGTCTTGCCTCCTCCCAGTTTTGTTTTTTTTTTCTTTCTTTTTTATCTTTTTTGCTGCCCCAACTCTTTTGCCAGCTCCAGTGGTGTTTCTCCCAGGTCATGGGTGGAATCCACGGAGGACTCGAAAGCTGAGGCAATTTTTATTGTGCATGATGATGAAGATAACGAAGATGGTAAGTTTCCCCCCCCCCCCCCCAATTCCTATCATTTTTTCCCCTGTGCTCTTCCCTTACAGGCACAGTTTTCTCCCTTGCAGCGCCCACTTCCGTGAAAACCCTCAGTCTGCGCGGATTAGGAAGCCAGCGAAGGTGGTGTAAGTGTGGAACCTCGTTGTCCTGCCCTCAGTGTTACGGAGTTGAGCCCTCTGGCCGGCAGTCAGATGAAGCACGGCCGCGATCACGGCGTTGTCCCAGTAACCGTGACGCTGGTCAGATATACCCTGGGCCACCCTCACGCCGTCCACGTAGATCGAGGCGTATGCTTGGTCACCCATGTCCTGGTCCATGAAGTTGGCGCGGAGCATGTAAAGCCCCGACACAGGCACGGTGAAGAAGCCGGTCTGAGGGTCGTAGGCGTTGCCGATGTTGGTCAGAACGTGGCTCGCTATGATTGTGCCCCCGTAAGGCACACCCAGGCATCAAACGCCACGGATTTTTCGTCAGAACCTGCACGGCATGAATGAACAGATTACATTTAACCTTCTCCGTATTTCATGGGTCGTGGCTGACCCACCGGTGCATATTTACTTTATTCTTTTTTTTTAATCCAAGCTTTCTTACTACAGGTTGTTGTATTTTTCTCCTGCTATGTCGCTCTCTCGGTGCACTCGCAGAGAAGACACGGGATACAACAGGCTGGAACTCCAATACTTTATTAACAGAAGATGCGCAAGAACAAACTCATGAAAGAGGAAGAACCCAGAACGCTGTGCAGTGCTGCTTATATACTAACAGGTCAGATCTAGAACATTCTGTAACATACTGGCAAGTACGGAATCTTTCTGAGGTTACGTAATCTGCTGACGTTACTGCACTCGCATGTTCTGGGATGGTCTAGAAATTTCCATCGAAATGCAGTGACTTTTCGCGATCTCTACAACACCTCCCTACCAAAATTGTTGTTTCACAACAAACTTCAACAACAAGTCTGTCTCTGGGTTTTGGTGTTCTTTTGGATCGTCTGGGGTGTCTGGACCATACTCAGGGAACAGGTGGCTTGGTCCTGGGCAGTCGTGGTCTGCTCTTGGTTCTGTGTCGGTGGCACATTCTCCAGAATCTCCATCGGATGGTCGATCGGGAGCTCAGAGGCATCTGCTGAATCACCAGGTTCGTTGTCCTCTTCAGAAGCGTAACGTGGGCGCAACTGTTCCCAGTGTCGTCTCCAAACTGGGCCACGAGGAACTACCTTGACGTTGAAACAGCGGAGTACCCGTAGACTTCTTGACCACTGCTGGTACCCATCTGGGCTGCTTGGCATGGTGAGGTCCATAGTACAGTGCATATACTGGATCTCCAGCCTTGTATTGCCTGGTCACCTTGGCGACACCTCCTGGGTCCGGAGTCACCTGAGTTTTAGATGCCTCCCTTGGATTGCTTGCCCTGAGCTATGTGTGCTGGCGAGGGAAGGCAAAGTGTCGATCCTTTGTCCGAATCTGCCTGGACATCAAGAGTTCACTCGGAGAGAATCCGCAGGATGTTGGCATTCTCCGGTACTGCATCAGAAACTCTTGAAGTGCTCGCTTCGGGGGCAGAGAAGACTTCCTGAGAGCTTGCTTGAAAGTCTGCACAGCCGTTCTGCAGCTCCATTGGTAGCAGGATGATAGGGCGCTCCTGTCAGGTGCGTGATCCCCGTTCCTTGCACCAGCTCTGGAACTCTTCAGAAACAAAGGTGGTTGCATTGTCGGAGACCAACGTGTGTGGGTATCCGAAGTGAGCGAAGTCTTCTTCCAGCAGGTCTAGAGTAGCTCTAGTGGACGTGGATGACGTTGGGTGGATGCATGGGTACTTTGAGTAAGCATCCGTGATCACCAGCCAGTTGGTGCCCATGAAATTGAGGGCGTGGTCCTAAGTGAACTCGGCTCCATGGCTTCTCTGGTAACATCCAGGGATGAACTGGCGGTTTGGATGGCTTGTTTTGATGTTCGCCGCAGGAGTCACATCGTCGACTCGTCATCTCTATTGCAGCGTCGATACCGGGCCAGTATACTGCAGTTCTTGCCAAACTGCTTCATGCGTTCCATGCCGAAGTGTCCGATGTGCAGAAGATCAAGGATCTTGGGCTGCAGGCTTTGTGGAATCACAACTCTTGTACCATAGATGAGGCATCCGTGGCAGATACTGAGAGAATCAGACAACTTCTGGAACTTTCTTGACTTCTTCGTTGATCTCAGCGTGCTTCAGCGGCCACCCTTCGCGCACGTAGCGCATCACTGTAGCTATCACTGGATCTTTGCCTGACTCTTGACAAAGGATGTTGGCGTCGAAAGGTTTGACTTGAAGGACTGAGAACTCGGATGGCGCACACCATGTCCGTGTCTTCCCCACTCTCCTCCCTGTCAAAGTCGATGTCGTCTCCAGAGGCAAGCGACTGAGGGCATCTGCATTGCCGTGATCTGCAGTTTTCCGGTACTCGATCGTGTAGTCGAACTGGTTCAGCCATAGGGCCCCACCGAGCTAGTCTGTTAGCTGCAAGAAGTGGTGTCCCTTTTCTTTGGTCCGAACAGCGCTGTCAGGGGCCTTGTGATCAGTCACCAGTATGAACTGTCGTCCGTACAGATACTGATAGAATTTCCGCAAACCATAGATGATGGCTAGGGCTTCTTGTGGATTTGGCTGTAGTTTCTTTCTGCAGCTGTAAGAGTCTTGGACACATTGGCAATTGGGCGCTCGCTTCCATCCGGATAGCGATGAAACCAGCACTGCTCCCAATTCCAACGTTGGATGCGTCACAAGCCAGCCCCACAGGCTTTTTCTGGGTCGAAGTGTACAAGCACTTGATCAGAGGAAAGCACCTGCTTCAGCTGTTCAAAAGCTGCTTGTTCCTCTTCTCCCCACTTCCAGGGATTTGCCTTCTTTGTCAGGCGGTAGAGCGGCTCTGCCATAGTAGCCAGGTTTGGGATGAATTTCCCGTAGAATTGTACTGAGCCCAGAAAAGACTTCAAGCTTGAGACATCCGTAGGTGGTGGCATCTTCAAGGACTGCCTCGACTTTGGATCCTTTGGAGATTCCTTCAGCCGATAGAGTGTGTCCAAGGTATTCCACACTGGGTTGAGCAAACAGGCATTTTTCACGACGGCATCTGAGTCCTTTGTCGTTCAGACGCGTGAGTAGTCGTTCCAGATTGCTCAGATGATCTTTGGCATCCTTCCCGCTGGTGAGTATGTCGTCTTGAAAGACGGCAACTCCAGGCAGATCACTGGTCAGATTTTCCATGATCTCCTGAAAATAACCAGGTGCTGACTTGATTCCGAAAGGTAGTCGTTGTTGCAGAAGTACCCCACGGTGAGTGCTGAGGGCTAGTCTGCGTTGACTTTCTGGTGCCAGCTGGATCTGGTTGTAGGCATCAGCGAGGTCGATCTTGTGTAACCGAATCCTCCTCCCAGCTTTTGCATCAGTTCCTCTGGGAGAGGCATTGGGTGACGGTGATCAGCAAGTTGATCGTTGATCCCAACTGAGTAGTCACCACAGATCCGCAGTTTTGGCTTCAGGGCGCCTGCACTGTTTGTCTTACGAATTGGAACCACTGGTGTTCCATAGTCGTTGAACTGGACTGGCTTCCAGACTCCTTTGGCGATGCCTTCTTCGTAGCCTTTCGTCAGGTCATCACGAAGAGCGAACGGAACCGGCCTTGCCTTGTGAAAAACCGGCTTCGCGTCGGACTTGAACTTGATTTCCAGCTCAAAATTCTTCAGACATCCCAATTCTTCCTTGAAGAGATCTGGGAACTTGTCGCAGAGAGTGTGGCAATCCTTTTGAAGAGAAGCATAAGTTGTGCTGGAGGTCTTCGGATGCGATTCTTTTGCACCCTCGCTCTTGACTTGACTCTCTATGCTCTTCAGTCCGAGGGCATTGTCCACTGAAATTCCCAGAGCCTGGATCGCGTTTCGTCCAAGTAGGTTGAGATCAGGGATCTTGGTGACGATGTAGGGAATGGAGCTCTGTTTACCAGTCACTGGGTCCTTAGTCTGGCCCATGAAGGTGCCCAACACGGGTAGGTCGTGCTTGCTGGCAGACTCGTACCGATGTGTGACGTCATCCAGCTTCGGTTTTCCCAGTTGTTTCCAGACTGGCACAGAAACAAAATTTCCTGTGGTTGCGGTGTCCAGCTCCATCGTGAACTGTTGATCCTGGATTGTGACTGGAACGTCCAACCTAGGAGTATCTTGGGGAACTTCGCCGAGGATGGCTTTGACGAGCTCTGCTTTTGTGATACTTTTCACTGAAGATTTTGCAGATTGTCGTCCCCCTTGTTGCTGTTGATGCAGTTTTTTCCTGCAGACAGCCTCCAAATGTCCTATCTTCTGACAGAAGTTGCATTTGGATTCTTTGTAGAAGCAGTCTGTTGCTTTATGAGCCTTTCCACACCTGTAGCACTTTGCTGAATTGCTGGTCGTGGAGTTAGACTGCTGGTGGTTCTTTGGTCGACCCCCTTTGTTGTTCATCTTGACTTTGTTGACCGGCCTAGGCTTGGAACCGTAGACAGTTTCCTTGGCCACCTTTGCCGCGTCTTCAGTCTCTATGGCGATCTTGACAGCCTTGGCAAAATCCAACTCGGTATCCTTGACCTTGAAAAGAGCCTTCAAGACAGCTTCGTTGTTGACAGAACATATGAATCTCTGCCTAAGAGCTTCATCTTGTGGATCTTGGATCGAAGGAAAGTCACAGGTAGCCGCGTCTTGACGTATACGGGCTGCCAGCTCCTGGAGTGTTTCGCCTGGCTTCCGTTCCATGTTGCTCCAGAACTTGAAACGTTCTCGCACTATGAACAGTTTTGGGTCAAACTGTTCTTTCATGAACTCGACGATTTGGTCCATCGTCAGATCGTTGATGTTCATTCTTGGATTCTGTTGAGCAGCCAGATTTGCCAGTAGCTTGTAAACAGCCGGAGTCTGATTAGTGAGGAAGACTTGAGCCTTGCGGTCGTCAGGAACGGCGTTGGCGACAAGAAATGTGCAGAATCTTGACCAGTAGTCAGGCCACAGTTCTGAAGTGGAATCAAAGGCAGCGAAAGGTGGAATAGCGGCGGTCGAAACAGTAGAAGTGTGAGGACGGGTACTTGCGCTGGAATCCCCAGTCGGTGTCTGAACCTGAATCATCTTCATCAACGCACCCATCTGCTCTCTTTGGACTGCTAATTCTTCTTCATGCTGCTTTGCTTGAATTCTCATCTGTTCCTTCATCTGTTCCTTCTGCTGTTCCATTTGTTCCTTCTGCTGTTCCATTTGTTCCGTCTGCTGTTCCATTTGAATCTTCATCTGTTCCTTCTGAATCTTCATCTGTTCCTTCTGCTGTTCCATTTGAATCTTCATCTGTTCCTTCTGCTGTTCTATTTGAATCATCATCTGTTCCTTCTGCTGTTCTAATTGCTCTCTAAGCAATTTTATCAGCTCCGCTGTCTCTGCCATGGTTAGTCGTCAATTTTCGCTGCTGCAACAGTTGAAGGGGTGCAACTTCTGTAGTTGGAGTTTCTTGAGTACTGGAGAGTACTGTCCCTTCGTAGGTAGATCAATGTCGAATCCTGTCGGCGACGCCAAATATTTCTGTTGTATTTTTCTCCTGCTATGTCGCTCTCTCGGTGCACTCGCAGAGAAGACACGGGATACAACAGGCTGGAACTCCAATACTTTATTAACAGAAGATGCGCAAGAACAAACTCATGAAAGAGGAAGAACCCAGAACGCTGTGCAGTGCTGCTTATATACTAACAGGTCAGATCTAGAACATTCTGTAACATACTGGCAAGTACGGAATCTTTCTGAGGTTACGTAATCTGCTGACGTTACTGCACTCGCATGTTCTGGGATGGTCTAGAAATTTCCATCGAAATGCAGTGACTTTTCGCGATCTCTACAACACAGGTATTCTTCAAATGTATGTTTGGCGTCTATGCCGAACCAGCTGAAAGGATTAAACATTAAAGTGGCCACATACTTTGACTACAGGCACCTGGCTACTACGGCTGCTGTATCCAGCCCGCCGCTTCCTGACCGGTGCAAGAAGTAGTGTATGACCCCTGCAAGTTTCAGCAGGGATTTACACGTAGGCACAGACTCCGGTTTCAGGCTGCAGCATGTATTTGTGTCAGGCATGCAGGGTCAACATCTGGCCGCCGGCACAGCCAGCCAGCGTACTAGGAACCGCGACCCATCATTATATGCGCAGCGTGGGTAGCTAGAGACCCAGGAAGTACACGACGTGGGTTTTTACACCAAGTACAGCGAAGCTGAGACGCGCCTTCTAATCCCAAGATTACTATAGGCTTGACATATGATTTGGAACAGATGCGATGCGAGACACCATCAAAACTGCTAGCTCAATGCGGCCTACGGACATGTCATATCGAAAGATGTGCGTTTGATATTGACTGCAAAGTGGCGTTTTTACGCAGACTTTGTCCTACCTTGTCTCGTCTTCAGATCTGCAACTTCCGCCGTAAGGGAGGCAACTTGTTGCGACAACTTCTCCACCACAGCCTCCAGGGGCGACGGATCGTCAGATCTCTTCTCCCGTCTCTCCTCCACTGGTGCCGAGAAAACACCGATAGACAGGCACAGAATCACGACCACAACTCCACTGTACGCCATCGTTGTTTGTCTCTGAGCGAATTTGCGCAAGTGCAGTCTTCCTGGTTGTTTTATGCTGTCGGTTATGTACATAATCTTTTATCGTCCTGCACACGAACTGCATGCCTTAGTATCCACCTCACATCAAGGATGTTTTGATGAGCCATTCCTTCGCCACCAAGTTGAGAGTATTCTTACCACTTACGGCTGATTTGATATAATGTAATTGTTTGTATGTCTGTGAGTGTGACTTGAAAAAAGGTCATCCTTGCTAGCGAATGAACATTGGAGTTTTCAAACTTTATGCCATATCATGCTATTAACGTTTCTGGAATGTACTGGGTTCTGAAGCAGTTACAAAATTCTGTATGGAATCAGCTATCTCTACTCTGTCACACACACACATCTCTACTCTCTCACACACACACACACACACACACACACACACACACACATACGCACGCACGCAGAGAGAGAGAGGACAATGGTTTTGAATGCTGACTTCTAAAAATTGTATGTAATATTTTATTTCATTTTGTATTATTAAGGCCGAGATACACGGGATGACACATCTTACAAACGCCCATCGTTCCTTATTTCTTGACAAGAACCAAGGGTCCTACTCATACCCATACCAACGGCGTGATGGCTTCTGGCTTTACATATTCATACACCGGAGGTTCTGGTGTCAGACATTTGGTAAAAAGGGCCTATGCACCGTGGATCTGATAAGCACTTGAGCTCTTTCAAATTTGACGACAGTACACAGTTCTGCAAATTGCTGTGTCCTGTTCCATACACTGGGGCTAATCCTGTGTAATACAGTCTTGTACAGATCGGTTCAATAATATTTTGTCGTAATCAGTCAGCACGGATCAGAAAGCCAGAGAACGTGGTGTAACGGTGGAGGTGGGTCACCCTGGGCGTCTGGCTGTGCAGCGCCACCTTCTGGCCAGCGGCCACGTGGACGACGACCGCGATAGCGTTGTTGTCCCAGTTGCCTAGAGTTTGGTCGGAGATGCTGCGAGCCACCCAGGAACTACCCACGAAGATCCCGGCGTCCACATACTCACGTTTGTCCTCGTCCATGAAGTTAGCGCGGAACTGGTAGAGCCCCGACACAGGCGCGGTGAAGAAGCCGGTCTGAGGGTCGTAGGCGTTGCCGATGTTGGTCAGAACGTGGTCCGAAATGATGACGCCGTTAGGGGGCACGGTGGCGGTGCCGGACACGTGGGAGTCAAACGCCACCAGCTTCTGTACCTTATCTGGAAAGCAATAAACAGTAATGGCGTAATATCAGTAAAACTTAAAGGCCCGTTTTATCAGATATCTAGTCTCACAGAGCGTTCTGAGCTGTCTTGGTAGTGTCCAGCATCACGGCTTAAGATATCTGCACAGTTACAGCATCTCAGGGGCTGGCACTAAGCCAGCTGAAACCGAAAGACAAGGAGAAGTAGAGAGGCAGATGCCTCCATGGGTCCCTTGTGACAAGGGTCAAGGTCAATGAGGTCATTCACAAGAGTATGTTTGTAAAGGTCTTGTCACTATATCTATCATCATGCCAGGTAAGGTGTCTCTGGCGTTCCGAGTTCCTGGCAATATTACAATTTTCCCCGAAACAGTTTGTATGGCCTTGACCTTGGGTCAAGGTCATTCAAATGAGATCTCATCCATGTCTATCATTATGCAAAGTTTGACGTCTCTAGTATTTGTAGTTCCTCCGAAAACGGTAATGTTAAAATTCACGACAGCTTTAATGACCTTGACCTTCAGTGAAGGTCATTCAAAAAGGTAGGTCTCATTGCTGTCTATCATCATGCTTCGTTTGGTGCCTCTACTATTTGTTGTTTCAGAGAAAATGGCACGGTGAAAGTGCCAAAAACAGCTTGTTTGGCCTTGACCCTGACTAAAAGTCATTGAACTCAGGTATGTGAGTAAAGGTGTTGCCAGTGTCTGTCATCGTGCAAAGTTTGATGCTTCTGGTTCTTCTAGATTATGAGAAAATGCAAATGTAAAAATTTCCGAACAGACTGCTTTAATGACCTTGGCCTTGGGTCAAGGTCTTTACATGGTATGTGTGCATACGTCTTATCGCTGTCTATCAGCATCCCAAGTTTGGCGCCTCTGCTGTTTGTTATTTCTGAGAAAATGCCAATGTTAAGGTTTCATAAAAATAGCTTGTATGTCCTTGACCTTGACACAAGGCCATTGAATACATGTATACCTGTAGTAAAGTTCTTATCAGTTTCTATCATCTTGCAAAGTTTGAAACCTCTGGTGTTTGTAGATTGCGGGAAAATGCCAGTGTAAAAGTTTCAAACAGACAGCTTTAGCGACCTTGACCTTGAGTCAAGGTCATTCAAAATCATGTGGTTTGAAAGGTCTTACGGTTGTCTATCAGCAAGCCATGTTTGGTGCCTCTGCCTTCTGTAGATTCTGAGAAAATGACAATGTTATAATTTTTCTGCACACACACACACACACACACACACACACACACACACACGGACTCACCGAGTTGCGCTTGCTGGGCATTATATTTAGCAGTAAGGGAGGCAACTTGTTGCGACAACTTCTCCACCACAGTTTCCAGGGGCGACGGATCGTCGGATCTCTTCTCCCGTCTCTCCTCCGAGTCCAGTGGTTCCGACGAAACGCCGATAGTCAGGCAGAGAAACATGACCACAACTCCACTGTACGCCATTGTTGGTTGTCTGCGGAAATTTGCCCGGTGTAGCATCCGGTCCGGTCCCCCCTCTGAAGTAGTCCCCCGGGGGACCAATTCGTGGCAAAAACTGCTCTATAATGGTCCCCCCCTTAGACATCCAGCCTCGTTTTCGACTGGTCCCCCTGGGCGATTTTGGTCCCCCCTCGCATCCAAAATAGGCCCCCTCTCGAACTGGTCCCCCTCTTTTCTAACCAATGTAGAGCTATGTCAGTATTTATTTTTAACTTTATTGTTACAAAACTTTATTGTCCCCAAAGCACAGGGCCATAGGAACATTTTTTTTCTTTTTTTTTCCGATTTATGTGCTTGTTGTTATTTTTGTGTGTGTGAGATATATTTGTTTGGTTGTGTTCTTGTTTCTTTCAGTTGTTTTTTTTGCATTGGTTCTTTTTTGCTGTCCACATTTCCTGTCATTTTTTTTTAAACTGGAAATAGCATTTAGAGAATAACATCAAAGACCAAGTATCTAATATTTTCTATACAACGCCATAGAAAAAATATTTCTTCAAAATTAAGTAAGTGTCCATGACATGAAAACTAGTTGCCACCTTTGGCTTTCAGCGTACTTCAAGTAGACAGTCAAGACTGAGTACCAGTGTCTCAAATCATGACCCTTGAAACAACAAAAACAGCAGAAGACTAACAGTTCTCAGGCTGGTCTAAGGAGTGACACAAAAAACAGGAGCAAAGTGATGTCCAAGATTCATTATATAAATTACTCTGTCTGTTTTCAATGGGGCCGATTGCCAAACTGGCCCGTATTTCAGCCACCTAGGTTGTCGGCCTGGAGCCTCTCTTGTGAACACATACACGGGCGTGTCCAAGAGGGTGGCTGCAGCAAATATCTCAACCTCGGTGGCCCAAGTACGGAATGAATTGTCGTGTACTTATAATTATAGGCATGTTTGACACGAGTCACGTGACGTGTCAAGAAGCGTGGCGACCGTTTTCTCATCCCACAAAAAAAAAAAAAAAGAAAAGAGAAAACAAATCTAAACTTTTAAAAGTGATTTAACTTCGTAGATTTGCCGTTCTATGTAGCCTATACTTTTGTTTTTTAGTGGCGACCGTTTTCTCATCCCACAAAAAAAAAGAGAAAATAAAAAAACAAAAGTATAGGCTACATAGAACGGCAAATCTACGAAGTTAAATCACTTTTAAAAGTTTAGATTTGACACTGTAACCTTGACCCAGTTCAAGATCATCTTGAATAACATCTCTGTACAAAAATGAAAATAATTATACATATAACGAAAGAGGTGTGTGTGTGTGTGTGTGTGTGTGTGTGTGCGCGTGTGTGTTTGCGTGCGTGCGTGCGTGAGTGAGTGTGCACGCGTGCGTGCGTGCGTGCATAATGTGTGTGTGTGTGTGTGTGTTTGAGAGATGGGGGGAGGAGAGAAAGTGTGGGGGGCGAGAGAGAGAGAGAGAGAGAGAGAGAGAGAGATCCAGAGTCACGTTTTCTACTGAGTTGACACACACTATAACAATAAAGTTAAAAATAAATACTGACATAGCTCTACATTGGTTAGAAAAGAGGGGGACCAGTTCGAGAGGGGGCCTATTTTGGATGCGAGGGGGGACCAAAATCGCCCAGGGGGACCAGTCGAAAACGAGGCTGGATGTCTAAGGGGGGACCATTATAGAGCAGTTTTTGCCACGAATTGGTCCCCCGGGGGACTGCTTCAGAGGGGGGACCGGACCGGATCCTACACCGGGTGTATGGCGGTGACGGTTACACTGTCGGTCCAAGACGGGGGAGGGTTGTTCATGATGTCATTCGACCGCGTGCCTTAGTATCCAGCTGACGTCAAGGGTGTTTTGATACACCATTCCTCCGTCAGCGAGTTGCCACTTACAACTGATACGAAATAATGTCATGTTTGTATGCCGGTGAATGTTTGAGCAAAGGTTAACTGATCCCAGCCAGTTCAGCACTAGTTTTCATCACAACCACCACGTATGCCGTAAGTCGACTATAGTCCTGAAACACCGAGTTACACTTCTGTTTGAAAACGGCTCGCTCTCTCGCTTTTTTTTTTTTTTTTTTTTTAGTAACGGCAAACTTGGAAACGGTTATTGTGCCAACAGCTTCTACTGTGGGTAAATATAGTATTCTCTCTCTCTCTCTCTCTCTCTCTCACACACACACACACACACACACACACACACACACACGGCACACACACACGTTGCGCGCGCGCTCAACAACTACAATGGTCAGTTTTGAATGCTGGCTTTATTTCATTTTTTATATGCTATCATTCTGTTTTATTTCATCGGCTGGATAGAACATGCCACAAGAGTCAATCGTTCCGTAACCCAAACAGAAAGAAGCGTCCTATCAATGGCGTGATGCCTCCTTGACTCCTTGTGGCGTCATGTTCATACAGCGAAGGTTCTGGTGTTACTGTCAGCAAGTAACACGAACGTCAATTGAAAATATACAGCCTAAACAGCATGGACTGAATCACCACTGTGGCTCTTTTACATTTTAACGACAGTTCTGCGAAGTCAGGTATCCCATTCCATTAAAGGCCGCATACTTCTGGCCACGTTCGTCGACCATGGTCGTAGCCGATCAGTCAGCGCGGACCAGGAGGCCGGAGAAAGTGGTGTACGTATGAAAGTGGGTCACCCTGGCGTTCTGGCTGCGCAACTCCACCTTCTGACCCGCGGTCACGTGAATGACGGCCGCGATAGCGTTGTTGTCCCAGTACCCGTGACGTTGGTCGGAGATGCTGCGGGCCACCATTGAGCTACCCACGTAGATCGCCGAGTAGACGAAATCGTTTACGTCCTGGTCCATGAAGTTAGCGCGAAACTGGTAGAGCCCCGACACAGGCGCGGTGAAGAAGCCGGTCTGAGGGTCGTAGGCGTTGCCGATGTTGGTCAGGCAGTGGTTCGAGACGATTACGCCGTTAGGAGGGACGGTGGCCGTGCCGGTCACCCAGCAGTCAAACGCCACCGCCTTATCTACCCGATCTGGAAAGAAATCACCTACATAATCAGCAAAACGTAAAAGGCCCTTCCTCCGACGTAATTGGTTTAAACAAGTTTATTGCAATACAGATTACAGATTGTAGAAATGAACAGTTACTGACCATAAACAATGCTCAGGATGAACAAATACATTGTGACAGTATTGCAATTGGAGACTAAATTAATCTGTAATTAAGTTAAGACTGCAGGAGAGAGAGAGAGAGAGATATTTTGTGTGTACTCACAACGGGGAAAAAAATTCTCTAGGTCAAGTTCTGAGCTGTTCTGGTGATGTCCAACACTGTAATGTTTGACACATGCACAGTGACAGCATCTCAGTCACGGACTGGCATTGAGCGAAGAGAAAGCTAAGGGAAAGGGGAAAAGTTCCTTTAGTGTTGCCGCTGCCACTTATACTGGCTTGCAGAGCTCCGGGCTTCTTTTGAAATCGGAACAGCCATTAGGCGCTGGCGTATTGCATTTAGAACTCTGTATATCATTAAGATAAACGTTTTGCACACTCACAGGCACAGCTGTTCCTAGAAACCGATTGAGTAGTCTTGAAGTAGGCGCGTTTAAAACTACAAATCTAGCCGTGAAAATAGGGACGTGTTTAGACCCAAATTACCACAGTTGAATTAATTAGGTCAGACGGTTAACTGACGTCATACCCCCTTCTCCTGCCCCCCTCCCCCCCCCCACACACACAACCCTGATATAAATATTTGTGCTGTTGTGTTTTGTTGAATCCTTTTCTATGAAATGGCCTACCTTAGTGATGAGCGACCCTCAAGGGCCGAAATGTGATTTTAGCAGATGCTGCCTCTATCGCTTTGGATCTTCCCAAAGACTGTCGTCGACTTCTTTTGTCTTCGTATGCTGACTGGCTGTCACGTGACAGGAACGTGTTGCCTCAGATTCTTTCAAAACACAGGTATGTAATACTATGGTCGATCCCCAGACCTACATTCTCGCTCATGTCTTGGCCGGAGAGACGGAGGGGTTGGTTGTGGTGGTCAGAGGTGATTTGGGGGCGGGGGGGGGGGGGGGATTATGAGAAAGAGAGACTTACCGAGTTGCGCTTGCTGGGCATTGTATTTAGCAGTAAGGGAGGCAACCTGTTGTGACAGGTTCTCCACCACTGTTTCCAGGGGCGACGGATCGTCAGATCTCTTCTCCCGTCTCTCCTCCGAGTCCAGTGGTTCCGACGAAACGCCGATAGTGAGGCAGAGAAACATGACCACAACTCCACTGTACGCCATTGTTGCTTGTCTGCGGAAATTTGCCCGGGTGTAGATTTTATGGTGGTGACGGTTACACTGTCGGTTGACTGAAGACGGGAGCCGGGGTTGTTCATAATAAATTATTTTGTCACATCGCACTCAGCTGCCGCATGCCTTAGTATCCGGCTGACGCCAAGGATGTTTTGATAAACCATTCCGCCGTCAGCAAGCTCAAAGTATTCTTACCACTTGAAATAATGTCATTGTTTGAATGCCGGTGAATGTTTGAGCAAAGGTTAATCCGAGCCAGTGATTCAGCATTAGTTTTCATCACAACTAGAAGAGAGCCGGGATAGCCGAATGGTAGCGCGTTGGGCTTTCAGTGTTCGGGTTGTGAGTTTGAATCCCGGCTGGGGCCGAATATTTGTGCTGGCCTTTTTCTCGGTGCCCCGTCAGTCTTTGGTATCGGCTATACGTGGTGGAAAAGGACGTTATACTCCCAAACACCCACCCACCCTCGTCACAACCTCCACGTATGTCGTAAGTTGTGTTTGATTCTGAAATAGTATTGGACTTGCGTGAGACCGGCCCGCTCTCTTGCTCTGTTAGTTTATTTATAGTATACGGTAAAGGTAAATTTGGAAACGGTCACAGTGCCAGTAACTTCTTCTGTGGGAAAATAAGCTACATTCTCTCTCTCTCTCTCTCTCTCTCTCTCTCTCTCTCTCTCACACACACACACACACACACACACACACACACACACACACACACACACACACACGGTTTACAATGCTGACTTTATTTTCCTAAGACCAAGGACAAGCCGCTGTTTCACGACAAGTAATAAGTGTCCTATCTATACCAAGTACCATAACTTGATGTTGCCTTCTGGCGTTGTAATGATAAGCAAGTGATTTTCGGTCACTATGTAATCATATGTCTACAGGCGTTGGGCTTTCAATGCTCGGGACGTGAGTTCGAATCCCGGCTGCGGCCACATATTTGTGCTGACCGTTTTCTAGTCGTCCCGTCTTTGATATACTGTTGAAAATCTGTTTACACGGGGTAGATGAGTGCTTCAAACGTTGATTTACGATCTTGCGGTGGAAATTTGTACCAGTCGCCATCAGTAAACAGTACAGTCCCGTTTCGTTGTCTCGGATTTCCCACACCTAGAATTTCAGTCTTTTGCGGACCTGTCGGGTGACACAGAAACCGTGCAGCGAATCCGTTCGGGATTTGTAACGGTTTGCAGTGTCGTGGTAGGATTTTATAGTTGTCACATCTTTGATTCCAACCCAGTTTGCCGACCCCCAGCCGACGCACAGTCGACATCCCCACCGCCACACAATGCTCCCTTTGTGGGTGCAGGAATTTAATAATGAATAATAATAATAATAATGAGTACTGGATAGGTGCTTTACCCAATTTCATGAATCGGCTCAAAGCGCCGCGAACTGAACCCAGCACGCACGCTCACGTGAATCACACGAAATCTCTCAGACACTGCATTTATTTTTCAAATTTGGTGGGCTTCCAAAGCAGAGGGGGACGAAGCCGGAGTACCCGGAGAGAACCCCCGACGATCGGCCCGAATGAACGGTGCCACGTACGAGAAGGAAAAATTCTTTGCCCCAAGTGGGACTCGAACCCTTGACCACTCGCACTGGTGACAAGTCTCAACCACTAGACCACCGACAGCCCCGAATTTGACTCAGACCTCCTGAGTTCAGATAGATCGGACTCTATATAGACCTACTTCTGGTACATGGTGCGTAATGCAGTCACAGATACAATCACGTTCGATAACCTTCGATCGAAATCAGTCAGCGCGGATCAGGAAGCCGGAGAAAGTGGTGTACGGGTGGAAGTGGGTCACCCTGTTCGTCTGGCTGCGTAGATCCACCTTCTGACCCGCGGTCACGTGAACGACGGCCGCGATAGCGTTGTTGTCCCAGTATCCGTGACGTTGGTCAGAAATGCTACGGGCCACCTTGGAGGCACCCACGTAGATCCCGGCATAGACGTACTCGTTTGAATCCTGGTCCATGAAGTTAGCGCGGAACTGGTAGAGCCCCGACACAGGCGCGGTGAAGAAGCCGGTCTGAGGGTCGTAGGCGTTGCCGATGTTGGTCAGGCAGTGGTTCAGGATGATTACGCCGTTAGGAGGGACGGTGGCCGTGCCAGACACCCAGCAGTCAAACGCCACCTCCTTCTCTACCCGATCTGGAAAGAAACAGACCACTATAGTCACTAAAACTTGAAGGCTAAAGGCGATCGACGGGAAATGCGGGACATCTGTTGGTGGTGTTGTCACTCACTGGATGGCAGAGCTTTGGGCGGACCTTTTCATGCGGGCCGATCGCCGGGGGTTCTCTCCGGGTACTCCGGCTTCCTTCCCCTCTGCTTTGGAAATGTTCAGCCCACCAAATTCAAAATAAATGCCATTCTAAATTCCGAAACTTAAATTGCTGAGCTGTCCCTTTGCACCACGTGATTGTATTGTGTTCATGTCCAGTGTGTGAGAGAATGCGCATGATTCACGCGAGCGTGCGTGTTTGGTTCAGCTTGTGGCGCTTTGAGCCAGTTCGAAAATTTGGGTAAAGCGCCTACACAATACCGTCGCAGTTATTCTTCTTATTCGAAGTCCGCGCGGCCAATAGACATTGGTGTATTGCATTCAGAACTCTCACAGAAGACTGTCAATACTTCTAGTGTGCAGGATGCGCAGCTGCTCAAACTGATCCGGCCGTGAAATAATGACTAATAATTACTGTGTATTGTGCAGGCGCTCTACCCACTTTCTTCAATTGAGTCAAAGCGCCGCGAACTGAGCCAAACACGCACGCTCACCTGAATCACACATTCTCACAGATCTGAATATGAGTACGTTACAACCGCATGTTGCTTAGGGTCAGCTCAGCAATTTCAGTTTTATTTTCAAAGTTTGTGAGTGAGTTTTTAGGGCTTAAAGCCGCGCAAGCCACAAAGACTAATTCGCGTCAAAGTTTGTGAGCTGAACATTTCCAAAACAGGGGGAGGAAGCCGGAGTACCCGAATATAACCCCTGACGATCGGCCCTCATGAACGGTGCCACATACGAGAGAAAGAAAAATATCTTTGGCCCAGGTTTACTCGAACCTCAGTCCGTCAGTGACCCGTCTTGGCGATGTCTTAACCGTCACTAGACCACAAAGCCTTGCAGTGCCATGGAATCGACTGGCGCGTTTACAACTTGAACACCAACAAAACAACTCAGTCAAGCCGGCGTGAAAGTAGGGACATGTTCAGCTCACAACGACCACATCTGAAGTCATTACAGTATTTAATAATTAGACAGCGCGGGAATAGACAGTCAGACTTACCGAGTTGCGCTTGCTGGGCATTGTATTTAGCAGTAAGGGAGGCAACTTGTTGTGACAGGTTCTCCACCACAGTTTCCAGGGGCGACGGATCGTCAGATCTCTTCTGCCGTCTCTCCTCCACTGGTGCCGACAAAACTCTGACGGTCAGGCACAGAAACACGATCACAGCTGTAGCGTACGCCATCATGAACTGCCTTGCTGCGAATGGGCCGGTGCCAAGGTTTCTTGAAGTTTTATTCCGTCTGCTAAAGACACATGATTAACCTTAATCCGACCCCCCCCCCCCAACCACACACACACAGACACAGACACACACACACCTCTTTTATCTCGTGTGGTTGTCATGTGTCAGATCAACGTTGTAAAATTAATGTGACCGCCTTGATAAGTCAGGCTGTCATTCGGCATTAAAAGTATTGGTGACCATTGATAATTGATTCGATTGTGATGTGTAGTGGAATTAAACTAAAGCCGGCGATCCTTACGGGATTTGAGTGGATAAAGGTAAATAAACATAAGGTGGTCTATCCGGATAGAAGACTTTACCACCCAAGGCTGGGCTGCCAGAACTGAAGCGCCATGATGTTGGTTCGTCTGGCCATTTCAAAACATGTAGCATGAAAGGTGGTACTTTTTCTTTTCTTTTTTTCCATTGAGCAGCTTAGTTAACAGCTTAGCAGCATTGTCTAAATGTTTTGTCATTATTTCACCTGTGTTTAGTTTACGTTAGGTTTGTATATTTCTGTTCAAATGCGTGCTACCCAACTTCACCTGATATAAATTTGTCCTGGGTTTTGTTACAGGTTACTGTTTCCTGTGTGTGTTTTGTAAAAAAAAAAAAAAAAAAAAACACGGCCTGGTTCACCCTCGGATTTGTGAAATCTATGGCCTGTTCATTTTAAGTTTTGTTGATTTTGTATGAATTGTACATTTTGAACCTGGTTGACCTGACCGGCCTTGACTGCTTCAGTGAAAATTACAGGCATAGCAATTATCATGATTGTATCAGTCCCCGCGGCCGTAAGCGGATTTGGGGAACATGTTTGCAGAGGATGGGAGGGGGTCGGGGGTCGTCTCTAGTAGATTTACTTCCCCACTGAGTATTTAAGAAGGAAATCAGCCTATCAAATGCCCCCTCCCCCCCCCCCCCCCGCATCCTACTCCTCACCCCACTAGACTACAGCCGGTTGAAAGTCAGCACTGACCAGCATAGCAATCATCCCCTCCCTGTACACCCACACCAACATAGATTTGTAGCCGCCTACAGCCCCGCCCACTTGATGGGCCACTCCATTCATAATTAGGGGGGCAGGGTCAAAGTGAGCGTGAAGGACACGCTTGGCACTCCTGCCGAAATCTGAAATGTGTAGCACTAACGGCCCTGCAAGGAAAACTCAGTACATGTATACGGTGTTGAAAGAGTTGTGATTTTTACAGTAGTAGGGCAACGGCCCCAGACGTTAACAGAGAAACTCTGGGGGCACCAAAACGGAACTCCTAAAGACCAGCGAATTCATCAAAGCTACCAACCTAATCGTCTGAGGCAGAGTCCAGTACAGGGATAGTTTAGTTTAGTTTTTTAGGGCTTAACGCTGCGCAAGCAACAAAGACTATTTCGCGGCTAATCAAGGTCCTTCTTCGCGAGACTAAAATAAAAAAGACAATAAAACAACATGTAAATATAAATTTAAAAAATGTATCCGGTTTAAATGATAAACACGTTTCACTTCTTTGTACATTGAACATATAAAGGTCGAGGATAGTCCGTATTACTTGAGGTGTCTAAATTTTATAGAACAGATTGAACTTTTTCAAGAAGCTGAAGATGCTGTTAGAGGACACAAAAAAAGAAGGTAGGAGCCATGGCTGAGGATAATCCCCACATAACAATGACAGCAATAACATTTTGCTGTTGCCTCACTGTTCTGGCCAGAGTCAACAATGACAAAAGCCTTCTTCAGCGACCTGTTGACCAGTTCATCTAATGTTTATCACATACAAGGATCGTCATGCACACATTACAAATGAGGTCGTAACTAATTAAAGAAATTCAAGCTCTCAAGCTCTCTCTCTGTCTCCCATATACACACAGAGTGATATATTTTTCTCTCTAAAAAGGTTTTATTCTTCACTTTTCATATCAACGAACTGGTGTGAATCAGTTGCAAGATGAACACAGATGCAAAGGTAACACTGGTTACAACAATGCTTGACAATGAGTCTCTCTCTCTCTCTCTCTCTCTCACACACACACACACACACGCACACACCTTCAGCACTGTCATCTTACAGATCAGAATGAAAGCATGCAGACATCTATGCACTGACAACTACGTGTGGGTTTTGAATAAGCCTTGAGAGCATGTAAGCACAGATTCATTCTGCCAACCAATGTGAAACTTATGACAAATGAAAATGATACTGCTGGTGCCAATGATGTGAAAACAATCTGTTGTGGAAAGCACTCAAGATATTTGCACTACTTCAAAATGACATTCATATCAAACACGAGAATGTAATTTCTGCATTTTTAAATATATGTCCTCCACCCCCCTCCCCTACCCACATCACCTTCTGTAGTGAACGACGAACACAACAACAAACCCTATAATATTAAAGATATGCAGTTTTATACCAAAGTATTTGCATGATGGTTGTAATTTACTTATTCACTGCTCCGTGCTTTTTTTTTCTTCTTCTTTTGTCTTTTCATTTTGTGCTGCCTCTTCTGGTCACATATGCAGAAGTCCACTTCCTAATAGTGTGTGTCCATACTGAATGATCAAGAACAATTAGACCTACCCACAGAAAGTCAGAGGGTAAGCTACACTCTTTAACGATTTAGTCTCCACTGCAATACCTTGGTCACATCACTAGGATGTCTTTCACAAATTACACAACATACAAGTACTGTGGGAATCCACTAAAGAAAACAGGAAGTGGTGTACATATTCTATCAGGGATAGGACGACTAGTTAAAACAGACGCGTACAAAAACACCAACATCGCCTTAAACAAACCACAACTACACTGCCCTTTGTGACGGCTGGCTCCAACTGTAAAACGCAGTTTCACGCAGACCTCTTTTGTTTCCAAATGCATAGTTTCAAAAATCAAGCACAGAAGCAAGTGAATGAGCGAGAAAAGCTTTACAGTATAGCACAATTCTCATGCTGAAATCACGGTGAGTGGAGAAAGTGATGTTGATCTCAGACACAAACAATCCACCTCTGCTTGTAATGAGTAAAGCTGTGAACGCACAACTGCATAGGTAACAGTGACCTTACCTTAGATCTACAAATAAACGGGGAAGACAGAAACATCTGGTCTCAAACATTAACAGTAAACTTGCTCACTGCAGCAGAAATCAACCATCACCTAAAATTGAAGAAACATGTTTCAGGTGAAGCACAAGTTTCATATTCTGGAAAAGTATTTGTCACCTCAGCACTATTTTTCCTGTTAAAAACACCACAGAAACAACAACAAAAATTAAGAAGATGCTCTCATTAGTGTCTACAGTTTGGGAGGGTTTGAAGAAAGAAACCTACAAACTCTTCGTGAAAACAAAGAACCAGTTAAAAAAAAAAAAAAAAGTTAAAAGAAACATGTGCATGTTCCAAATGCCAGCTGGCAAGTTAAACAGACTGTGGGTCAAAAAGACAGGAAGTTCAGCGTGAAATTCACCTAAAGTTTCTGGAAAAGAGAGACGCAACACAGTATAAAAGGAAAAATAATTATTGTCAACCATACAAGCTTGTCGTTCTTTTTCCTCAAAGTGGAACTAAACTGGAAGAAGCGAATACATGTCACGACCAGACCACAGATACCCCACTCATTCTGTTCTATCTGCCATCATTTTCTTTGCTACATGTGATACATGCGCAGTACATATCCTCTCAAACCTCTGTTTTCAATCCAGCAACTTTCTTAATTTTTACAATCCTTATGTGAATAGATTGTGAAAGCAATAAAGTCGTTCTCATACAGAAACCCCACAAAGCAAAAATACAAAGCGAGTCCTTCCCAAACTGTACATAAATCAATGGTTTTTTTGTTTTTATCTATTCCTACAGTGAGATATATGTATGTCTGGTTCCTACATCAACCTATCACACACATGTAATGCCCAAAGCAAATGATAGATATTGCAGCAGTGAATGGAAGCAGGTCAGAGCCAGGGTTTCCCAATTTTTCTAGCATACACTTTCCCATGGGAAACCTGCACAATGTCATGTATTAGTTACTCTACTTTATCAAATCAAAATTCATTTTTCAAACCACGTTCTCTCTGAATAGGACGTTTTGTGCTAGTTAGACTGAGTGCAATGGGGAAACTGTTTTCTACATTCAATGTCAGTGACTCCACACTTTTAAGTGACATGCTATCTCATGGCTTGCTCTTCCAAGTAACAGCAGGTGTGAAACACAAAATGGCTATTCACATGATAAACGTGAGTACACAATACTGTTTCTGCAACAGAGCAGACGATCCCTTCAGAAAAATTGTCAGTTTGAGTTTTGTTTTCTGGTCTTTCTCCTGGGAAATCAATTTCTCAACCCCCTTCTCCAACTTGGTATATTTGGTTGTCTCAGGAAATGGGAAACAGGATTTAGGAAACCCTGCCAGCACCTGCAGATGAAGCTGTGGTTAAGAACCAACACTCAAAAACAAATCAACGATTAACAAACAAAAAACAAAAACAAAAGACAACAGCAAAACCACCAAAATTTACAAACAGCTGCAAAATCAACAAAGTACTTGTACATGTACCATTCATTAAAAAGTGTTGACAGTGTGATAGAGAACAAATACCTGATTGGGTTTTGTTTGAATTTACAAAAACGCTACACAGCTTCAACAAACAAACAGTGTCCAAAACACGAATACATGGGCCACAGGACAGAGTATTGTACGTGTTTCTTGTAACAAAAATGGCAGCTACAGGTGCAAAACTCAATTGCGTGACAATTTGTGAGCAAATGTTCTATCACAAGTTACTGATGAACATGAAACGCTACAGCAGTGAGAGTGTGACAAAGAGAGAGCATTAAAGTTGGTGTACTGGGCTACTGAAGGTACATAATTATGGACATGCATGCTACACCCTGTAAAATACAACAACTAGATAATGTCTGTCAGACTCGGACACAGCAATCTGCTGAGATGAAAACATGAAGAAAAAAACAAGGTGCAGAAGACAAAGAAAAAATACACCAAAGCAGGAAAAACAAACAGAGGTGATTTAAAGCAAGAGCATAGCAAAACTAGGTGCAGTCAATTTGCATAAAGCATTATTACAGATGTGAAGCTACACAAACAAACACGCAGACAGACATTCATATTGCACTGGTCATGGGAAAGGGTTGGCTTGTGCTCAGCACAGACACCTCAACACACACGGACATCCATGCACAGAAACACCAGCAAAACCCCGCACCTCTGACTTGCCTCAAACACATCAGATCGTGATAAAAAACAAATCGGCAACATATTACCTGTCTTATCCCTAACTCCTCTTGTTGCTCTCAATATACCCCGCCCCGCTGCTTGGCAACATTATGAGCCACTAGAAACCACTTGCAGAACACAAGCCATACACTAAGACCACTTCAAGTTGAGCGATCTCCTTTGTAAGGGCTTCCTAACACAGGATGAGGCAGCAACCACATTCTGCCCGCGACTCATCTCACCTTGAGGGGTGGTGAGATGTTACTGTCATGTTAACCACACACTCTGGCCTTAGCAATATGCTGTTGGGTGGGTGAACGTCCCATTAACTGACATGCTTGTCTTGGCAAACCCACAAAAGTAACCAGACCGTCCCAGTGTAAAATTTGTAGAGAAATCAGACAAAAAAGATACAGTTCATGACATCCAGCAGCTTGCTGTTGCTGTACCACCAATTTCTCAGACAACTTTCAAGACCAAAAAAATCCTACACTGTGACATTCTGCAATAAGAGCTGTGCCAAGTCCTTTTACTCTGCCGCAGAGAAAATCTAGCCCTGAGAAAAACTGAAATCAAACTGGGTGAACAGTAACAGATTACAAAATGGCTGCAACACAATATATGACATCCTCGGAGATCACCTTGTATTATGACAATTTTGAACCTCACCAGTTGGTGGTGCAACTGCTGGGAAGTTTCCTTGTACGCATACAGAAAAATACTGAGAGAGACTATGCCAGGACGTTCGGGGTGCAGCAAATCAAGAGTAAAATAAGACAAGGCTAAGATGAACGGCTAGGAGGTGATCCACTGTTCAAAATGGTCCACTGACATTCGCTCGCTCAAGGGTACTTCAATGTTCTTGCCGATGCCATGGCAGGTACATGTATTATGAGAATGAGTTAAGTGTGGGGAAACGTACAGTGCTGACAATGACTCACAGCGACCAAAATCAACAGTTAGTACATGTAGTTATAATAGACAGAAATCAACGCAACAACAGTGCTCCACTCAACTGTGGGGATCCAGTCACAAAACACAGGTCAACACGTCAAGAACATACCAACATGCACAATTTCACCTGAACCTTGCCAAAAAGCCAATTCTGAACTGGTAAATTTGAACTAGTAAAAAACATATGGTGCTCATGAATGAATGCCATGTTGCATTTGAAACCTGGTCATTGTCATGCATGGATCTACTGCAAGCAAAGACAAAAACTTGCAGAAAACTCAGGAATGGGAATTTTCTATGCACGAGACCTCTGAACTAGACTCTGCATTCTACCATTTTCTTCTATTTGTCCCTAGTTTGGAAAACGTCATTGCAGGTTATATTTAACGACAAATTTCAGAATCACAGGCCACACAGATACTTTCCTGAATTAAGCCGAATGCCTTTACCTCTGCTAAAACCTACCTACAAAAACAAAGACGAAAGACAAAAATCCCGATCCTGATACCAGACGCGGCCATGGCAGGTTGATGAAACATGCTGCTGAGGCAATGACTTCTGAAGCAAACCCACACATTCTGACTGTATCCACACACAGAAAAGACAAGTATGAAGAGAAATTCAATGGGTACAGTACAAACACGTTGCTGCAGTGGTCACGACTGAAAGCGTCTGACCGATTCTCGGCTCTCGAGGGTGGAAACAATTCCATACTCTCACCACAACAAACACAAACGCTTACGGCACAAACCGCACAATTGCAGAAAGTGAAAACGCACCCTGAAGAGGACTACTGTTAACTTAAAAAAACTGCATATAAAAGCTGTACGCCACTATTTACAGGTCTTTTAAAAAAAAGTTCCAAGAATGCAATCGCAACACTGCATCTTGATAAGCACCTGTCTACGCGTCTAGGCAAGGATGGTACAGACATGTTGCAAACAATCTGGAGTCCATACATTAAAAAATGAGATTCAGAAGGTAAATATTATTCTACACGTGTCAGTATTCACATATATTTATGTCAAAATTACACATACTGATACCTGTAAAATTACACAACAGTTAATGCGTGAACCTTCTTCCTTCTCTTTTCCACGTAAATATTGGTGGCGCAATTCTGTCAAAATAAAATAAAAAATTCCATATGTACACTTTAAACAAAACAAAATCCAACAGAGGAATTCATACATTTACAAGAACATTCTACCGTTTCATTGCTTACAAGTGGAACAATGTCAGGTGCACTTGATCAAGACATCAACTATTCAACAGCAACACCCAGACAAGTAACCCAAAATGAAAACAAATGGAAAATAAATGGCAACCAACAGTTGTACATTATACCCCCCCCCCCCCTCCTCCCCCAACCATAAACAGTCCCAATCAGTGGTTTTTGTAAGTGCATCTGTTACACACAGAGTCTAAAAATGCGAAGCCGAAGATGAGGTCAAACTTATCATATTTACAACAATAAAGACCAGAGGAGATCATTCACCCAAAGGCGACAGAGATAAACATCGTCATGGTTACAAGGACTGAAAGGCTGCCCAGTTCAGCCTTCCTCCTAAAGAGAAGAGTTCTCTAGACAAGCAGCAGCGATCGTCAAATGCGCTCGCCCGCTCGCTTTCGCTACCAAATTTACCGTCGGGCGAGTGAAAGCTCCAGTAGTGGTAGCCCGAATGGCGAGCAGGAATTCTGAGATGAATCAGAACCTAGCAGCCACTCCGGCTTCCAGAATTTTTTTTCGGGCTACCAGTTTTGTTCAGGGCGGTAGCCCAAATGGCTACCATGGTCCTGACACATTTGACGATTGCTGCAAGCAGTAAAACATCCTCATGCTGTTTCTGTCTAGTCCCTCCACTTGCTAAAGTCAGCACACTGCTCATCTTCACGGCAGCAGCAAGAACGATGCAGGCTGGTCTATCACCTTCACTCGGATTCACAGTACACGGTTGTGTCTCAGTTTTTGTCTGGACTTCAGTTAAAGAAGGAAAACATACCACATCCTCAGAACTGGGACGTTTTCTCCTGGCTTCGTGTTAATGTACTGGTTAGAACTACAAAAAGAAAATGTCATGGTCTTTCTTGGCTTACTGCAAAATGGAAAGGGAATGCATCATTCCTATTACTGTGTTGGTACACTCATTTGTGCTTGGAAAGTCATCGTTTCAACTAGCAAGCAACACAGATTTGCTTTCACTGCTACCTCTTCGGAGCTGAAATATGCAAGAAAATTGTCTAAATGCTGTAACAGCAATATAATTTTGTAATGTTTAAGAGATTAAAACTTCTGTTGGTAAATTCCAAGAACCACTTCTCACAAGAAACTGCGTACAACGAAGAAGACTGTTGCACCGGAGAAACTCGCATGGGGACTAGACTAGCTGCTTCGCACTGATGTGAACTGGGACGACGGATCTGGTCATGGTAAAAAGAGGTGCGCAACACGACATCAAGCTACAGCATCAACCAGCCTGCACTTTCACCGCGGCCTGCTGGCATCACAAAACAGTTTCAACAAGGAGACAGATATCTCAAGGCCAGAAACACAGACACGCCCACAATGTTTACATCCAGTTATTATTACGAAAATGCTTTCCCGTTTCCAAAGCTGCTAGAAGTAGTCACACAAACTTTCTATCAAAATCAAGCGAAGACATCTCAAATGCATCCTGACATGTCACACATATCATACAGAGCTGCAAGTGTTGTTACATCCAGTTTTACAAACGAGTTATTACACTGCTGGGTAGCAAAATATCCAGTCTTCCACGCCAGCACAGCTCATAATCCAATGAATCGGCACTGGCTGAAACAGTACAGATACTGCAAGTAGGTGAAGGTTTCCTTCTGGCAGAAACACACAGATCTAAAAAACGCTGTCTGGCTGCCGTCATTCCCAGCGGGCAGAAAACGCCTGGACAGCAGCGAAGTGCCATCTCTGCAGAAAGGTCAAATGTCTACTACATATAAGTTAGATCTCACCTTAGGTGAACCGAACGCCGCTACTACATGAGTTTCACTTGAGCAACAAGTTACTAGTTTGATGCAGACTGGTTTTTTTATGTGATCGCCACATTTTGTGCCGGTGCTTGCCAAACCACCTTTCTGCCATCACCCCACTGCACTACTACATCGTAACCTTCGAGCAGTTAAAGAAACATGACATGGAATCCTTGGACTCAGCGTACGAGTTTATCAGAATTGCACATCCAAACCACCCCCCAACGGTCAGAGGTGTCGGTCATTGCTAACATTGACGTGACTTGTGCGAGCATCTGTGGTCAGATGCTTAATGAGGTGAGTTGTGTTCACAGAACACAGGGCAGCAGTGAGACAAGACGAGTGAACGTCTGCCCCAAGCTAGCTTTGAAGGCAGCTCTGAAGCTTGTCGATCCATTCTTGAGCTGCTTTGGCGTCCGCGGCCATGAAGTTGTACAAGCGACGCACCGTGCGCACCTGTTGAAATACGATGTCCAGTATAGTACTCCAATAACAAAATAATCTTATGCAGGCACTCTACAAAATTTCTTGGCTCGAAGCGCTCTGAACTGAACCCAACGTGTTCACGAATCACACGCATTCTCTCCAACAAACGACATCAAAACATTATAACTGCGTGCTGCAAAGTCAACTCAGCTCACAGAAACGTTTAAAACGATCTCTCAGGTGCACACATCATAGATCCAACTAAATGTAGGCAGGGCCATGGTACGGAAAACAAGTACACATCAAGCAAAAAGGAATTAAAAGCAATAGGTGGCACTGTACAAAAGGTGAAGCACATCCTCTGGGGGAGTAGTGTGAGTTTCCATTTTGTCAGCGATAGAACAAAACGTTACCAATATAATTATGATATACATGTACCACGTACCATGATGTACATGTACTTGTGGACAAATTTCAGTACTCAGCCAATTCACACCTAGAGGGTGGGTGGGTGTTTGGGAGTTTAACGTCCTTTTCCACCACGTAAGGGTGATATCAAAGACGGGGCAACGATGAAAAAGCCAGCACAAATATTTGACCCCAGCCGGGATTTGAAATTCACACCTAGAAGGTGTTGCAAAGGTTTTATCCATGTATAAACAGCTTTACCCATAGATTCTGTAACTGTAAAATGTTGACAATAACAGAGGTAACTTTTTTGTCTCTCTTTTTTTTTGGGGGGGGGGGGGGGGGGGGGGCATTTTCAGTGTCACTGACCTCGATAAACGAATTCTCCTCTGCCTTCTTGGGTGCCCCCGGCATGGTTTTCACTGGCTGCACAGACTCCACTTCCGCCAAGTCAATGTAGCCTTTGCAGTGAGAATCCTCCATAGCATCGTAATACCGCATCTGTCAAACACCACCGTCAGGATTAAAGAAAAATAAGTGCGTGTCTATTAAACAGAACAGATCTTTTCAGAGTGAGCGTTTTCAGTGTTCCCTGTGATTCGACAATACAAGGGTCCTTGGGACCCCCCTCTCCTATTTTTGAGGGTCTTTTTGTAAATTTGGAGGGTCCGTACATCAGATTCTGTCTGTTACGCACCACGGCTCAGCAGAAACACGATGCTGCAAGTGTCCACTGCTAGTTACAGATCACGTTTTGTTCATCAAGTTTCCGGGAGAGTTGGAAAAATACTGTTTTCTTCACAGCGAGACCAAACACGCGCGTCCCCTGTAACGCCCTGTTTTCAAATTTGTGCGTCAATTTAAGAGTTGTGCGCATACACATACACTCACCTGTGTATAACCAAGGACCACTGCGTTTTTATAAAGCCAGTTAGAAAATGGTTTAAAGGCCCATGTACTTTGCTCAGCCTTGAATCACTTTGAGCTCTTTTGGTACTGTCTACCATTATAGTATCATTTAGATACCTGTACAGTGACAGCGTCTCACACGCTGGCACTGTGCCCATACTCCTCAAGAAGTTTGAGAACCAAGCTGCTTGAGAAGTGAACATTTAGAAGATACTGTTGGTAAGTTTGGAAATTACTGACTGCAGACTTCTTCAGCGTAAAAATCAATCTCAACGTGTGGGTGATGGTCTGATAGGTCGCGAGTTGGACTTAGCTGCTGCGCAACTGAACGGCTGTCACCAATGTCACGGTGAAGCGTGTGTTCGAGCCCAGGCTGAGCTTGTGATTTTTTTCCTGGCTATCGTGCTGCTCACTGGGGGTTTCTCTCCAGGTTATCCGGCTTTCCTCCCCCCAGCAAAAATTGCAAAAAAGAGGTACTGGGTGGCGCTACACCGTGGCGACACACTTCCCCAGGGGAAAGCAGCCCGAATTTCTCGAAAGGGACAATAAAAATCAATCAATCAATAGATCTGACTTGTAAAAAGCACAAAAGCACTGGAAATTCTGATCAAGCGAAGGCGATGACGCTGTTACCTGATGCTTCATGGAGTCCAGCACAAACCAGCGCTGTTTCCAGCCCTTGAAGAAGGCCCCTTGCTTGTACAGATAACCTTCATGGGTCCGGTGCTCCCCGTGGCTGGATGAGAAATTCTCAAAGGCTGGTCCAGAGGCTGCAGGGGGGAAGAAGAAGACATTAAGTGTGTGAAAGAGCGTGCCTAGTTCATGTGAGCTCACTCACTGCAGCTTTCAGCACTTCAA
Source organism: Batillaria attramentaria (assembly GCA_018292915.2). Lineage (NCBI taxonomy): Eukaryota > Metazoa > Mollusca > Gastropoda > Batillariidae > Batillaria > Batillaria attramentaria. The sequence continues at coordinate 146,106 of JACVVK020000255.1, forward strand.
GTACATTAACTTGGAAAAGCTTCAAGTGTTTAATTATGACAAGTATTTAGTAATGAACAGACACAGTTTCAGCAAGACCTACAAAAGCAGAAACAGGTGAAAACTCAGTAAACTAACATTTTGGAGATGGTTGAAACTACAGTGCACATATTTATATATTTACTGATTTTTACAAAATCGTGTAAAAAGAAAGAGGCAAATAGTCTGAACAGGAAAACATTTTTTCAGGCAGCTGTTTTCAGATCCCTCAGTTTAGACTTCATCGAGTTGAAACGCGCTTGTTCCATCTGATTAGCCTATAGATTTTCCTGCTGTTCCTCTCTGGTGTACTGCAATCTGAGAACACTTTGGATACTGGTAAGTGTGCGTGTGCATGTGCGTGCGGGCACATGTGTGCGTGCATGCGCGTGTGCTTGTGTGTGTGCGCATGTGCACGTGAGTGCGTGGGTGAAAGTGTGTGTGTGTGTTGATTAAACTGACCACCCCTTTTGAATTTCCTCCTGAGGGTAACAAGGTAGCCTGACTGAAGTGAGGTAAAAACATCCACACGCAGAACCTGACACGTCTTGATGTCAATGAAGAAAACGTGACTTAGTGTACTGTAGTTACGTTACCTGAATAAACAAAACAAGCAATGAGAAGTGCGGGTAACATACATGAGGATGATATAGTTGCGTCCCCTCCGCCTGGTCGTGTGACGCTGATGGTGCTGGCGCTGGTGTCGGTGACGGCCTTCAACTTGGTGCACGTCTTGGGCACCATTGGCTGGCATTTCTCGTGACAGTTGTAACCACAGTCCACACAGTGAGTGCCTGATACAGAAGGTCCCAGTACAGACTGTTTCATGAGGAAGTCTTTTCGCCAGAATATAAGCTGGGTTTTTTTTGTTGGTTTGTCATTTTTATGTTGTTTCCATAGTAATGGAAACAACATAATAGGACGGGCTAAAATTTCCACGTTCATAGGCAAGCATCTGTGGTACAAACGCACGTCACTGCCGATCTCCCGCAGAGACGATTATGCAAGTGTAACTCTGACAATGACGTAAGAAAACCTGCGTCATCGATGCTGGCATGTATGCTGTTCCGAACGCGCTTCTTCTCCTCACTGAGTGCCGTCTGTATGGATGTGTGTGTGTGTGTGTGTGTGTGTGTGTGTGTGTGTGAATTGTGTCCGGGCCCGTTTCTTCGAAAATACTCAACCGAATGGCTTCAAATTTGGGGTATCCAAATTTATCAAAATGTTACATTAGACGATTCAAGCGTGTGATGATTGCTTAAGTGATTTGGGAGTTATCGCCCTTTTGAGACAAGTTGGTTGTCTTTCGTGTACAGGCGTAATATTTATTTAAATCACTCAATTTTTTGGCAGTAGATAGCTTGAATACGGACTCTGAATTGACTCACTACTAGAAAATGGTCGCTCTTATAGTTTTCATGTAAACCGAGCCTGAGTTGACATTGCATGTGAACCCAGTTCAGATGCCTATTTCTCCGAAAATACTGAACCGATCGATTTCAAATTTGGGGTTTCTAAATGAATCAAGATTGTTGAATAGAAGGCCCGATCCAGGTACGATTGCACACATGATTTGCGAGTTATCGCCCTTTTCAGAATAAGTGGCTTTCTGGCGTTTAAAGGCGTAATATTTACCTAAACCACTCCATTTTTTGGACATAGATAGCATGAATACGGACTCTCAACTAAGTGAAGTTTGGAGGTTGTCGCTTTTATACTTTTGGCGTAAGCCGTACCTGATGAAAGTGCTGGTGAACACACTTTAGATCTCAAAATCGCTCCTACTATACATAGATAATGAGCCTGGGGTGCCATAAAAAATATACAAAAAAATTAGAAAAATTCACTGCAGCCGTTATCGTCAGTTGACTCGAAAATTTGTACTCACAGCACATTTCCTCTGCAAGCCACACGCCTCACAAACATCGAAGAAGAGACGCACGCGCACTGACGTAAAGTAAGTGCGTCATGTTTGATTGACGTGATGCTGTTTTTTCTTGGGGGTGTCTCGCCACTTTCTTTCGGAATTCCTCTGTTTGGAGACGTGGTGTTGTATTTTACTTATGCTATGTCGCCATCATCGTGCACTCGCAGAGATGATACGGGATACAACAGACTACAACTCCAATACTTTATGAACAGAATATGCGCGGAGAACAAATTCATGAAAGAAGAAGAATCCAGAACGCTGTGCAGGGGGGCTGCTTACGTCAGATCTAGAACATTCCTCAACTTACTGGAAGGCTCGAAATCTCTCCAAGGTGACGTAATCTACTGACGTTACTGCACCAGCATGTTCTGGGATGGTCTAGAAATTATTTTGCATCGAAATGCAGTATCTTTTCGCAAGAGTCTCTACAACTTGACACGTGGAAAGCGGGAATTTCAGTGGGTTTCGTTTTTGCCACTGACTCACACTCAGAAGCATAATGCAAAGATCTTGGAAACATAAAGATAGTTCACTTACCTCCCTTTGAGGGACAACGCGTAAGAGTTGTCTGCGCGCATTAGCGCGCATCCCGCAGATCTACGCAGTTGTTTGACCCAACCCTACACTAGCCGCCGTAAAACATTTTAAGAAAATAAACAAAAACGAAGATGTCAGCGACTGCCAGGTGGTCTCCCCCCATATATTTCGCATGTGTTTTAGGCCTATGGAAAACATAAGTACTCTCAAAGTTCCGGAGGACGAAAGAAAGATCTAGTTTGGCTTTCACTGCTGTACGTAGGCTACGCAGTGCATTTCGTTCGATGTGTTCAAGTAAAACTAGTACAGAACACAGAAAGATCGAATGTGCGAGAGATCCAAAGATGGACGCATCCGCTGAATACTTCCTGCTAACTCAGCATTAATCATATCTGCGACCGACGATCCAGCAGATTCTATGTTGTGATATGGTTTTACAATGGTTAGAACGAAGTTCAGCCGGATGATTTTGTTCTCTCTGTGTGTGTGTGTGTGTGTGTGTGTGTGTGTGTGTGTGTGTGTGTTCTGAATTTAGATGCAGGTAGACGCTAGCACAATTTAAGTCACCGTGATTTGTAAAGTTGTCAGGGAAAAAAATTACGCTGTATCTGCGTCAGCCGCGTGTGTTTACTGTTAGTTTACACTGCATGCACACGTACCACTTGAGGTCTTTTTTTTTTTTCTTTTTTTTTTTTGGACAAGAAAGCGAAAAAAAAATGTTTGTTTTTCAACAGGAATACCAAAAGAAGTATTTCCCCGTTTATATTTGTCTGTTATTTGAACAATTCGGCGCAGAACACAATTGCATGCTTTTGTGATCGCTTTCCACTTTCCGCCATGCTGTCACTATAGGGGCCAGATCTAGGATGCGCGCTAATGCGGGCAGACAACTCTTCGCGTTGTCCCGCTATATGTCTCTCTTACGACACTCTCTGGAGCACAGTCTTTCAGTGGAAAGTACCTCTGTGCACAGTGGGGAAATGGCGCTCACTGCGCTACCGTGACGGGCCTAAATTGTCTCGGTGCTCTCAAACACAAGGTCGCGCACTATGTCATCCTTGACCAGCTTTGAACCCAGAGGGATCCTCAGTGGCGCAAGTGATTAGCAGGCTGTCTTCAGAGTGAAAGTAGGCGTGTTTCTGAATCAGAGACATACATAACCTGTCTCTGTCTGAATGGACAGATCTATTATTACATTCAGTCCTAGAGCACGGGTGTGTATGCTTTTGTAATCGTCTCTTATTCCACCACAAGGCAGGTACGTGATCGTCTGCACCGTGCAATAATACTTGCCTGTAGAGTGCAACACCCTTGCCTGTCAGAGTGCAACACCCTTGCCGTTTACTCACATCCTGTTGGATCAGTCTACCACGTAAACAGTGCCATCAAAGCGCAACAATAATTGTCCGCTGGCAAAGATTTTGCCCAAACGAAAAGTGGTCGGATATTCAAGACTTCGTTTCAAATCGAATCATATGACACACAAGTCTCTGCTTTTCTAAAAAAAAAATTCGCCATTTTTAAAAATGGCGCTGGGTGTAAGCAGTCACATTTTCACGCCCCGCCGAAAAGGGACTGCACTCTGGAGTCTACTCTTACGAGGGCAGGAGTGACGCGTCTTTCTGATTCCAAGGTCTTTGCATAATGTGTGTGTGTGTGTGTGTGTGTGTGTAGGGGGAGGGGGGGGTGCGTGCGTGCGCGCGCAAGCGCGCGTCTAAGGCGAGAGAGAGAGAGAGAGGGTCTCTTCTCCGATACCAGTAAGCAATCGTCTGTCAGTCAGGTCTGCGGGAAGTAACTCTGTCAAAGGGGAACGACTTTATTACAAGAATTCATTCACCCATGTAGAACCTCGCATACGCCAACAAGTTGTGACGTCAACCAGCTAGGCGAGCTCACACGACCTCATGTGTTTGGGTTTTTGCAAGTGCATAGAGGCACGATAAGGGTTTTCAGTACTTTCTTTATGTCAGCATGCTTGATGTCAGAGAGCTTGCGTTCCGGCGTGTGCGCGCGGGCTGCATACATGACACAACGACTACGACTGTGACTACAGCAGGTCATTGAATGGAAACAACATATTGGGCTGGTGGCCATCTTGTTTTGTTTAGTTTTGCATCCCAGTCACCCATCTTTCAACACATACGTAATACTTAGACCCGCCCCCCCTTCCCCCCCCCCCCCCCAAGACCCAATCCCCCACTCATCCCAGAGATACTAGAAATGCGTACAATGTGCATCGAAGGCCAAGCTCTCTAACCTGTCTTGGAGAACCCCCACAGCAGCTGCTGGCAGAAGTCGCAGTACGTGGGCGTGGTGTACGTGTGCCGCTCAAATCTGTGCGGGTGGGAGAACATCCTGGCCGCCTCCCCGAGCATCTTGCCTCTCACCAGAATCTCCAGCGTCGACCGCTTGTGGATGGAGCGGCCGTGGGAGCGTACGATCTGCGTGCTGTACGAGGGCTGGCGGTGGACGGCCTCCCTGCCCGGCGGACACTCCAGCTTGTCCCACTGGATCTTCCACTTCTGGGGCAGGTGGCCCAGCTCCGACTCCAGCCGCTGGATCTCCTGATCATAAGTCAACAGCACTGGCTATTTGGTATAGGTACTTTCTTGTCTCATTACTGTTGTGAGGGAAATAAGGATCCCTACCTCCCCTAGGCAAGCATGTCGCCACCCTACTCCTTCCCCTATCATATAGGGTGGGTACTTGTTTTCTTATTCCATAGTCCCTCCAAAATGGAATAGGACCTTTAACTTGCACGCGTAACTCGCGTTTTGCATGGATATGCACACAAAGGCGAGACAGGTCTAGTGAACGAGCCTGTTTGACTCGATTTGCCAAGGTAAAATTCCCTAGCTGACAAATTCCTCTCTCCAGGCAAAAAGGCTCTCAAATACATTTAAAAAACTACCTGTTCCACATCTTTTACTGCTGCCTGGAGGCACAAGGTAAAATTTTTGCTTGACAGAAATAACAGCTTTCAAAACAAGCTCTTTCACAATAACTCATATAGTACAGTACATGTAATTCCATATGAGAAATGAAAACCGCAAGTATAAGGCTTTGTGCTGGTTTTAAACGCTTCAAGTGTGCTACACTTGATGCATTAAAATCAAACTGACCCTGAACTGGTGCCTGAAATAATCTGGCTGCTGCAGAGTGATGTTGTCGTAGCAGCTATTGATGATGACGCGACGTCCGTCAGCAGTTGCCGCGGCAGAGTCGGGAAGCATGTCGGTGTTCTGTCTGAGTTCGCTCTCGGCCAACTCCACGTCATACGACGGCCCATGAGCCAGGTCCTCTGTCAGGTAGTAATCCCATACCTCCAGGCTGGAAATGTTGGAGTAGGGCCGCAACACCTGGACATCAGCAAAGTAACATCAATGCCTGGACATGGGAAAATACCGTCAAGAACAATGTCTGGACGCCAAAAAAATAAAATCAACGCCTAGACTGAGGAAAATAACATCAACAATGTCTGGACGCCAGGAAAATAACATCAACGCCTAGACTGTGGAAAATAACATCAACAACAATGTCTGCACACCAGGAAAATAACATCAACACCTGGACACTGGGGAAAATAACATCAACAACAAAGTCTGGACAACAGGAAAATATCAACACCTGGACACTGGGCAAAATACCATCAACAACATCTGGACACCAGGAAAATACATGTACCATCAACAACAATGTCTGGACACCAGGAAAATACCATCAACAACAATGTCTGGACACCAGGAAAATAACATCAATGCCTGGACACTGGGCAAAATACCATCAACAATGTCTGGACACCAGGAAAATACCATCAACATCAATTTCTGGACACCAGGAAAATAACATCAATGCCTAGACACTAGGAAAATACCATCAACAACAATGCATGGACAGTGGAAAAAGGCCTACAGCAGCTGAATAAATACCTGGTATCAGTATCAACACATTAGGAGCAGGAAATTAGTCTCAGCAACAATTCCTGAACAGACTGTAGCCAGCAGAGTTTCACATGAAGAGACAATACTGGTATCATGTCATCTGGTAAAACCGTTGGAGAATAATTCTACTGATTAATTTACATGGATATTTCAATTCTGTAAAACTGGGTGACTTGGGTGGTTCAACTATATGAGCGTCGCACCTGAAGGTAGATTGTTGTCGAATCTGAATTGGGTCAAAATTTCACACTTTTCTAGTCCGTCCCCACCCCCACTTATTTTTGTAAAATCACCAAGCATTGACAGTCTAGCTCTCCACCAGCTTAGTTATCACGGCTCCAAATGATGAGAAAAAAACAAAACAAAAATATTTCACTTACGGGCTCTTGGTCATGAGGGCTGTAGAGAAAATTCTGGAAGATGGCTGATTTGCGGTGATGTTTGTCAATGTAGTCCCATAGACTTGCAGCTGACCCCGTCCCCGCTGACGGTCCGTGCTTGGGAGAGAAGCCTTGACCTTCGCTGACCTCTTCCACCGTGACGCCCCCTGACCTTCGCTCTTCCAGCAGCCAGCCGGCCTCCACACGCTCAAACTCGTTGTCCAGCATGAACGTCCGGAATCGGTTCGAGACGTAGTGGTAGGCCAGGAATTCCAAGAAGTACAGGTTGAACTCGAATGACAGAGGGAACTGACGATGTATCTGTTGGGAAAACCAGTCAATGAAGGTCATTTGATTCCCCACGAGTGAGTGAGTGTGTGTGTGTGTATGGGTGGGTGTGTATGTAGGTCAGTGTATTGCGTGTGTTGTTGTTGTTGTTGCTCGTTTTGTTATTGGGTTTGTGGTTGTCTTTTTACACCTTGTTGAATTCCCTGCTATGAGATGATAAATAGTATGAATAAATAAATACATAAATTGTATGTTATGAGAATTAATAATATATAAATGCTTCGTATGATGCTGCACATAATGTGTTTGTAGCTAAATATTTGTGTAGAGGCTTGCTGCCCGTTTCTGAGCGAGTGTGTGTGTTTTTTTTGGGGTTTTTTTTTTGCTGCCCCAACTCTTTTTGCCAGCTCCAGTGGTGTTCCTCCCAGGTCATGGGTGGAATCCACGGAGGGCTGGAAGGCTGGGGCAATTTTTATTATGCATGATGATGGAGATGAGGATGATGATAAGATGATGCTATGGAGGTCCATGTGGTTTGGGACTGCGGGACAGGGCCGCATTCCTCACTTCCTGTCATAAATATCCCGGCGTTCACCAGGCCCGGGAACTACGGCACCTGCGGTGCCGACCGTGTAATCATCCACATCATAAGACGTGTCATACCAAGGGAAGCACCCCCAAAGTCGCACCCGTGAAGTGGGTGAATCTCGGCTGTGTGGCAACAGCCTTCCCATTGGGCCCATAGCACACCCGCTCTGGGTAGGAGCCGACCTAGGTAGGAAAAATCCCGCTTGTCTCGGCTGGGATTCGAACCCGGGTCTCCCGGTCCATGGTCCAAAGTGCTAACCACTACACTACGGGGGCCGGTCGAGTGTGTGTGTGTTGATTGTCAAACACCCTGAGCTCCCACGGGACGGAGGGCGTCCCTTAAATGCCCATCTTGTCATGATGTTATCGCTGACCTCCAATTCCTTACCAGAAGATATGAAACAACTACTGATGTGACCAATGTCTTGAAGCCTGGGAAGGTCAGAGCACCCCCCCCCCCCCCCCCAAAAAAAAAAAAAAAAGTGACCATTTTTGTTTCTGTTGGCCTTATCCTCACCTGGTGTACAATATCCAAGAACTGCAGGAAGACCGGTGCGAAGCCGCTGGCCTGGTTCGCTGCGGTCTGGTTGGAGCGGTGCGTGAAGCGATGTCCAAACGCCAGCCACTCCTTCTCAACCAGCGCCTTGAAGCCCTCGATGGTGCGGTAGTACGGGTCCAACATCACTTCAGCCGTGCAGACAACCTGCATGCACACCATTTCATTATCTATGGTTAGATGTCAACAATGTTTATGCAAGACTATTTTGCTAATGGTGACACAATTTAAAAAAAAAAAAACTTTAAAGTAAAACTAATCACAAAAAAACCTAATAAAGGGAGGTGGGACGGCATCTCTGATCTCGCAATCATCAGCATCACTAAAAAGACAAATCTTCATCAAGGGAGAGCACTCTCGGTCTTGAGACACATTGTGCTATACATGTGGCATTGCATGTGCTCTAAGTGGTTACCCCACAATCCGGAACTTGTTGCTTGCTAACTTTGCCAATCCAGAAAACTTAATTTTCTAAAGTTATCATTCCAGAAATCCAGAGTGTTCTGAAAAACTGGCACCCATGTTGATTAATTGTCACTGAACTGTATGTCATCACCTTGTTCATCCTTCATTGCCATCATCATGCACCACACATACATGACTCATCTGTTTTCCATAATGGTGATAACTATGTTTGCCTAGGTTCACGCAGCTCAAGGATGCGCGCACACGTGTGTGTGTGTGTGTGTATCTGTGTGTGTGTGTGTGTGTGTGTGTGTGTGTGTGTGTGCGCGCATAGTTCAGTATACGTATATGTGCCATCCACATGCTAATCAACTGCATGACCTACACCTACAGGTGATTCACAAGGACAGCTACGCAAGTTGGTGGCAGCCAAAATATTCTGGATCAATAAATAAAAAAAATTTATGACATGACAAGAAAGTGACCTGCGTGGTGATGTCCCAGCCGTCCTCCAGACAGACCATGACCGACGCTCCCTGCACATCCAGCAAGTCAACCACCGCCCCCGCCAACTGCAGTACGTTCTGAAGCTGTCAACACAAACATACACTCACATTAACAGTATCCAGGGTAACAGACACAAACACGCCTCTCTCTCTCTCTCTCTCATCTGTTTCATCCCTCCCCCTCTCTGCACACAAAAAAATCAAGTTGAGTCACCAACTATCCCGGTGATCAAACTCTCAAGAATCGACAAGACCACATATGACAAGTTCTGAGTGACAAGACACCCTGAGCTCCTGCCGGAGGGATGGCATTCCTTAAATACCCATCTTATTATGAATCATGATGTTACCTATGACAAGTTCTGATGAACATTTTCAAATTTCATTCATTCATATCATCTACCAAAAAAAATGATAATAATAATAAATAAATACATAAATAAAAACAACAAAAACAACAACAATATAAACAAAACAAACCCTCAAACATTGATCTGGGTCCTAGTGCATTAACTGGCAAAGGTTGATCAGAACTAAAAACAAAGTTTACCTTAACCCTGGGTCTTTCTGAGTTGATTTTGTCTTATGCTGAAAAAGCCATTGAGGTAGTCCGGAATATTCCGTTCTCAGCAAGACCAGGGTTAAACATTAGCAAATATTACACAAAGGTCACAGACCTATTAATGAAAATATGCATTATTAGGTCTGTGACCTGTGTGTAATATTTGCTAATGTTTAACCCTGGGTCTTCCGGAGTTAATTTGTCTTATACTGAAAAAGCCATTGAGGTAGCCCGGAATATTCCGTTCTCAGCAAGACCAGGGTTAAACATTAGCAAATATTACACACAGGTCACAGACCTATTAATGAAAATATGCATTATTAGGTCTGTGACCTGTGTGTAATATTTGCTAATGTTTAACCCTGGGTCTTCCGGAGTTAATTTGTCTTATACTGAAAAAGCCATTGAGGTAGCCCGGAATATTCCGTTCTCAGCAAGACCAGGGTTAAACATTAGCAAATATTACACAAAGGTTACAGACCTATTAATGAAAATATGCATTATTAGGTCTGTGACCTGTGTGTAATATTTGCTAATGTTTAACCCTGGGTCTTCCGGAGTTAATTTGTCTTATACTGAAAAAGCCATTGAGGTAGCCCGGAATATTCCGTTCTCAGCAAGACCAGGGTTAAACATTAGCAAATATTACACACAGGTCACAGACCTAATAATGCATATTTTCACCCAAGATGAAGCAAGCGATGGGAACCACAAAGTGGTCACTAGCAAGCGCAGCCCTCCTGGGGTGGAAAAACAACAACATACAAACCTGTGGAAGCCACTCGGACTCTTCAATGGCCTTCAGGAAGCCCTGCTCCGAGTTCGTGGGCGGACGGCTCGGGACGCAGGCGCGCATCAGCTTCTTGAAACTTGCCTTGATGTGCCGCACCTCGTAGAAATCCACAGGAATGAAGTCGCACTTTGGGAATGCATCAACCTTGACATTCTGTTGACAGAGGATGGGAAGAGACTCAAGTCACAGCAAATGAGAACAAGGGCATTTTGAAAATCTTGACGCAGGCTGATTCACAATCTTTTATATGCACCATTTCTGGGATTACCAGGCTTTCTGTAATGAGACTTCTGTGTTTTAACAGTTTTGTTTTTTTATTACTCTTTTTTTCAGTATATATACATACACAAATACATACAGGTGCAGGCACAGGATCAAGACATAGTCTGACACATGGGCATGCACTTAAACAGACATTGATTGCATGGCGACCATTGTGTGTACATACCTTCATAAACACATACATACCTACATACATAATACAAACATACATACAATAGAAACCACATACATATGTGTGGGCAAAAACAGTTATCATCGCAACGTCACTCTAACAGATTTTATAATTAATGGCCAGATTGCTAAGTGTTCTAGGAGCTTTAGTTCGTGGAGGACCGAAAGGCTGGGTGTACAGTTTGAACAGTTGTGCTTGTGACTAAACCTGTACACTCAAAGTAGTCTTAAAGATTAGTAAAGCTCAAAATGCAACACACGGATGTTTGATGACTGTGCTAAGGTGAAAGGCTGTTTGTCTCCTGATCAAACTGACCGTACTGACCAGTAATACTTAGTCAATATCATAAATAAAGCACACACACACACACACACACACACACACACACACACACACAGACAGACACACACACTCAGACACAGACACACACTCACACACAGACACACACTCAAACACAGACACAGACACACACACACACACTCAAACACAGACACACACGCACACACACACACACTCAAACACAGAGACACACACACACACACACACACACTCAAACACAGACACACACACACACACACACACTCAAACACAGACACACACACACTCAAACACAGACACACACACACACACACACACGCACACCATGTTTTCCACCATAACATATTTAGGATCATAGTCAAACAGGCGAAATGATCAGAAATGCAATACCGATCTTCTAGGGCGTTGTGCATCGTAGGAGAAATCCATGAATTCAAACATAACCCTTCCAAAACAGCTACCAGAACTGTACCTTCATCTGGTTCTTCTCCCCCAGGATGTAGAGCGCAACTCGCTGCAAACCACGCACTGAGTTGTTGATCATGTCTCCCCGAGGGTCCAGGCTGCCATTTTGACGAGGTCTCTCCAAATTTGGGGACAATCGCCCTTTGTCTCGCAGACTACCGATCCGATTCAACGCTGCGACAAAAAAGAAAAAGACAAATCAGTCACATCCAAGCACACTGACACTCCTTTGAACAATACATACATACTTCACTGATGCTACTAGGATCATGCAAGGGTGATCTGATCATGGAGATATGCTTGAACATGTCTGAGGCAGCTCTTACAGGTGATTAAAAAACCAACAAAAAAACGAACATACACAGAAAATGTGTGTGTTTCTGCTGAGGAGCTGATACTTTAAAAAAAAAAAAAACAACCATGATAAAATTGCTATCACCAAAACGAACAGAACACCTGACAGAGGACACGAACTGACCAAAAGTATTCAATAAACATAAAAAACAAAAGAAGCCACGTTTAACATGTCACAACACCCACAACTAAAAATAAACATAAACGCAATTCTATAAATCTGAGAAAACTGGAAAAAAAGTTGATTTTATACTTGCCGAGAATATAAAATTTCAATTTGTTTTCCTTCAATTATGACTGTAGGTAGCTGACAAAATACTTTTTATAAATGATCATGCAACTTCACAAAGATGACAATATTTAACTAAGCTAGCACAATACCACACAAAGAACACATCTGCCACTGTTTCCAGGCTTTGAACCTGCTGACAAACATTCACATTTTGTTGCCACACTTTACGTTAAAATAGGCTTGAGACGCTGAAATGAGAAGCCGTGAACGGTAACCAGATGCGATTAGTATCACGGGAGCACCCAGAAAGATTGAAGATCAGGCCAGTTACAACACCACAGACTGACAGTCATCAAGACAAGACTGGAAGATCTTCAGGCAGAATTTAGCAGGAACACATACGCATCTTCAATCGAGCACTGTGGAGACAGAGTTGATTCTTCGGTTATCGCAGAATTTCCAGGAAGAATATGCAGGCAGTGTTAGTATTTAGAGACGCAGGGTACATGTCCAAAAATTAATGTAGATTGTGGCTTCATCTTTGACTGTTTCTAACCTCTGCAGATTTTGATTTCCTACCTCAAAAGTGACAACTGCCCTAAGGCAGCTGCACGTCTCACAGAAAGTTTAATCTTGTGGATTACTGGTTATGATCTGAAAGTTATCTCCTTTCAAAATGTTTTTATGCCCCTTTAATAATAATAATAATAATAATAATCTGAGAATTGTATGGGTGCTTCTATCCAATGTCTTGGCTAAATTGCTGTGAACTAAACCCAGCACGCAGCACATGTGAATCACATGCATTCTCTCAAACACTGGACATGAACACATTAAAATCACATGGTGCAAAGGGTCAGCTCAGCCAGTGAAGTTTCCGAATTTAAAATTGCACTTATTTAAGAAATGCCCCCCCCCCCTTTTTATTTTTATTTGTGGGCTATTATATCCAAAGCTTCCATTTTACTATGGTGAATGCTAAAGGCACCAGAAACGTGAGCACCAGAGCATTCCATAGGTGACCTTCCCTCCTATGTACTAAATTGTTATTAAAATATGGCCACAAACATTTGATTTTATAGGGGCTTTTTCATATGGAATTATTTTTCAAATAACTAGATCTGAAACTGCACTTGATGAGATAATCAGATCTAACAGTCTGAATGACATAGTGGGAGAATTACTGTCGACCTCTAGAAATCATGAACTACATGATGACAAAAAATTATCCTGACGACAAAAAAAGGTAATGACAGCAAAATGGAGGGATAGGTAGGGCAGGTGGATGGGTGGAGAGGTGGGAAGGGCGATGGTGCAAAATTTTACTCATTTACAACAAAACCCGTGTAAAGAAATGTTGCTGATGACGCAAAAGAAATACTGCAACTGGATCAAAATCTGGTCTGACCAACTCATTTTGTTTTTTTCTTTTTAAATGCATTTGTATGCTTCCAAGAAATTGCCATTAGCTTCATGAAGCGTGTACTGTGTAAAGAGTGAACAAACACAACGGCCAGTGACACCATTCAGAGCAGTCACATTCACAAAGAAGCACACACATCAGTCATCCATGAGACAGAAAAAAAGGAAAATACACATTCCCGATGACATTTAAAAGAAAAAAAAACAAATCCACATCAACAACAACCTGGCTACCGCAACCACAAAACACAAAACAGGCTGCGTCGGCTCCCATGCACGAAGAGACGTATTAGCTAGGAAACAGGAAAAGAATGCAGGCAAAACACTCATTCCATCTATGCACAAATTCTGCAGACAACGGTGAGCTCAGAATGAGTTTAAATGTGCTGCAGGGTGCTGGCCAAACAGTGAGCAAATCTGGTTCACTGCAGATGTCAGCTACATCATTATTATTTTTGAATGTATGTACTGTAACCTAAAAACTAAAGGAAAAATCTTGGAATTACTTCACATCCCCCCTCCTTCCCCCCTCTTCTGCATCCTCCGAAGGTGTAGCAACAATTACCATTTAACCTTATTGCGTGGAGAGCCGCTACAAACTTACATCCCCTCCCCCCCCCAAAAAAAAAAATTATAAAAATAAATAAATAAATGAAATGAAATAAATAAAATAAAAAGAAGAGAAAAAAAGAAAAAGCCAAGTTGCTGAAATTGATACTGCAACTGAGATCTTCATTCTTTTTAAAAATACTCATTATTATTATTATTATTATTAAAATAAATAAATTTAAAAAAAAACACCCAATGTTGTCCAAACTCAGAAATGCCAAGATGAACTGATGAAGGTACATGTAACATAAAACACTAACTACATATACCATGAGCGTATGTTTATTTACTGCAAATAAACTGTGTCCCAAGTTTCTTTGTTTGTTTGTTACTGTATTTAACTGCCAGATTTGCTCTATGAAGCTATCAAAGGGCCATTCAGACACAAACTGAGCTCAGATGATTCTCAAAAAAAAAAACAAAAAAAAAGTTAAATACTTTGCCACCCTCGTCGATTCCGCCGTGGCATGGTCAGAACTGCAAAGCCAACAGAAAGTGACGTTCAGTGAGAGGAAGAATAAGACAAAAGAAAAGAGCTGAAATCACGAGTGCACCAGAAATGAGGGTAAACACTGGTACACATACAGAACCATGCTTGCAACCGATGAAAATTTCCGCAGCTTATTTCAATGAAAATGCAAGGGCCAGAGATTTTGAGTAGAGCGGTCTGAAAATGTCCTTGCAAACAGGTAGAGTTGTTTTACTTGCAGTTTACCTGAAGTGGACATAGAACGCAACCCTGCAATAATGTTGACAGTTTACTTTTCAAGTAAGAGTGCGTGTGCGTACGTGCGTGTGTGCACACACACACGTGTGTGTGGGTGTGTGTGGGGGGGGGGGGGGGGGGGTGTGCGTGCATGTGTGTGCGTGCGTGCTTGCATGAGTGTGGGTGTGTGTGGAGGTGGACGTATCTGGAGTGATTTGAGTAAATGTAAATCACAGAACAAATTGCAGGACCCCCCCCCCCCCCCCCCATTTTATTTTATTTATTCATTTTTTTTTTTTTTGCTTTTTTTTTTTTGCAGCTGTCTCTGCCACACTTTTCAACTCTGCAGCATCTAGGCTGACCAATGTGTGAATACCGCAGTAGACAGCACACACTTTTGCCCCAAAGCGTGTAAGAACTTGCTAGATATAGGCTTGACAGGACCTGGCACCCCAAGCCAGCGAGGACAGTTTTGCCAGGCATAAAGTCAAGTTTATCAGAAAGGTTCCCACTGCCAAATCATTCACATCATTCCACAGGAAAAAAAAACGCCTAATACCACACCACTGAACTCCAACTCTGTAACACTCTTGTAAAACGAAGGAACATATGTACACATCCAGAAATTTCAAACACAAGCAACAGAAAAAAAAAGCTGCGGCTCAAAGAATACGGAAATACACAATGTAAATTTTTTTCCAACTGGCCAATACAGCCAGTCCACACTAGGCTAACCAAACCACCCTCCAAATGAAGGAAGCATCCAAAATACTGAGCACAGTTCTCGCTGTTTCTGAGCGAGACGTGCACGGTATTATGTAGTACATGTACATCATCACGATACAAGAACAAGTAACAAAACAACTGACATGAACAACCAAACCAATAACGACAACAGCAAAATGGTAAATGACAAAATAATCTTTGTAAATGTAAGCTAATGAGGAATGAAATATTGTACATGTATATGAATGATTAAACTTGCAAAGTCTATGAGTTATATGATAATATGTAGACAGTGTGTTACATGATGTGTTAAAGTGATGGTCAAGATTACCATGCAACAGTGGCAAAACCAATACAGTTAGTATTTATACGTAATCAAACTACATGTACCGTCAAATAGATCTACTGAAACTTACGTAAGCATTTTAAAAAGCTGGATTATTCAGTATTCACATTAGCGGTTGTAAGAAATTTCACTACACAGAAATCAGCTGGAGTGTTATGAACCATAAGCTGGACCAGTCACCACAAAAGCAAACTGCAAGCAGAGGTGCGATTACCCAACGGAAACAGAAACCCCTACCAGCAAATTAAATACAAGCTGAGAAGCCATTACAACATGTACAAAGATGAGAGTATGAAACCCTGAAGCCAAACTACTACAACTACAACTATTCTACATCTATCATACTATCAAGACGATGTATTGGTGCAGCTGTACAGAGAGGCCTGTGCGGCTACAAACTATCTTCAGTTATCGCCACCTTGGGGACTTAACAAGAAGGGTCCTTCAGCCTGGAATTCTCTCCCTCATTCTCCCTGCCAGTCACTCTCCGTTGAAGCCTTCACGGAAAACCTACAAACCCATCTGTTTTCATCGCTGAACACTGTTTAACTGTTTGCATCCTGCGACGTGTCTCTCTCCAAGTTGGGGAGCCTGGACAGCCGAATGGTAGAGCGTTTAACTTTCAATGCTTGGGTCATGAGTTCGAATCCTGGCTGGGGCCACATATTTGTGATGGCCTTTTCCTCGTTGCCCCATCTCTGATACGTATCACCCCCACGTGGCGGAAAATAACGTTAAACTCCCGAACACCCACCCACCCTCTCTCCGTGTGTGTGTGTGTGTCGTGCCTAGTCCCTGACCTCATGGTATATTTTTGCATATACATAATTATATTTCTCCCTATTCACTTCTTATTTTATGTTAAGCGCTTAGCATTTTTATTTATTGACAGGATATAGCGCTTACAAGTTTGTTATTATTGTCATTATTACGCATGAATTTTCCCTGACCAAGCGTGAACCAAATCTCTGTGCCAAGGTGTATCGGCTTCGGCTCACATGATCCCCACAAAGAACATTCCCTGAGGTATGTGCACCAGAGGTCTGGTGCTAACACTACGTTCATGGTACATGTACCTGGTACTCTTGTGGGTTGCAGTATGCATGTGTCATTATACAGTTACAATGTACTTGACGTGTTCTTGTTTTGCTCTTTCGTGAAATCATTTATTTTCACATGTATTTATTTTTGGGGTGTTGTTGGTACGGAGGGGGGGGGGGGGGGGGGGGGGGGGGGGAGGGGGGGGAGGTGTGTCAGTATGTGTGTGAGGGTGGGTGCTTCGGGGGGATGGGGGGGGGGGGGGGCCCTGATTTGCTTCCATACTGCTTGTGATTACCAAAGCCCTTTAGACTGCCTGTGAATGCGATCTATATGCACTACTATTAACGACAAGACGTTATATCATGCTAAATCTGGTATAACTGCCCTCAGTTTTCTCCACAAAAAGTTGGTCAGTGTTAATACAGAGTGTTTGTACACTGAGAATACATCGAGCACAGACTGGCAAAGTTAAAATTCCTCCGTATGGCACACAAGAACTGTTAAAATTTACTTCAGAAGAGAACCAGTTTTCAAGATGACAGTTATGATGACTTGAGCCCACAACTCTCTACAGTTCTGGAATACATATCGAGGTTTCAGGACCCTGGAGACACCCTCATTTTCTGGATATACAGATGTTGCCTGTGCATTAGAGGTCTGCTGAGTCTACCAAATTCATCAAAGTGGATTGGTCACTTAAGTAGCAGTGACGATTTTAAATGCAGTAGAATTACTAACGGGAACAGAAAAACATGATTGGGTGTGGTGAAATTTGAATCACAAAATTTTATTTCAGACATTCTAACATTCATGCTTTAACCCTGGTGGTGCTGACAACAGAATATGCTGGACTACCTCTATGGCTTTTTCAGCATAAGACAAATTAACTCAGCATGACCACGTGTGAAAAATATCTCTAAAATCTGCTAGCTTGTGACTGGGAGTGATTTTGTGTAAATGCAGTTTGTCCAAACTAAAAGCTTCTATTATACATTTGTGCGGGATGATTTTCACATAACCTGTTACATCCATTACTTGGTGTGGGAAGGGAGAGATATGCAAGACCTCCACATTACGACATCACCATAAAAAAAACACAAAGTGTCGGGTATAATGAAGATAACTGTCATTTTTTACGCTCAGCAGACCTTTAACACAGAAGGGGGCTACACATGGCTACAGGGAGCTTAAATGTGACAACCTACACGCAGGTTTGTGTCGGCCTTTGCCCATGCTAGCGCGCAGCCGGTGCACGGTGCGGGATACGGACTGCACCACCGCGCTGTGGCCAAGCCCGTGGTGGTGGTGCAGATCTGAGCCCGAGCCTAGAGACCGCTGACTGAGCTCCCCTGTGGCAGCCAAGTTGTCAAACCATGCAGCGTACATCAGAGCAAATCGAACAATTTTAAAGATGAAAACAAACCAGACGAAAAAGTCAACAGCAGCTAATAAACAAATGGCAAATTCGGTACTCTGGACTCAGCTACGTACATGTATTACGGAATTAGTTACATCTACTGCTCACAAAAATACTCAACATATCAAATCGTTCACAGTTTTTAGTTCAAAATATAGCAAAGGAAAAAAAGGTTTAGTGTCTGGACTGTTTGAAAAAAACAAACAAAAAAAAAAACCAGAAAAGCATGGCTATCAGTCAAGACTAGGTAAACTTAAAGCAAGCTTCAGACACAAGGGAATTGTATCCAGTTATGCAAACCTATCAAATTAGTTCCTACATGCTTTAGACAAGTCTTCAAAATGCACTATTCTGAAGTCCACAGCAGCTCAGAAACAAATAGCAAATACTCTATGTACTTTCACATTATGCACTTATTAACCACTCTATGTACTTTCACATTATGCACTTATTAACCACTCTATGTACTTTCACATTATGCACTTATTAACCACTCTATGTACTTTCACATTATGCACTTATTAACAGCAAACTTTCAAATCACAAAGTTCAGGGCCAGCTGCCGTAACACTGAATCAAAAAAGAAAAAAAAATAATTTGCAAGCGCATCACAAAACTGAAAAAACCCAAGCCAATCTGATGCTTCTAGACATGCAAAATAAAAGAAACACCTGAATTGAATAATTAATGAATCATGCAAATGACTCACTCTTGCTGACTACATTTTCAAAATGGTAGTATGGAAAAAATATGGCAATTAAGTCATGTTAGAGGCAAAGTGAATGAAAAGAATTGAAAATAAACAAAGTACACATGTACTATTCATGATGCAAAAACAAAAACAAAAATCCAAAAACCTAATATTTCTCCTCTAAAATCTGTTACAAAGATGCACACTTCATGACTGCATGATTACAAATTTTGATTTTCAAAAAGGAAATCTGTTCTTGAAAAATTCATATGAATTACTTTCACTGACTCCAGCACTCAGCTGAAAATTCTAACCTCCAACCCAAAACTGCCACTTCCAATTCTCAAATTCTACTGAACAATCAAAGGCTAACGTCAAAAGAAAGCACTTTGAAATTATCAGTTGTAAATCTACCGAGAGGAGTCAATAGAGAAAGGACACGGCAAAACCAACACTAGCCCAAAACAAAAGGAGAGTAAAATGTGTAAGAAATCACACAAAACCAATCACACTGTCAAGGTCTTATAGTCTTAAAATAGACACTTACAGGTGGGTTTGGTGTGGGAGATGACGCTCGTCCGCAATCCAGCGCCTGCGGTGGCCGTGGAGGCGGACGCTGGTGCCCCTGCGTATGCTGAGCTGCGCCTGAGTTGTTCGGGCGTGTCCGGGATGTGCAGCGGATCACCGAGCCCCACCATCATGAGAGAGTCGAGGGAGGTGAGCGAGTCGCTGCACTGCGCCGTGTAGGTATTGCGGTTGGAGATGGGAGTGGCCGCCACCAGCAGCAAGAAGTATTTTTCTTGCTCTATACTGGAGGATGCCTCTCCGCTTGATGCCCCTGTACAGTGCATCAAAGACAAACATGACTGCAGTGTTTCTGCCAGACATTTGGCAAAAACTATGAAAATTACCTGCATCCTGAACTGGAAATATCCGGCTCACAAAAATTCTGTAACAAATGCGACTGTGAACTGTGCAAATTTCTATGAACAGACCAGCCCAGTGAGTCGCTTTGCCTTAAACTAGACCCCGGGCAACTGGGACAATGCTTCACGCTGGTCAAATGTTTTAATCTTGATATAAACTCCTGTTTCAAAGAAAGGAGTTTAAGTGCATTCAATACAATATTTTCCACAACGTTGTTGTATGCTAGACAAGTGCATAGAGGCTTTAAGAACCTCAAGGACAGTACCTGTACCCGGATTGTGCCTCAGCATGCCCATTGGGCCACGCGAGTGGAATCCACTGGCACGGAGTAACAACGCTTTGGTGCGTGGATGCCGCCAGGTTATCACAGGAAATCTGAAGAGGGGGAAAAAAAAACATTCAAGAACAAACAAACACTGTATGTAAACAAACTGCAAGACAAACAGTCACAGGAATCACTGAGAAATAACCGGTGCAATCCGTGTGTGTGTGACTTGCATACAACGAACAAATAATCCTTGATCAATGCTATGTTAACTAAATTTTCAAATAAAATACAGTAGGTTAACAGGGCTTCACAAGTCCCACCCCCCCCCCCCCCCCCCCCCAGTCCATGCGGCAAAGACAAAGTCAAGGCAACTTACCTGTACTGTCTATGACACCTGGCAAACTTTCGTATACTTTCATCACTGACAGACTGCGGCACTGCCAACAGTGCTGGATAGCTGCAGGTGAGAAGATGAAAGGTAAGCTTTAGCACAAAAAGCCTTAAAGTGTCTATGTTCATACTGAGTTCTGAGGGGGGAAAAAAAACTGCTGCTTACAAACATCTATGGCTGTTTGCAAAATGTTCCTTTTGGCCATTGAGATCATTTTCGTGACTTTGCGGCTTCTAATCGTAGAGAAATACGACTTTCATGACTTTAAATATGACATGTCAATAAACCAAGCTGATAAAAATAGCCACCCAATCAGCACTGTCTAAATTGGTCTTCAACCAATAACGTCGTCTGCTCAGCAGGCAGTATGCTTCTACATAAGTAGGACAACATATACGCCAACCTGAGTCACCATCGTGGTTTTGGACACCATATTGTGTCCTAAGTGACTGATTCTGATGCACGGATTAAGCGCATACGATGAAAAGTTTTCCACGTCGTCGTTGTATCCTGACAAACGCATTCAGACTTTATTGAAAAACATAATGTAACTGCCTCTGTATCAGCAAAAACAGCTCACAACTAAAACATTGCCGATTACATTCATTCTAGTGAGACGTACCTCTCTAACCAATTTTACCACCCACACAAAAGAGCTTCATGATGTACCTCTCTTGACCGGTGGGGTGGTTGTGTTTGGGGTTTTAACACCCTTTTCAACACTTAGGGGTGGTATCAAAGATGAGGCAACAAAGGAAAAACCCACTGCAAACGTTTTTGGCTGCAAGCCGTGATTCAAACTCTTCATCAGAGTACTGAAAATCCAAGGTTCTACTGGGTGGACTATCAAAGCTTCCCATCTCTATTTGGCCATTTGCACTGAACATGCTAATTTCAGAGCTACTCACAAGTAAATGTTTTTAATTCCAATGGCCTTTGTGGGACTTTTCTGCTTTGAAAGATGCATGTGGGATTTTTACTGTGCATGCTTGATGGATGTATGCGATATGTGACAACAGTACCTGAGTCTGCATGTGAAGATACTGGAAATAATGCAAACATGTTTGAATCCTCATCAATCACGACACGGAAGCTATCACGCGGATGCACAACTCACCTGCGGCACGCTGAATAAGTAGAGTTGACGGTGGTCAGCCTGAATGGCTCAGTGCGCGAGCGTTGCCCTGCGGCAGAAAGACTACCTAGTCCTAGTCTCTCATAGTCCTGGTAGCTCGGACGCTCGATCAGCCGCTCGATGTTCTTGGGATCGCTGGAGAGGGAGGGGACGATCAAGTCTGTCTCATCCACAACTGAAAACAGAGAAACAAGTAACACTGCAATGACTGTTGTTGTTGTTGTTGTTGTTGTTGTTGTTGTTGTTGCAGATTAAATCCAACCTCATCGTACCTGAAATAATAATAATAATAATAATCGCATTAATAAGGCGCTTTATCCCAAATATTTTGGCTCAAAGCGCCGCGAGCTAAACCCAACACGCACGCTCACGTGAATCACACGCATTCTCTCACACACAGGACATAAACGTATTACAATCACGTGGTGCGAAGGGTCAGCTCAGCTATTTAAATTTCGGAATTTAGATATGCATTTATTTTTCAAACTTGGTGGGCTGAACATTTCCAAAGCAGGTATATAACTTCAAGGAAGCCCATTCATTCACCATATGATGCGACTACATGGGGACAGCATACTGGGACAGAATGAGCGATGTTATGCAGCACTGACTGCCAATAAGGGGACCATCTCAAAATGCATACACTGATGCAGGTATTCCCAATTCAATATGAATGCGTCACTGTAAAAGTTCAGTGTTATGCAAAATTCCTCCAATCAAAACACTTACCATACATACATGAGAAAATGCAAGGTTTACTCCCTCCGAGAAAGGGGGAGCGGGGATAGCCAAATGGTAGAGCGTTGGACTCTCAATACTCAGGTCGTGAGTTCGAATCCTGGCTGGGGTCAAATATTTGTGATGGCCTTTTTTTCGTCGCCCCATCTTTGATATCACCCGTACGTTAAACTCCTTAACACACACCCACCCACCCCTCAGAGAAAGTGCTCACCTTCAACCAAGGGCACAACATAAAAACCTACCAAATAGACATCTGGGGACACACACACACACACACACACACACACACACACACACACACACACACACACACACTCACACACACACACACACAGTTCGTACATAGAGTCACCTTGTTACACAAGCGAGTCAAAAATGGAACTTACTTGAAAGGTCATCAAACACCTCACTGGACGGACGGTCAGACTCGCTGTCGGACGATCGAGGCGAGGCGTTCCTCCTGGTCAATGGTGGTGTGGGGAGCACGTACTTCTGCTTCCGCTGCGACTGCTTGGGTCGGAATCCTGCCTTCTTGGCCGTCTTGAGCAGGGTGCGTTTTGCAAAGTGCCTGAGGAAGAAGCTTATATTTACACTACATTATTACCTTTTCAATACACTGTGTTCTTACCACTTGCACAGCAAAAAGGTATGTGCAGATGTACTCTGTAAGAACTCTGAGAGCAGAGTCCATACAGGTTCACAATCACAAAAATTCAAGACTTTTGCATGACTTTTTCAGGCCAACTCTCCTGTTTTCCATGACAACTTCCTCACCCTCTTTCACACTGACACACCCGAGGGTAGAAATTCTAAACTAATCCAGGTTATCGCAGCCAGCAAGACCAGTGTTAAGAGTTCGTTACTAGCCTCATGGGAAGGCAGTTTGTTGGTATTTTGGGCGATCTGTCCAGCAAGTAATCACCAAGCTGACTGTCTCATTGTCGAGCTCAAAATGACTTCCATAAAATTCCTAAATTCCACTTTTCATGACTCTTGAGATAATTTCATGACTTTTCCAGGCCTTGAAATGTTATTTTCAATTTCAATGACTTTTCCAGGATTCCATGACCTGTATGGACACTGTGAGAGGTAGCTGTAACTACCCTGAATTTCTCTCATTTGACTTGAGGAACAAGCTCTTGATTTTTCCTGACTCGTCTGGAACTTTTCAATTTTAGACATCCCAAACAATCTAAAAGAATTACTGTCTACGAGTTCATCAAAAAGTTAGGGTGATAATGGTATGAGTTTGAGTCGAGGCATCCTCAAGTACATGTACAACATTCAAGGAAACAAACAAATGTTGCCTGTTAGTGAGTATGGACTGAATAACCCAAGGCTTAACATCCAAGGGAACTGTAACAAGACAAATGACCTGGCTGACCACAGAAGTATAGGACTTTTGCCCTGAATATTATCCACTATAGCGCAAAAATGATAGAGCAACCATTTCAAATTGATTTGGTCTACAGCTGTTTTGTCATGGAAGTATCGTAACATCAAATCAACTATCTACAAATGCAGGCAGCCAACCTGAGTGATGCGTTCTTCTCCTTGTTCTTGATGAGGGGTGTCACCTGCTGGGAAGCATGGCCCGTGAAAGCGAAGGTGGAAAAAATGGACGGCGGATTGCGGACTTTGTGCATCAGCTTCCGAAGCGTTTCCACATTCTCTGACCCAACCTCTTCGTCGAACGCCACTTTCATCAGCTGAAATGTTTGATTTGAGAGATTAATGGTTTGGTAAGTCTGCAGCCATCTATAAACACGATCCAAATGTTTAGTTCACAGAAAAAAAATCTGTAAATTTTGTTACTGCCTCCGATAAAACTGATGTCGTCTCTCTCTCTCCCTCCTATTTGGCAAGCACAGTTTTACCGTCAGCAGATCTAAAGCACCTAGATCCGGTACAGCCTAGCGGATCTAGGGTCTGTGGCAGATCTGACAGATTTGAAGAGAGAAAGAAAGAAAAACACCCCAAAACACCACCACCACTAACAAAACACAAAACAGATACATGTATTTGGTGAAACAAGTATATGGGGTGGCTCCATCCTTCATCTTGAGGCACTTGAGGTTACGTCATTCATTCCGTGAACACTATTCCCCTTTGTTTTTGTTGTCATTTCCTGTCTCTGGCTGTTCCCCGGATGTTCAGCTCATTGCAGGGTGCCACGTGGTGGCTAGGCAAGTCTGCCACATGTACTGACTGACCAATGTAACCCGAGGAAGGTGTATCTAGCTGGGACCCATTGCCTGCTCCTTTCCCCAGCCACTGGGCAGTCTTATTAACTCCTAAAAGCCCATGAAAAACTCGCATTTTTACTTGCAATCTTCAGATCACTAGAAGCCACTTGAAGCCACTGTTACGCAATCTGCAGCGGTCTCACACCTAGCGGGAAGGCCCACGCCTAGTAATAGTGGCTTGAAGTGGCTCCTAGTGGTGTGCAGTGGCGTGTTCTTTTACACCAGTCTTATTTCCGTGGGCTGGGGGTGGTCAGGCTTGGTCTCTTAAGAGTTAAACACTTGTGAATGCATACTCTTACAACTGACTGGAAAATACCGGAATATTCCAGATTCTACATTCGGATAAAATGAGTGACACAACTGTGGCGAGAACGCCAAGTCTGAGACTCGGTCATCTAGGATGTTGTCTGCGTTTGTGCATAAGCAGTTACGCGCTCAGTTTAGACCGAGACTGCAAAGTCTGCGACCACAGCTTCATGTCGAGGCTATGCAAGGGCTTGGTCGATGCATTAGACCCCTGGTGTCTGGACCAGTGCCATGTCAAAATTCCTTGACGAACCGGCCCCTGTAGTGCAGTGGTTAGCACTTCAGACCATGGACTGGGCAGCCCGAGTTCAAGTCCCAGCCGAGGCAAGCTGGATTTTTCCTACCTAGGTCGGCTCCTACCCAGAGCGGGTGTGCTATGGACCCAATGGGGAGGCTGCTGCCACACAGCCGAGATTCACCCACTTCATGGGTGCGACTTTGGGGGTGCTTCCCTTGGTATGACACATCTTATGATGTGGATGATTACACGGCCGGCACCACAGGTGCTGTAGTTCCCGGGCCTGGTTAATGCCAGGATATTTATAACAGGAAGTGTGGAATGCGGCCCTGTCCCGCAGTCCCAAACCACACGGACCTCCATAGCATCATCTTACCATCATCCTCATCTCCATCATCATGCATAATAAAAAAAAATTGCCGCAGCTTCCGAGCCCTCGGAGGATTCCACCCACTACCTGCGAGGAACACCACTAGAACTAGCAAAGAGTTGGGGCAGCCAAAAAAAAAAAAAAATCCACAATGATGTTGATAAGCATACCTGGAAAACATTTGCTCGCAGCTGAAGCCCCTCCTGCAGGTACTGGTCCAGGTGAGGCATGTATTGCACGCTGATTTTCTTCTCTTTTGTCAGAGTAGACACAGGGAAACACCGCATCACCACTTGTTCGCACACTGAAAAACAAATGAACCGAGTGTGGAAAACGTCCCTGTGCAGCATACAACAGAGTTTGTCTCAAATTTCTGGGCAGATTAAGTTGAAAAGTTTGCAGCTACTGTGCTAAAACTACTGAAAATTACAGACGTTAAGGAATAACCAACAAACCCTTTTATCGTCACCTTGTTAGTTGGAGTTCTATTTCATAAACTGCTTTTGCAGGAGAACGATAAGTTCTTAATGTCATCCACAGCACCAACTTCAAGCAGCTGAATGGGAAAAAGGCCATACTGTTCCACATGCTCCTGATGGTTTGTTACAGACACTCGACTAATTGTCTCAAAGAAAAAATGTCAAGCACAACCTGTAGATTGATTTCTCCTCCAAGAAATCTTTTTTCCCTCTCTCTAAAATCAGGGAGGAAGGATAATGCAATTACGAACATAAATACCAGAACTACCGCAACACCATCTATGCCCTCCTGAGTTTGTCAGAGCTGTCTGCCTGCCTCAGCTCAAGTGTCAACTTTTTTGTCTACTATTTCACCGGCTCAAGATTCTGAGAAACACTGCATGCTATCCTGTTGTGCAACGGCAAGGCAGTGGACAGAAATGGAAAACTGAAAGCCGAAGACTGTGCGCCTTTGTCTTTCACGAGCAATTTTGATATGTCAATCTCAACTCTGTCAACAGGGCGCAATACCTGAACGATCGTGATCATTTAGCACTACAGCTGCAGAACATTAACAAAACACAAAATGCACTTTTAGGCTTTTTGTTGTTGTTGTTCAGTCTGTGAAAATCCTGATACACAGATGGCACAAGTGGCAAGTGAAATTCCAAGGTAGAGAATTGTTCATACGTATTAGTTAATCTGTTGTTGTTGTTGTTGTGGCAACAGCAGATTGAAAATCAACTATCCTGCTAATGCTTTCCATCCTGATCTTTTTGTAAAATAAAGATTGTTTGTTCATTCATTCATTTAAATAAAGATTGTCTGTTCATTCATTCATTTAAAAAAACAAAAACCAAAAAAACCCTCATCAATCTTGATGAAGACTGCGACTTTGTTTTTACACGGCATGAAACTGTAGGCATGCAGGGATGCATCTCCTAACACCACAGACTGCCGACTTACCGAAGGGGTCGCATGGCATGCCCTTGAAAATGATCCTGTACGTTGTGAGGAAGATGGCCCCCTCGGCAGGGATAAGGGAGGGGCCGCCCAGGGTACCACCCAGCCCCTCCTCCCGCCCGTCCTGCAGCAGGTACGACCTCAGACCCTCCATCACGATCTCCTCTCCTGGCAGGAGGATCGGTGTCAGGATCTTGGGCTGAAAACCAGCAAAATACTGAGAGAACCTCGTAAAGACTGAGAAAAATCTTGTAAACGCTGAGAAGTATACTGAGAAGGCCTTATAATGGAGGTGATCCGTAGTGCTGGTTGTCTTGGAGAACACCTTGTATATACTGAGAAAACTCTCATAAATACTGAGAAAACCTGGTAAATACTGAGAAAACTCTCATAAATACTGAGAAAACCTGGTAAATACTGAGAAAACTCTCATAAATACTGAGAAAACCTGGTAAATACTGAGAAAACTCTCATAAATACTGAGAAAACCTGGTAAATACTGAGAAAACTCTCATAAAATAAATACTGAGAAAACCTGGTAAATACTGAGAACATCTAATAAACACTGAGAAGTATACTGAGAAGGCTGCATAATGCAGTTGATACATAGTGTTGGTCCTTCCTGTCATGGAAAACACCCTGTAACTACATGTACTGAGAAAACCTGGTAACTACTGAGGAAACCTGCCAAGTACTGAGGAAACCTGGCAAATACTGAGGAAACCTGGCAACTACTGAGGAAACCTGGCAACTACTGAGGAAACCTGGCACATACTGAGGAAACCTGGCACATACTGAGGAAACCTGGCACATACTGAGGAAACCTGGCACATACTGAGGAAACCTGGCACATACTGAGGAAACCTGGCAAATACTGAGGAAACCTGGCAAATACTGAGGAAACCTCATAAATACTCAGAAAACTCTCATAAGTACACTGGCATGTCTTATTACTGTTGCACTAGTAT
The DNA here is from genome assembly GCA_018292915.2 of Batillaria attramentaria. NCBI lineage: Eukaryota > Metazoa > Mollusca > Gastropoda > Batillariidae > Batillaria > Batillaria attramentaria. The sequence continues at coordinate 174,402 of JACVVK020000255.1, forward strand.
TACTATGATTTTGCTAACATATCACAAGCTTACTTTCTGAATAGGTGGCAAGCGCTTGCTCTCTCTATTCACGGCTTCCAGTGTTTCAAGATGCATGGCGATCACACCTGAAAAACACAATGCAAGGCGTCTGTTATCATTGTCCACTCAAGAGCGCTAATTTACCTCATTACTGAAATACAGAAACTGTGGCCATCTACAGTTTAAAAAAAAAAAAAAAAAATTCACCACCACCACAACCATGAACTACATGTACATGTATAACAAAAAGCAAGAAAATGAACACAGAAAAGAAAGTTCACAAGTTCTCTTGCAGCACACTAATATATTCTTGCAAGAAAAAATGAGAACTCAATGTTTGAGAACTAAATCATTTCATTTTGTGTTACCTCTTAACAGCCCATGCAATAATCTATATTTTATTTGAAATCTTCGGATCATCAGGAGCCATTTCAAGCCAGTGTTATGCAATCTGCAGCGGTCTCGGGCCTAGCATGGATGACCAACGCCTTGCGTAATAGTGGCTTGAAATGGTTCCTACTGGTGTGCAGTGGCTTGTTCTTTGTAACAAGTCTTATCATATAGTGGGCGGTCCGGCTCGGGCTCTTTAAGAGTAAAATGGTTTTTTTTTGTTTTTTTTTAATTGTAAGTGCCATGCCAGCAATGAGATTATCAGTGTACATTGTTAAGACTTTTCACTGCAAGTTATCTTGGAGTGTATGCCGATGACATTTAAAAAAATATATCTGCTGAACACCACCCAGACACACTGTTAATGGCACCTGCTCATGTCAAATAGACTTGGACACAAAATAATGGAAGCTCAAAAAGTGAGCGAGTGAGCAAGTGAGTGAGTGTGCGTGCATGCGTGCGTGCATGCGCGTGTGCTTATATGTCTGTGTCTGTGTTAGCACAGCGAGCCCTGTTCTGTGAAAGCCTGTGCCTTATTAGAGCCAAATACTAACTATTTTTGTTTTTAATGTTGTTGGTGGAGGTGACAGTCATTATGTCGCTGTTCACTTCTTTTGTTAAAAAAACCCCAAAACAACCAACCATCCAAACAGTGCTACCTACCCGGTACCATCTGGTGAAGTGACTTGATGTGGTCCGGTGTCACACCACCTTCAGTGCACACTTTGTCCACAAACCGTGTCACAAACCGTGTCACGGTAGACGCAACATCGGCTGTCTCTGTCTCGTCAAACCCACTCTCTGCGTCGTAGCTGTCGCTCTCTCCAATACTGACCACAGAGACAAACTTGATGATACTAATGTGAGTAGACAGGAGGGTATCATTGTCAACCAATTTATTAAAGTGTCGGTAATCATCAACTCAGCACTTCGGATGAAACTCTTTAAATGTGAAATATAAACAGGGGTCCACTCAAAAGCCTGAAGTACACAAGCGTTTCTGAAATGGTAAACGGTCTTTCCACGTGCCTTTTGTGTAAGCTTCAGCGTCGCCTTTGTCTCTTCCTTTAAAAAAATCATGAAGGAAAATCAAATATGTGGAAGAAATGTTTTTTGTTTTTTTTTAAAGATTCTTTAGGAGTAAGGAAGTCCTTATTTGATCAAAATGATTTGGCTGAAATCTGCGGAGAATCTTTATCCACGAGACAGTCAAACAAAAGCAGTGTCGAGCAAACGTACAAGCTTACCCGACTCACAACTGGCCTTAAGTTTAAACACAATAATTATGCTGACCAAATATACCACTTCTCTGCTTCAGAGACACAGAAAAACAGCACTCAAAGATTTTGCTGCCAAAAGTGTGACGGCCTTCTGTTGCGGCCAGAAAAGAGCATAACCCAGCTACACTCACATTAAAACAGACCACAATTTACCTGGACTTACTTATGATATTTGGGCAGAAATGAGTTGAAAGACACTGTAAAGTCTTAAACACACAATAGCTGTAAGGTCTGAAACGCCCACTAGCTTACCTTGCAGCAGTAACCGTGCTGCTGTTTTCACCATCATAATGAGAGGTTGCCCGCGGAGACCGGCTGGCATCGAGCGGCACCCTCATGTACACCATCCGGTTGGCGTAGTGGATGGCCTGGCTGAACACGGTTGATTCCTCGTTATTCTCAAACTCCTCCTGCTGGGTTTTGCTCACTGTCGGCCACACTCGCAACTGAAGGGGTGGACAAAATGTGGGGTGTAAGTACAGATAGTATTCACAATGAAATCAATTACTGTCTGGTGTACTAGGAACAACTGTTAACAATTCACACAACTGTAATCTTAAGCCTGCTCTTAACTGGGCACAGCGCGCGAAACACACATGCGCACATCACAGTCGTTGCGCTCGGTGTGTCTACTAACTTCAAAACTGAACACAGCTGTGGTCGGTCACAAACCGATTGAAGATGCACTGTCCGCCATGTTTGCATGCTGAGTAACATAGTACAGCCAGTCAGAATCTGTTGTGGAAACCAGTCACAGTTGTGGCTATTTGAAATCCAGGTTGCTGTGTGACGCCACAGCAGCGGAAACCCCCAAAATCACAACTGTGTCACAACTGTGGACAGCACTGTGGTGCTCTGCAGTGCCCAGTTAAGAGCCGGCTTTAGTCTTCAAAATCACTGACTGATGCACACTGCTAGCTCACGGGTTATAACAAGATATCGGTCTCTGAAAAAAACTGGAATCACCATTTAGAATTACTTTTCACCCTTCTGAAAAAAAAAAAAGTTCTTCCCCTGAAACTATTTTTTCACGTCAGTTCCCATGCCTGAAAAACCCTGTGTATTTAGTTGCCTTGCTGCAAGCGAATTCACACCACTGTCTCTGCTACTCAGGCAACCACTGGTCAGAATAAGGGAACAACCAGTGATCTGCAATTTCATTTTTAAAAGTAAGGTGCCAGGCGGGCATCTACCTCGTAAAAGTAAGGTACCCAAGTGAACAGAAAGGCGTACCTATGACACACAGCCGACACACTAACAGAAGCTTCATGCGCATTGTGTAGTAATGTACCTTAGGCTAGCGTCCCCCTACCTGCTCAGCAGCGATCTCAAGGGCGCCGATCTCTCGTGGTTTCAGTGCCACACCGCCGGATTTTCTGGACTCGGAGTTTGTTGACGACAGCCTGCTCCACGCGTTAGAAGTGTCTCCATTCTGTGCACAAAAGAAAAAGAAAATGTCTGATCTGTGGGAAAATATTAGAACGAAAAGAAGGGTGCAAGTCAGGCAGTCTTAATTAAACAATACCCAGAATTCAACCCCCCCCCCCCCCACCCCATTACATGCACATCAGCACACAATGATATGTTTGCGAAGGACTGTAACTTAAGCTTTTTGATAATTTCATGTGTTTGCCTTTATATGCAAACATGGTGACACAAGGAGGCCCTGCATCATCATCATCATCTGTTCATTGTGTTACATACGTATCTGCAACAGCAAGTGCTCCCGAACTTCTTGTGACAAGTATATTTTGAGCCATGTAGCACAGACTGACTCCCACTGAACACAAAGTCATATCTCTCTTGGCAAAACGGCACATTTTGTGCTGACCCTATGCCGCGATGTACACCAAAGAGCATGTGACTGTTCAGGCTGAACTCTAGGCTGTACGGTCTGCCTCGTTTCTTGTTCCTGTCTTGTCCGTCACTGGCACAATACATATTTAACTCTCGGTCACCCCATCTGTATGAGGAACTGTAAGATATACGAACGCTAAACTTTTGCTGAGAGTTGAAATTCTGTCGGAAGCACTGTGCAGAAATGGGGAATCTACATAAAAAATCTGTGCGGATGCCCCTTGTTTTTTTGTGTGTGTGCACAGTGCTTGAGGCGGTTTTCCAGGCCATACCTCTTTTGGCGAAACCACACTCTTGGAGCCCTCCTTGGCCTTCTCCGTGACCAGATGTTCTTCGTACTGTGGCAGGTACAGCTGCCGGATCTGTTTCTGCACGTCCTGGTAAAACGACTGCTCCCAGAATGAGAGGCTGCCCCAGACCGCGTGGTCTTGTATACAAGTGTAGGAAAACTGGATCACGCCAGTACACAGTTTCTGTAATCAGAGACAGAAAGTTGTGTTCAAGTAAGTCATTCTCTTGAAGAAGATTGCGAAAGAAGAAACTTCTAGAAAGGATTCTTTGTGACAAGGTGGAAAATTAACACACACAAAAAAAGACAACCTTGATTAGAAAACGCCATCCTATGCACACCGAAGACATACATAATTTTAAAACAAAAAAAAAGAATAATATGAAAAAAGAAAAAAAACGACCACGTTGTTTTAATATTGTGAAACCTGGTATTTACTGTGGAAAATAGCCATGATTAAATGAACATGTATAATAGTTACAGCTGTTTGCATGCATGTTTCACAGACAACTGACTTCAAGTACTACTTACACGACAAAACGCTGTGGCCAGGGGCAGAATGTTGTAGGCAACTCCGTTCTCATCCATGCTGGAGTCATTCTGAAAATACATAAATCAGAAACATAAGTCAGCTTTTTATCTGCAGCTCAAGAGCTGACAAACAAGATCTGGTCACAAGCTATTATAATAATAATTGTGTATTGTGTGGGCGCTTTACCCAATTTCTTGACTTGGCTCAAAGCATTGCGAACTGAACTCAACACGCACACTCACGTGAATCACACACACTCTCTCAAAAACTGGACACATTACAATCACGTGGTGCAAAGGGTCAGCTCAGCAATTTCAGTTTCGGAATTTAGAATTGAACTTATTTTCAAATTTTGTGGGCTGAACATTTCCAAAGCAGAAGGGGGGAGAAAGCTGGGGTACCCGGAGAGAACCCCCGACGATGAACAGGCAACACGAACGACACAATGAACAGTCTGTACCTGGAGTGCACAGTTGAGAAGTTTGACAACAAGATCAAACTGCTGGTGTTCCAACATGGCCCTGTTGGCGTGAATGTGATGACTCAGTTCCTGGGTCAACGCCAGCCTCGCCACTCGACTTTTCAGTGCCCGCAACACTGCTGGGAATATCTGCAAACCAATGAAAATACATGAGCCAGTGGTTCAGGCTTATGACGTTTCAGTGAGCAAGAAGGGTTTTCGTGTTACATGTACCACTCACAAAGTACTGATGGAAAGTAGAAATACTACTGTGAATTAAAAAAAAAAAATGTACTTTTTTTTTCTTTTTTCTTTTTCCGCCCCATCTCTTTGCCAGCTTCAGTGGTGTTCCACCCATGTCATGGGTAGAATCCATGGAGAGTTCTGAAGCTGGTGCAATTTTTTTTTTTTTTTTTAATGAATGTTTCTGAAGCAGACCGTCCCAGTCAGCCACTTCTCTTCAAAAGCTTGCCTTGTAAGGTCATGTTGCTGTGGACCGAGTCCCCATGGTGGTCTGTTACATCTTGACACTAGTGATATATGGGTTAACCACACTGATGAACATTTTTTTCCACAACGTTGAATGCCCGATAATCAGGTTTTAAAACAAGTAAGCTGAAAACGCTAACAGGAACTTCTGATCATGAATGCAAACCATGGAGTTGGCTGCTAAAATGAAGCCAACTCACAATTCTGGCATCTGAGATCTTGTTGTCAAAGATGAAGTTGACGCAGTTTCGCAGCACTTCCAAACGTCGAGCGTTGTTCTCCACCAGCCGCTGGCGATCTGTTGCTGAGGTGACCGGCGGACCCATTGGCACAATCCTCTGCTGGTATGGTCGAACATTCGCCAGCCTATTTTTTTTTCAACACCATGAATGAGCATTGATGAATACTTGAGTAGTCAAGTACTGTTAGCAATTTAAAACGAAAATATACATGTTTAATAAGTGACACCCTCAGAGAAAAAATGTCTGATAAATGTATAAAATCTGTGCTCTTGAAACTCATGGCAATGTTGGGTCACAGGCTACATCTGCATGGCAGGGCTGGGGGGGTGGTGAGTGGGGGGGGGGGGATGGATCAGGATCTAAATGTGTAGGCATGAATTATGCTTGTTCTATTCAGGACTGGGTGCCAACATCTGCATGCCAAGAAATAGGTTACATAATTTAAAACTGAAGAAACTGGGTGCCTCACTTTGTCTTGAGATTGTGCTTCAGCATGCCCTCGTCAATGATTTCCTGCACCATCTCCTTGTTCAGAGTGGGGAAGGGCGGTTGGTGGATGCGTCCATGAGCACCTTCTGTCGGTCGTGGTACCTTGGCAACATAGGGTTGAGGATTTGGGTATTCCTGAAATCACCAAACATCACTGAGGATTGCTACGCATGTAATAGTAAAAGCAGTGACAACAATAATAAATAGCTCTTGTAAAGTGGGTCTCTCAAACAAAAGGACTCACTGCGCGCGCGCGCACACGCACGCACGCACACACACACGCACGCACACACACACAGTGGCTCAACTGACATTGAGGTAGAGTTGGTGAGCCAGATCCTTGATGTGTTCGGCCATTTTGTCGTGGTCCATTTGCTCCAGACGCAGCTGATCCTGCATTGTGGCATACACCTGCAGCACCAGACACGTATACTGCATTTACATGTACTACAGTGTGTGACAAAGTCATGCTCTGGTGCTAGTTTTGGGGTGTTTTTTTGTGTGTTTGTTTTGGGTTTTTGTGTGTGTGTTTTTTTTTCTACTTTAATATTCCTTTCAGGAAATTCGGACTGCTACCCCCAGGGGAAGCGCCACCCAACACCTATTTTTTTTCAATTTTGCTGGTGGAGGAAAGCCGGATAACCCGGAGAGAAACCCCTGATGAGCAGCCCGGTAGCCAGAAAAAACCGGTCTCACAGACCACAGCTTCACCTGGGCTCGAACCCACGCTTTGCAGTGACACTGGTGACGGACGTTCAGTAGCGCAGCGGCTAAGTCTGATGGTGCTACCTATTACACCACCTCTCACCCCCAGGTAACAGCAGATTCTCGTGAAATCTTCCTAACGGTAAGTTACAGATACACACCAATGTCAAAAGACTAACCACAATGGGCCTAATCTTAACATAATTGCAAGAATTATCTGACTGCATTCTAACTAAGTGATACACTGTTCTAAATGTCTTGGACATTCGTACACTACCCTTCTCAATGTTGTCATCATTTTCGCCTAGTTTGAAAAGTCAGCTCACTATTTGTGCAAAGTCCAACTCAAAACTTTTCAACATGCAGTTAACTATTTCAGCCCATCGACTGTACATGCCACTCAAAAAACACAAACATCTGCTGCAAGCAAAATTAGGTTTCACGCCTCCCTCCCCTGCGGCTTTACCTCGTCAAAAATATCACAGACTCTGTAGGGGGGTCCTCTCTCATTCACAAAGGCGCTGAATCCCATTCCATCCATGACACGCACCAGGAAGGCGTCCTCCACCATCCCGCGATGACCCAGAAAACTGGCCTGTAAGCCAACCCATGCCATAATGTGTTCACATATTCACACAGTGGAACGCACTCACTCAACCATGCATTTAAACTGGTGGTCTCACTTTCCACAGATTTCAAATATCTGCTTGATGATGTAATGGAACATCTTATTTGTTATTTCTATGTCTCTCCAATAAAAAAGGCATGAGAGCTGGATTAAAAAATAATAATGACAATAATAATCAGAACTCAAAGTCTCTAGCAAAGGTACCCAAGCATGATATGCAGTGTTCCTGATTAAGCACATGTGTGCGGGTTTTTTTTTGCACACAAAACTGTTAAATGAATGCACAAATCTGAGTACAGCGCGCCACTGGGGACGCACCTTTTTCGTCTCACCTCGACAAACAATTTTTCCAACACTCTCAAGGAAACTCGATAAACAAAAAGCGATCTGTAACTAGTTGCCAACACATGCAGCATCGCATTCCGCTGAGCCATTGTGCATAGCAGGCAGAATCTCACTGGCTCAAGCCCACTGAGTCAACACCTTTCGTCCAATGAGAATGCTCATTTCGGTGAGCATGTGGGTTCCTTGCCTTTCGCAGAGGCCGACACGCTTCCCGTGCATTTTGCAATGCAGTCTGCCCATCAGGACAAAGTGTCGACTTTCAAACTTTCAACACCAAAAGACCATGGACCCTCTAAATTTACAAAGGGACCCCCAAAAATATGGAGACAGGGTCCGAAGCACCCTTGTATTTTAGAATCACGGGAAACACTGATATGTGAACCAGAAAGAAGCACACAATAAAACACACAGTAAAACACAAACTAAACATGGAAGTAATGGTGCCCTAACCCTAACCCTAACCCCTAACCCTAACCCTACCTTGTGAAAGGTGATGAAGGGTTCAGGGTGTATCCTGATGATGGTCAGGCTGGACCTGTAGCCGGTGAACAACTCGGCAAACATGCGGATGAAAACAGCGCGGATTTCCTTGTCCTGTTGTGACACACATTCACAAATAGGAACACAGTTTTAAAAAAACAACAAAACACTGCGGCAGTAAGTGCACTGCTTTCACCATAAAGTTTAACGAAGAAAAAAGAACAGACTTGTATTCTGCTGCAAATATTAGTGTCTATAAGTCAATTAAAAAATAAAAATGTTCAAAGTCCGAACTACTTTCAGGGCTTGTGTTAACGCACAAACTGTGCGTATTGACGCACATAATTCACGAAATGACGCAGAAAAAAAATCACTGGAGGTTTTACTGACACACAGATTTTAAAATTTTGGAGCAGGAGTGCGTCGCGTGATAATCAAATTTGATAGCATGACGCACAGCTTTCACAGTTTTAGTTTCAATCTTCGGCAATCGATTGTCAGAGCAGTCGCCACAGACGCTCTGAAATGTACGGCGTTTATGTCTGTTAGAGTAGGCTGACCCTCAGATTTTTCTGCTGGAAGTCATGCTGACCCTCAGAAAAAATATCTACCACAAGCCCTGTACTTTGTATCAGGTACGTATGTGGCAATGTAAACACATAATGACATATTCAAAAACATGGCAAATTAATGTATGAATTAATAAACTATACACACGACAACCCTGACCTGTAGAATTTTTTTTTTGTTGAAAATCAATTAATCAATAATACATGTAAATCAATCAATCCATCAATCCACTTTAGGTGCACAGCTGAGAAATTAGATATTATGGTACCTACCCGCTGAAATGGAGCAGAGAGTTTTCTGGGTGATGGGGGAAATGCATAGTCTGCCGAAAGAAGCTCTGGCAGTAGAATCTGCACACAGGGAAATAAAAAAGCAATATTCACCACAGTTCCATGAGTAACACTCTTAAATTTCGAAAAGACTGGGTTCCATAAGTGTGAAACACCCAGCAAAACACAAATCTCAGCAATTTTTATAGGCCTTACCAGAACCCTAACAGTAAAATATGAATGTGACACTTATCCCAAGGTTGCTACTAACACACTATCTGACCGATGTTCGACTCAGCAAACAGAATTTCAGTCAGGGTAGGTTTTTAAAAAAAAAAAGAAAAAAAAAAAGAAGAGATTTCAGCCTCCGAGACTGAAGAGTGGCATCCATGCAATTCTAACCTTTACTTGAGCCAAACAAGTCAGCCCTCATGGGGCAGTGATATTAACAATGAACATATTACAATGTCAATTTTTCAGGAACAACATTTAAAGTACACATGCATCACAGAAATGAAGAAGACGTCTGACACAGGCTTAACACCAGAACTCACCATGTTCAGACATTTCTTGGTGCGTGAGAGAATGGGTTCTGATATGGCGGGGACAGTGACGCACTCTGGAATCCGGATATCGCCCCCGTCCAGATCGACCAGTATCACATCCAACTGTGAAAGGCAGCAAAGACACTAATCAGTTTGGAGGCAACTACAACAAAGCACCGGCTAACTTGCACTAGCAGTTTCCGCTTCATCAGAACCCTTCATAAAGGCCGCGATCCACGATCAGACAGTGCGGGACCGCAGTGCGGGATCTGATGAGTTTCTATGGCAACCAGCAGATTCTTGACGTCACTATCAGACAGAGCGGGATGCGGGATAGGGTTCAGCCGGCGCTACTTTCAGCCCACACTGCGGGATGGGTGCCATCAGACAGCCAATCAAATTGCGAGCTTCGCGCACACGCCCTTTTCACCCTTGACCCCAACAAAAGATGGCCAGCCTTTCTCCGGTGGCAGACTGTCCGCCGGCCACGCACTGTGGGATACGTGGAGCGCTACATCCCGTCAGACATCCGATCCCGCAGCCGTCCGTCCCGCACTGCGGTCCCGCACTGTCTGATCGTGGATCGCGGCCTTAACGGACAACTCCTCTCCTGTCAGTCGAAAGGGTTGAGCACCCAGGATTCAGCCAATCGCGTCCCACGGCATAATGAGCACAACACATGGCATGGTATGGCCAACTTGTTGCCAGACACTACAACAACGAAGGAAGCACATGTAGTTTGAGACGACTGTAGTTATGGCTACCCATGAGTGTTGGGGGCCTCCACATCCTAGATTACAGGAGAGGGTCACCATGACTAATATGACTGAAACATGGAAAGAAAGCAGTATGTCCAGTGATGTTATTTGAGGAAAAAGACCATAACGTCAATCTGTTTCGTCTTAACATCACCCCTTTTCCCATATGACAACGCAATGGACGTACATGTACTATGTTTTGCCAATACACGGCAGAGTGAAAGGGCACTGGTCTTGGGGCTTGCCAAGTGGAGTTGTCTGTAATCCACGGGAACTGACTGCATCTGAATATTGTCCAGTGTTCTGAGTTAGGTCCACCTTGGTAAGGAAGTAATCAGTCATTTCGAAAATGAACTGGTGTATGACCAGTATCTGATGCGGACATGTAGCCCTGTATTACCCTAATCATTACTGCAGTATTACTTCCTGTGATTACACACAAGTACAGTGTACTCACCAGATCCATGACCTGGTCTTTGAGAGAGGCGTGGACGCCGGCGATGAAGGGGGTGGGAGTGGTGAGGACTTCAAGTAATGAGACTGGCAAAATGGGTATGTACACGTAGCTGTCAACAGAGTCACAAACACACAAAAACTGTAAAACAGTGGTAAAATCTATTCACACGAGTAAAAACTGAACTCTAACCATTCTTTCAGCAAGATAAAACTAATGTGATATATCTCTTCAAAGACAAACGCACAGAATTCTATCAACAAGAGGAAGCCAATGTGATTGTCTTTTGAAACAGAAATAAATCTCCAAACCTCAGAGGATCAGGGAAAACAAGTTTATGGACATCCTGGACTTGTCCTCAGGACAAACAGTAAAACCCATTCTGTCTGACATCACTTGCTTTGGAAATGTTCAGACCACAAAATTCGAAAATAAATGCAATTAAAAAATTCCGAAACTTAAATTGTTGAACTGGCCCTTCACAACACATGACGTGTGATTCACATGAGCATGCGCGCTGGGTTCAGCTTGCAGCGCTTTTGAGCCAAATATATTGGATAAAGCGCCTATATTAATGTGATTATTATCATTACTACTTGTCACAACAATGGAGGACTACAGCGGACAGACTGCAGGTCATATCCACGTAAACTACAAAAGGACATGTCCTGGCTGACCTAGAAGTACAGGATATTTGTCCCAAATATTGTCTACTGTTGTGCAGAAATGATAGGACATATTTCTCAGGGCTTAAAATGCTCCATGATCGAAAAGGAAGGAAAATGTGCAACATTTAGTGATGAAGTGACACTTTTTTGGGGAGGAAAGAATTTGAATTAGACTAAAATCTGTGCAATTTAGTGTGCCGCATGAGTTTAAATGCTTCAGAAGAAAACACACTTCTTTTCGGAAAATTTTTAGCCAAAGGTGGAAATCCGCCAAGAGGCAAAAAGATTTTCAAGCCCAGATGTCTGGTTTTGCATGAAGGTAATCTGACATTTCAAACATGAAGCAGGGTGGGACAGATGTCTGACGCGGATATGAAGCCCAGGATGGACACAGACCTATATTTGAGTGGGTAATGGAGGGCGATGATGGCTCTGGCCGCGGCTGTCAGTCGTGAGTAGCTGTCTGAGTAGAAGAGAATCTTGTGGTCCGTCAGTGCTGCACAGAATACTGTTATGGCGTTGTTGATCCCTGCACAGACAGAACAAGTCAATCAACAGCAGGTGTCTTTTTACACACACACACACACACACACACACACACACACACACACACACACACACACACACACACACACACACACACAAACACACACACACACACACAACTGGTGCTGAAAAAACAACTAGAGAGGCAAAAGCCTCCATGGCTCCCTTGTGACACAGGTCAAGGTCATAATGACATTCACAAGAGTATGTTTGTAAAGCTCTTATCACTATCCATTATCATGCCAAGTAAAGTGTCTCTGGCGCTCTGAGTTCATGGCAATATTACAATTTTCCCCGAAACAGTTTGTATGGCCTTGACCTTTGGTCAGGATCATTCAAATGAGATCTCATCAATGTCTATAGATCATTATGCCAAGTTTGATGCCTCTAGTATTTGTAGTTCCTCTGAAAACAGTAATGTTAAAATTCACAACAGACAGCTTTAATGACCTTGACCTTCAGTCAAGGTCATTCAGAAAGGTAGGTCTCATTGCTGTCTATCATCATAACTCTTATTGCACATATAGTTTGGTGCTTCTGATTCTTCTGGATTCTGAGAAAATGCAAATGTAAATTTTCCCAACAGACTGGTTTAATGACCTTGACCTTGAGTCAAGGTTATTTGAGGTGGTATGTGTGCATAGGTCTTATCACTGTCTATCAGCACGCCAGGTTTGGCGCCTCTGCTGTTTGTTGTTTCTGAGAAAATGCCAATGTTAAGGTTTCATAAAAATAGCTTGTACGGCCTTGACCTTGACAGAAGGTCACCGACTACATGTATATCTGTAAAGTTCTTATCAACCTCTATCATCATGCAAAGTTTAAAACCTCTGGTTTTTGTAGATTACGAGAAAATGCCAATGTAAAATTTTCAAACAGAGAGCGTTAGTGACCTTGACCTTGAGTCAAGGTAATTCAAAATGATATGTTTTGAAAGGTCTTGTGGTTGTCTATCAGCATGCCAAGTTTGGTGCCTCTGCTGTTTGTAGATTCTGAGAAAATGACAACGTTAAAGTTTTCTGGACACATACACACACACATACACACACACACACACACACACACAGACAGACAGACAGACAGACGACGGAGGGTTAATACATAGACTCCCATTGTTACACAAGGGAGCCAAAAACAAAGAGAGGGAGAGAGAGCAAGAGAGAGAAAGAAAGAAAGAAGGAGAGAGAGAGAGAGAGAGCAGAAGGAAAAGCAGCAACAATGCCTAGAACTTCAGAACTTTACACAATTTTTTTTACCTTCAAACCAAAGTCGTATTTCTCTAATATTAAAAGCCACAAAGTCATGAAAACAGCTGCAATTGCCAAAGGAAACATCCTTCTAGTATCTGGCAACCAGCCTTACAGTATCAAAAGTGGTAGTTTACCATTTCAGCAGCATTATAAACATAAAGGCTTTAAGGATTAGGCTATTTTGAGAGTACAAGCAACTGGTCAAAACAAAGAAAAAAACAGTCTGTCTTCTACAAGTCCTGGTAGTCTCAGCAGAGGCACGTTTACGTGTTAAATATATTTATACCCAAAGAACACCACATACACTAAACATGTACAGAGTTTGGTTTCATATCTGAGGGAACCATTGTAGGACGTATGTCTTGGCTGACTGAAAATGTACTGGACATTAATTTTGTTCTGAAAAAGAAGAAAACGATGCAAAAACGATTGGACCTTGGACAATAATCGAAAGGAATCGGCGTATGACCGATGTTCAACGCGGACATAAAGCACGGTATGCATGACAAAAAGCAGCAGACCACTGACCCATCTGGTCGAAGAACAGGGCGACCGAGTCATGGCTGACAGGAAGGGTGGCGTTGAGTGGTGGTTGTAATGCCTGGCGGTCTCCAGCGCCGATGGAGAATCGGACCTGTGGCCCTCCTGAAATCAGAAATGATTTACTGTTTCGTTCACTTCTGAACTGTTAGGGAAACGCTATAAAGACACTTGTGCCTTCTAATCAAAGCAGCATATTTCAAAATAAATGATAAACATGATCAAATAAATCATTGATAAACTTGATCAAATTGCTTGCAGGTGGACTTCTTCATATTGCCATGAAAACCATCACTGAATCACAGTAAGGAAACAGTATCACAGAACGGAAATCATGTGCGTAAGTGTTTAGGTATGTGTATTTGTGTAAGCATGTGTGTGCGTGCGCATGTGTGTGCGTGCGCATGTGTGTGTGTTCGCATGTGTGTGTGTTGTGCATGTGTGCACATGTGCATGCGAGAGTGTGTGCATGTTTGCAGTTGCACGGGCATGTGCATTTCTGCACGTCTGTATGTTTGCCAAGTCAAGTTCTCTCAGCAGCTGAAAGGAAATGTGTTCTCATGCAACCTACAGTCGTGGGAGTAAACCGCAAACTCAGCTGCTTCTTGGTTTGCAGCACAGGTCAGGCACAGTGCACAGTTTACCTCACAGCTATGGTGGATTTTTAGTTTAGTTCCTATACTGCCTAGGGGAACTACAGCGTGTGTGTGTGTGTGTGTGTGTGTGTGTGTGTGTGTGTGTGAGTGTGTGCGTGTGTGTTCTTCGTGCATGCGTGTGTGCGAGTGAATGTGTGTGAGCGAGTGTGTGAGCGAGTGTGTGTGCGTGCGTGCGTGCATGTTTGCGTGCATGCACGTACGTGTTCATGCGAGTGCGTGTGTGTACGTACCTGGTGGGGGAACCTGTACACAGCCCAGTATGTTGCCAATGAGCGTCTCAATCTGAACCTGCATGTTCTCCATGTACACTGTGTAGATAATGCCCAGACAGTTCTGAAACACAGTTCATCAGTCCATCACACACAAATTCCAAGCACCATCGCCTTAATTTGACGCTATCAAACACATACACATCGCCTCATGCAAGCCTATGAAATACGTTAAATAAATATGTACAACAACTGTTCAATAAGTTAGAACAAATTCAACCTCAAAGTAAGATTTTCTGATAATGCTAACATCAGCTGGTCCCTTCCTGACTGAATGACAGTAAACCAACAGGGGACAAAACTGCATATATCCAAAGATAAACTTAGTTATCTACCTTGGATCAGAATATAAGCCTCCCAAGGGGGAGAGAGAGAGAGAGAAAGAAAATGAGAGAGAACGAGAGAGAGAGAGAGAGAGAGAGAGAGAGAGAGAGAGAGAGACAGACAGACAGACAGACAGAGAGAGAGAGAGACAGACAGACAGAGACCGACCGAGACCTAGAGAGAGCGAGAGGTCAGGTGGTAAAAAGTGGACTTTTACTGCAAAGTCAGGTCATGTTTGATCCGTTTGAAGACAAACACAAAAATGCACAAAAAAACTCAGCTTCCTTACCCTGAAGGCCTCAAAGTAGTCCAACCGCGACACCAGCACCAGACTTTTGGGAGCGTACATGAGAGAATGGTGGATGAGCGTGGCATCGTGGTCGTCAGCGTCTACGTCGTCGGGCTTGGTGGGTGTCATGGCAATGGTCTCATGGAAGGTGAAGCACGCGCAGTAGTGGCGGTCAGCGTCGATGTCTGTGAGCACCGCCACATAGAACGCTGGCTGCTGTTGCTGGGTCGACAGTGTCCATCCTGTGGGCTGACAAAACTGTGTGGAACACAGGAACATATCATGTAAAATACTGCGTTCCCTGTGGTTTGAAAATACAATGGTCCTTGGGACCCTCTCTCCATATTTTTTAGGGACCTTTTGTAAATTTATATATGAGGGTCCCTGGTCTTTTGGTTTAAAAAGCCTGAAAGTCAAAACCATTTGCTGTTGTAGCATGTTTACAGAAGTATTGAAATAAGAGATGTATGTGAATTGTAGCATATCGGCGACAGTGAATTGGCAAGGCGAGGAACCCGCACGCTTACCAAACAAAGCATTATGATTGGACAAAAAGTGTCCCAGAGTGCTTCAGCCAATCCGGGACAGTGCTGGAAAAAAACTGTTCGCTACAGCGAGATGAAAAAATGCGTCCCATGTACACGCTGTTCTCAAATTTGTGCATCAATGTAAGAGTTTTGTGCGTACAAATACGCACACCTGTGCGTAATCAGGAACACTGAAATACAAAATAAATGCCTATAAAAATAACAGGGCTTACCGGTAAAATGGTGCATAATCCGAAAGGAGGAAAAGTGTGGAGTATTTAGTGACGAGGTAAAGTGTGGAGTATTTAGTGACGAGGTAAAGTGTGGAGTATTTAGTGACGAGGTAAAGTGTGGAGTATTTAGTGACGAGGAAAAGTGTGGAGTATTTAGTGACGAGGTAAAGTGTGGAGTATTTAGTGACGAGGTAACGTGTGGAGTATTTAGTGACGAGGTAACGTGTGGAGTATTTAGTGACGAGGTAAAGTGTGGAGTATTTAGTGACGAGGTAAAGTGTGGAGTATTTAGTGACGAGGTAAAGTGTGGAGTATTTAGTGACGAGGTAAAGTGTGGAGTATTTAGTGACGAGGTAACGTGTGGAGTATTTAGTGACGAGGTAAAGTGTGGAGTATTTGGTGACGAGGTAAAGTGTGGAGTATTTAGTGACGAGGTAAAGTGTGGAGTATTTAGTGACGAGGTAGCAAAATCACTAGTGTGTCTGCAAAGCATTTGCGTTACGCTAGAGGTGTCTGGGGGTATGCTCCCTCGAAATTTTTCTTGAATAAACAGTGTGTGTGTGTGTGTGTGTGTGTGTGTGTGTGTGTGTGTGTGTGTGTGTGTGTGTGTGTAAGCCAGGGGCAGCCCATGTACGATGCTGCACATTATGTGTTTGTAGTTAAATGTATGTGTGGAGGCATGTTGCGTGTGTTTCTGTGTGAGTGTGTGTTGATTGTAAGGCGCCCTGAGCTCCCGCAAGAGGGAGGGCGTCCATTAAGTACCCATTTTATTATTATCATTAGACTAAAATCAATACATTTGGCATGATTTTAAGTGCTTCAGACAAGGAAACACTTTTTTTAAAGAGGAAAAGGTTTAGAACTGGACTAAAATCTATGCAATTTGGTGAGTTTGGGCATGACTGTACATGCTTCAAAGGAGTAAATTTATACACTTTTTTTTTTAAAAGGAGGAAAATGTTCAGCCAAAGGTGGAAATCTGCCAAAAAGTGGAAGATTTTAAGCCCCAAAATAAATTTTTAAAATAACACCCTCCCCCCCCCCCCCCAACACCCTTCCCCCCCCCCCCAAAAAAAAAAGTACAGCAGGGAAACAAAACTGGCACCGCATGATTCCTATCTGCAAAATTCACCTTAATGACCACTGGTGAGCAGGGATGATGGGCGTGCATGTGTATATATGTATGCGTGTGTGCTTGCGTAAGTGAGTCTTTGTATATATATATATAATTGGAGACCAGGGGTCTAATGAATGATAACAAGCTCGTCTCAGACTTAGCTCTAGTCTCTCACTTATTACAATGTGACTATTATCAGCGGGTGTTACTAACTGGGCCCTGACATGGTCGCAGACTTGCCCTAATCTCCGTTTACGCATCTCATACTTACCTTTTACTTTTAAGTCTCAGCTTAATCAAGCTAGTCTCAGATAAATTTTACTTTCCTACTCTCACTCCATGAATCAAGCCCCAGCACTCAACAAGTACAAGAGCCACATATTCTTCTCTTCTTTTTTTATAATAATGATAATAATAATGATACTAATGAGTATTGTATAGGCGCTTTACCCAATTTCACGAATCGGCTCAAAGCGCCGCGAACTGCACCCAACACGCACGCTCACGTGAATCACACGCATTCTCTCACACACTGGACATAAACACATTACAATCACGTGGTGCGAAGGGTCAGCTCAGCTATTTAAATTTCGGAATTTAGAATTACATTTATTTTTCAAATTTGGTGGGCTGAACATTTCCAAAGCAGAGCTAATTATTATTGTGAAAATTGTGAGAGAGAGAAAAATCCCGAACAACACCACATCAGTGTCTTACCAGCTCGATGCCCATGGTGAAGGGGCTGTCCTCCCAGTCCTTCTCGGGGAAACGCTGAAGGACTTTCCCACTGCCGGTCCCACTCCCTGCACACATGAAGAATCAATCAATCATTTCTAACGCTTATAATGATAGTCACATGATGTACTACTACCTATGGTCCTCCTGATGGAAGGTAGATTGCTCTTGTTGTAATAACCACCTCTCATCCCCCCCCCCCCCCCCCCCCCCCGATTGTTTTCGGGGTACATGTACCCCTGAGTACAGCCAGGGCTGGTGATGCAATCTGTCTCGTCAGTGTTTTCTCGTCTCCCTGTTTGGCAATGTGTGGTGGAAAAGGACGTTAAACTCCGATTTTCTGAGATTTGTTCCTGACATAATGTTTGTCCAGCCCTGAGTACAACCACCAATTCTGATCATCCCTGTAATTTGAAAATACAAGGGACCCTCTCTTCGTATTTTTGAGGGTCCTTTTGTAAATGTTGATGGCCCATGGTGTCATGGTATAAAAATTCAGCGGAAATGCGATGCTACAAGTGTCTGCTGCTAGTTACAGATCGCTTTTTGTTCATCGAGTTTCCGGAAGGGTTTTGGGAAAATACTGTTTGTCACGGCGAGACCGAAAACGTGCGCCCCCTGTGACGCACTGTTCTCAAACTTGTGCATCAATTTAAGAATTTTGTGCATATAAATACGCACAGCTGTGCGCAAACGGGAACAGTGATGATGTGAGAACTCCGAGTTGTATTTTCTGGACTCCCTGTTTAGCGATACGGATACGTGCATGTGGAAAAGAATGATTAACTCTGATTTTCTGAGATATTTTCCCGGCATAATGTTGAAGGTGTGTGTGTGTGTGTGTGTGTGTGTGTGTGTGTGTGTGTGTTTGCGTGTGTGTGTGTGTTGCAAATTACCCTGGTACAAAGAGACCTACATGCAAGGTTTCGATAGGACAAATTAATGTCCTGAATGACAAACAAAACGTTTGTCGGGACTGAACAGGAACAGGACACTTGTTAGTCCCCATTTAGTTCAATATATATATATGTACAATGTGCATGACTATGTGTGAGTCCGTGGGACCTTAGCTCTGACTGAAGTGGATTGTCCGCCACACGGAAAAACCGTCACAGCTAGTTTAATTCAAATTTGAGATTTATACCCTACTCACTTACGTTGGGGTCACGGACTGATTAGGGAAGTCCACTGCCACGTCTGTAAATGCATATGTACACACACATATACATGTAACGGCTTCAGTTCAGATGTCCCAAAAAGATTACATGTACTGTGCATGTACTCCAATCAGATGCATAACTGCAGGGTGTGTGTGTGTGTGTGTGTGTGTGTGTGTGTGTGTGTGTGTGTGTGTGTGTGTGTGTGTGTGTGTGTATGTGTGTGTGTGTATGTGTGTGCGTGTGCGTGTGTGTGTGTGCATTTTATTGTGTATGTGTGTGCATATGTGTGTGTGTGTGTGTGTGTGTGTGTATGTGTGTGTGTGCATGTGTGTGTGTGCATATGTGTGTGTGTGTGTGTGTGCATGTGTGTGCATATGTGTGTGCGTGTGTGTGTGTGTGTGCGCGCGCGCGGGTGTGAGTGTGTGCAAACGTTTCTTGCTCATTTGAGTTGTTGCTGGTTTTTGTTTGTGTTTTTCTTTCTGAACATGAATTAACTCAATTCCTACCAAGTAGTTTAGGGTTGTGCACCAGTGGCATCATTAAAAAATTCTTAATAAATTGATTAGTTAATCTGTGTCTTCATGGACTGATTTAAATTTGGCTTAGTGGGAGTGTTGCACTTTGATTATACATATGTACATGACTTTGTACTCATGTTTCATTAAGGAGTCATTGAGTCATTAAGGAACCGTTAGTCTTGCCTGATTTTCACATACAGGGCCATTACTGGAAAAGAGTCGGAAACCTGGAACACTCATGCGCGGTACAAAATACGTTAAATGAACGGAATCACACCAATAATAAGTCATCCAAAAAGCCAAGGCTGCGTGCACCAAATTCCAAGACGCCTCTAGACCGCAGCAAAAAGAATCTTCTCTCAATTAACCCCAACCGCTGGAAATTAACCTCCGCCATTGACTGACAGGTCCCGAAACGGCCGTGTAATGTAAACAAAATACACCGGGACAGCCCCCTCTCCCTCCTCTCCCCCCCCCCCTCCACATCCCACCCCCACCCCAAATTAAACAGTGGCGCCACCAACCGGTTCTAAAAGCATGCTAGGCTGTTCTCGCCATCATGCAACCACTGTAGTATAGAGGTAAGCGCGGTTCCAGAACCAGAGAGGGTTCAGTTAAACAAAGTCATGCGGGGCATGTCGGCAATGCCTTGATGAGGCCAGTGGCAGAACCCGTTGGCTTCCTCCTGGTGTACGCCACACACAGGTACATTGTACTATACCCAAAAGAGAACAGCTATACAGACTTATTCTTGCCGGCTGTTACTACACCGTCTAGTGCTGAGGCACGCGCTGTCAGTTTTCCAGCGGTAGTGTTTTTGCTGGGTTGTTGTTGTTTTTTTTGGTCGTTTTCGACCACGTACACTCTACAGCCTCACAATGCCCGAGCAGACTGCTGAAACGCACAGCATCTGCAACAGACTTGTCTATGATACAGCTGCTGAAGTGTTGCGAGCCCACTCGCTGAGTAGACAAGCTTCTTTCTCGTTTGCACTATTGCTCGCACGGTCGACAGACTGCAGTGTTTTGCATTCTGAGCTCTACTTATTGTAAAGATCGCCTATTTTGTGTACATACAGGTGGATGTTAACTCTTTAGAGCCCAAGCCCGACCGCCCCCTGCCCACTATATGAAAAGACTAGTTTAAGAGAAGCAGCCACTGCACACCAGTTGAAGCCACTTAAAACCACTATTACGCAAGGCACGGGCCTTCCCCGGTATAGGCCCACGACCGCTGTAGATTGCATAATACATGTAGTGGCTTGATATGGCTCCTAGTGACGTGACGTGAAGATTTCAAGTAAACCCGCGATTTTTCTTTGGGCCTCTAAGAGTTACCCCCCCCCCCCCCCCCCCAGTAAGATTAAGAGTGTGTTTGCTATGGTATGGTACGGTATGGTATGGTATGACTATTCCTCAGCGCACATTATCCGTCTCCTCTGAGCCGCTCAAGACGCAGCAGGGATGGAGGACGAAGCAGAGAAAGCCTGCTAATGCTAATCACTACTTCATGTGCACCGTTCACTCTGGTGGGTGTGTGAGTATTTTGTTTCCCACGCCCGGCCTGCAAAAGACGGACATGGGATTTTTTACAGTGCACACTTCATATATAGTGAGTGCACATGAGGGCGGAACAGGTACCATGAACGAGGCTGCGGTGACCTGATTTTGATTCCACCAAACCAAATTCCTGCCCTTCAGGGATTCAAACCAGGCACTTCAGCAAATCTGCAGCCTCAGGAAATGATTGCAGTTGAGTTCTTGAGGTTTTCTTCCTCAGTACCGACCCATCGCCCAAATGTACTCGCACCACCTACCACCCAGCCCATCAGGCCGCTGATCTCCCCAAATGGCCGACCCATTAATGTGGGTGGAACCTACACCCTGGCCAAGTTCAGGGAAAGCGCTGCCCGCCTGGCTCACGTTTCTTCACCTAATCAAACATCGCTATAACATCAGCAACAACAAGGCGGGCGGTCACCCCTCCTTACCTCCTACCCACCCACCCCCCCCCCCCCGGGGCCGACACACTGACCACGGAAAGGTCACAGGAGGATTCTGACCCTTCCCGGTGACTGAAGGTCAGCTGATTGATTTTACGTGTGATGGACACGGCATTCTTCGTCAGACGGGAGAACTGACTTGAACCTGATTACTGAGACCCCACCAGGCCCCGTTTGCAATGAAAGCACACACACACACACACACACACACACACACACACACACACACACACACACACAGAGAGAGAGAGAGAGAGAGAGCAAAACACACGCCCGGTGTTACTGGTTCTGCAGAATAACGGAAAATCCAAAATTCCAGGTTTTCTGCAGAAAAAAACAAACAAACCCCCCCAAAAAACCCGATTCTTCTGCAGAAAAACTGCCACTTTGTCATCTTTGGCCAGTGACAGGTTTATCTAGTGTAACGTGTAAAACGCGTTATCTTGCCAATCTCTTCTCAGTTCACTCTCTTTCCCCTTTTTCACCCCCATTTGTGTAGATGCTGTGTTGAAAAAAACTGATAGCCCCTTCCCCCCGCCCCCCCCCCCCCCCCCCCCGCGAACAATAAAAGGTATACACCCTCTCTATTTAAGCCCCATTAATTTCATTGTCTCCGCGGGTAACCGGGTCGGATACTAACCACAAACCGCACAACAACAAAAACAATACGTGATCATGAAAATTGCACACGTCCCGACAGGCACCGGGGGTGTGACCTGCGGGCCGATGCATCCAATTTGTTGCCACCGGCACTCCGCCGGGTAATGTCCCTGGTGCAACGAACCGGTGATGCGATTTGGTAACAGCTGACAGAGGGGCCTGCCAGCAATGACGAACTGATAGAGCAGGGCCCGTATGTCAAAGTCGAGGTTAGTTTAACCCACGGCTACGGGCCTAACCAAGACCAGGACAAAAGAAACCCCAAAACAAAATTAAATAAAGGAAGCGAAGAAAGGAAGGAACCTTCCTGGAATGGGCCAGCTTTCTGATTTAAACACACACACACACACACACACACACACACACACAGAGAAAATTTAACCCTAGAGCTAGTTTAGTTCGAGGTTAAACTCTAAACCGGGGCTAAACTCCCTAACCCCGACTTCTACATGCGGGCCCTGTACGCTAAAAACTTTCACTGACTTTGACGTTTCCGAACCTGAAATAAAATGATCTCCCAACTTTTCGGGCATTCCGTATTCCCTTACCTCCACCCGTGAAAGGTGTGGTTGGGCAGGGGGAGAGGGAGGCGACTGAAATGACCGTTACGCGCGCTCTGTGTGTGTGTGTGTGTGTGTGTGTGTGTGTGTGTGTGTGTGTGTGTGTGTGTGTGTGTGTGTGTGTGTGGTTTTAGTACGCAATGGCATTGTAGGGATGGGTCTACATCAGTTCTTACGCGCGCGTATGTGTGAGAGAGAGAGGGGGGGGGAGGGGGGGCAAAGCATACACGTCGTTTTTTTCTGTTGTTTTTGTTTCGTTGTTGTTTTGCGAATAGGTAGATCCCCTCTCTCTTAATGCGTGTTTGTTTGTGTGTGTGTGTGTGTGTGTGTGTGTGTGTGTGTGTGTGTGTGTGTGTGTGTGTGTGTGTGTGTGTGAGAGAGAGAGAGGGGGGGGGGGAGAGCACAGAATACGCGTCGGTTACTCTGTTTTGTTGTTTTGTGAATAGGTAGAGCTTCTCTCTTTTAGTGTGTGTGTGTGTGTGTGTGTGTGTGTGTGTGTGTGTGTGTGTGTGTGTGTGTGTGTGTGTGTGTACACGTGTGTGTTTGTGTGGCATCACAGCAGGAGCGCCATAATCTTTGATCACAGGTACTGCTGTCGTTGTGGGATGTCGGGACATGGCCCGGGTCAAATGGAACCACAGCAAATCACAGAGTGCAGGTTGTAAAAGTTCACACGAGTCACAAGCCGTCAACCGCTCATGCATTACCCACGGGATACGGGGATGGCTGCGAACGTAACGGCCATGCAGCTATTATCCCCCACCCCCACCCCCCACACACACACACACACAGCCCGACCCCCTCCAATATCACCAGTGCGAACAAATTTTTACATGCGTCATAAATGCCAGTTCACTCAGTCAGAGGTTTAACCCTAAATATCCCCCCCCCCCCCAAAAAAAAAAAAAAAAAAAATGCAGCTTCTCAGTGTGATTTTTGGGGCCAGAAACTGAATCGTATGATTTTTTTAATTTATTTATTTGAGGCTTCATGTCTTGCGTTCTCATTTATTTCTCAATTGCTGTATGTTTCATTTCTCATCAAAAGTTTAGTGCTCCAAATGCCTGTTTTTCAGCGATAATACTGATAGGACCATGCGCTTCAAAAATGAAATTATCATGATCATTTTCAAGCACACCAGTAACTGTGGTACGAGAGGCTGTAACACTGTCACGATTCGAAGCTGTAACACTATGACCGATACATGACTGTGACTAGCCATGTGGACAACAACGTTGTTCGTCTGACCATGCCACCTCTAATCACCAAGGAAATTAAGAATGGTTATAAAGAAATGAGTAGAATGTTTAGTCGTAGTGCCTTGTCACGTTCAGTTTTGAAACAAAAACCAAAAACTAAAGAAATCCTGCATGCTTTTGGCGAAGTATGATGCTGACCGCCCTGGCCCAGTCTGACCTAAATACAGGCCTCCGATTTTTTTGATTTTTTTTAGATTGACACGTACAGCGTGTTTTGGTTCACAGATTTTACGCATTCGGAAGACCCGTTCCTTCACCGTTGTCGCGTTACAGGACGTGACAAGATGTTAACCAATCGGCCCCAACTCCTATGCACCCCTTACCCCCCCCCACCCCCCTTCACCAATCCTCCCCTCCAACACCCATGACGACGTTCGCGTGGGCGGAAGCCGGCTAGCCAATCACCCTGGCGCATGTCATCAATGGCCTTGGCGTGCGTTGTCAGCGTGGAGGTGGAGGTGGAGGAGGGGCGGGGAGAGGTGAGTGGGTGGAGGAGGGCTCAGGGAAACGGTTCTCCGATGACGGACGCTCCGAGAATAGACCCCCGGAGCCCAGCGGCAATTTCCCACAGAGATTCATGGATCTGGCGGACAGTGTTACGGCGGTGACAAACGAACGGGTCGAATAGCGGTTTCCTTGAATGAGTCAAGCAGGCGACTGAGGAGGAGTTCGGCTCTACAGTCCGAGTCCCCAGCACGTTGTTGGGGAGGCGGGGGGGGGGGGGGGGGGGGGGGGGGGGGGGGTGTCTCTGCTTCAGTTCGCGTGCTCGATCGAGACGAGTTGTGGCTGAGCATTGGCCCGGCGGCAACTGCAGACACTGAGATCTTTGTGAGAATGATGAATGTGAGGATGGAACCATCCGACTCAGATTTTACCGACTTTTTGCCACTGTCGCGATTACTGAAAGTAAAGGGCGGGGGTGGCCGCGCGGCGTGTGGGGGTCAGTCAGTTGTGACTCGAAATTAGACAAACCTGATGACCCCATTCGCGGTCACACACATCGTACAAATGAAAGCTTTTCGTACCAACTTCGTTTGAAATGCCTGGTTTTTGTGGATGCGGCTGAGAAACAGAGACGTAAACATGTTTTGGAACTTTCACCATGACCCTTTGACCTTGACCCGAGGTCAAGGTCACTCAAGCTGTACACGTGAACACTTTTCAGAATTTCATTTGTACTAAGTTCGCGATGCCTGGTGTTTGTGGTTGCTGAGGAACAGAGAAAACATGGGTTTTATTTTTTCACGACCCTGTGACCTTGACCTTTGAGGGAGGTCATTCTAAATGATATGGTTGGAAAGCCCTTGTCACCAACTATCTCTTTGCTAAGTTTGATGTTTCTACTATTTACAGACCCTGGAGGGATAAAAGGCCAATGTTAAAGTTTACCGGCCGCAGCGAGTCCAACGGCATACCGACAGACGACGAAGGGTTATTGCATCCAAACACACTCTGCTACACACGCGAGTCAACAACTGAGCGC